>JAIPRK010000173.1:0-327623 GCA_025469195.1 Chaitophorus viminalis
ATAATAATAATAATAATAATAATAATAATAATAATAATAATAATAATAATAATAATAATAATAATAATAATAATAATAATAATAATAATAATAATAATAATAATAATAATAATAATAATAAAAATAAAAATAAAAATAATAATAATAATATAGTATATTATTATTTAATATTATTAGTATAATTTATTATTATTACTATCCATTATTGTCTTGTCCGGATGTAAAAATAATAAGGTGAACTTATATGTATTAAAATAGGTTCGATACTTAACGTCCGGTTGAAAACACTGCGTATAGAGAAACGTCAATTTTGATATAACGATCGTATTTCAAGAAGCGTTCACATCATAAAACGTGGTAGGTAATCGAATTTTATCGACGACGTCTACGTACGATGGACTAAATATCTATTTCAATAACAGCTCGTGATTTTGGACAAGCACATGATATAATGTTTGTCATAGCGTTATACGACTATGTACATCAATACATCATATCATATTATATCACCACCAATAGTGTAACGTATAGCCCATCGCATAAACACATACCGGATGATCATCTGTTTGGTTAGCAGGATAGCTCATGATCCCCGTGCGTTATGTTTTGTCATAATAATACAACGCAAGCATAATATACGTATAGCGTGAAAAGGCGTAAAGGTGACACGTGCTCCGCGATATAAACAGTCTGTAATGGACGTCAAATCAGTCTGGTACAGTTATACCGAGCCTCTACAATGAGCTATCATTATAGCGACTGATGACGTTAGGAGTGTGTGGGTTTTATACAATCCACGTATATGCGTGCGTGCGTGTGTGTGTGTGCGTATGTGTGTGTGTGTGTATGTGTGTGTGTGTGTATGTATGTGTGTGTGTGTGCGCGCAGGATAATGAAGCATACAAAACACGCGTCCCATCACACTTAAATAAGAAGTGTTTTAGACATTTGCTTCGTCCACTGTTCGCATAAACCTTACGAAATTTCGACTGACTTGCAACATTACCACGAAAGTGTAGTAATGAGTTGGCACTTTATAAAATGACAATCAGAGTTGCCTGCATTTGATTATTTCATGCGCATTATATTATAATGGTGACTACAGCTCGTGAGTATCTTGGAGGAAACGCAGTGAGATGTCACTGGAGGTTTTCTGTTTTTTTTTTTTTTTGAACGCGTTCTGGTTACATCGTGTACCATTTAATAATGAATCATATTAAATAGTAATTAGAATGATGGAAAGTGAATATTGTCAAGCAAGTTTTAACGTATGGCATCCATACGGTCAATATGATAAGTTTATTTTCTTTGTTATTATGATAAAATTTATATAATTATCGATACGGAACGTACACAACATTTGACCAGTCGTTCTATGATTACCCCGCCATGCCCATATTCCCTGCGGTGGCTAAATCTGCTGCCGATACGGTTTCCGATGAAACGACGCATTTTCTCTCATTGCCGGATCGTCGTCGGAGCAACATTGTGATCTCCTTTATTTGATTATTACTATTAGCATTCTTCCAAAATGTGCCATGAAAAGATGGAGTAAAACAAAAATATGTTTCTCGCGACGAGACGTTTTCGTCTGCGGGCCAATTGTTACGGATGGTCTGTGATCGATCACAGTATTAATTTTTATTTTTATTTTAAAAATGGTATATGACCGGTATTTATTATTATTATTATTATTAATGAAATAAATATATATTATATATATAACAAAACACGTTTTGTCTGGTGTATAGCCAAACCAGCCCATTTTATTAGTTATCTTGTTAATTATTATTCAGACAGAGCTGTACGCCCGCCAGAGCTTTCTCCACACCAAATTAAAATATATATATTTCTTTTTTTTCATAATCCTCAATGTATTTTTATTATTATTTCTTTTTCTCCTAAAATTTAAGTTAAAAAAATTCAGGAACTCCGGCCCCTAATGAGGTCTCGGTACCGGGTTGGAGACCCTCTGACCGTTACGGCGATCGTCAACGGGCGCTCATTTCGGCAACCCTGGAACTGAGACGTCGCAAGGTAACGATGAGTTAGTTTTTTGATAAACGTATCACAGTTTTTCTGATCCATCGGGTTGTGTAGTACGATATTGTACAGGCATTCAAAATTCCCTTTTTATAATGCGATATTATTATGTTTTGTAATATCATTTAAAAACAAAACAAAAAATAAAATTCGATAATGAATTAGAACTTTATGTAATATAAATATATTTTTATAATAGTTACGTTATTGGTTGTTTTTTCGACCAAAACATGCGATGCGTTTCATAAAATAATATCCATTAGCCAAATAAAGGTTTAATATCATAACAAAAATCGTTAATATGCAGTATTATAAAAAGTATTTTGTTCGTTTGACGTGAAGTACTGTCTTAATCTAATTAGTTTACTCAATAATTTTTACGAGGAACCAAAAATATGTCTAAACGTTTGTTTTTGTAGAATTCTAAAGTTTGAACGGTTCTTTACGTGACAATAATTATACATAAGAAAGCTTAACAAAGGCATTTATGTTTACAATACATTTTTCTGACCAATATTATTTAAGTATAATACATACCGTGCCAATATTCATTGATCATTTTTTAACAACAGTTTATTTTTACATATTTTCATCGTTCACAAGTTTTAATATGAAATTGTAATAGACCGGACAGAAAACCCAGATTATGTTTTAGGGATATAAGATTTGACAATAATTGTACATCATCAATAAAAATCAGTCCCGGTTAGAGAAACTATATTTTCTGCAGGGTACTTGCCGTAATTGGACATTTATAATAGACGAACCATTCTTATTCTTATAGTAAGACCATTAAGCCTTTAATCAATTAAAGATTTGATATAATTTCAATAAAGATATCGATAAAAAATAATCGATAAAGATGCATATAGTCTGTATTTCGATAATATTTACAATTTAAAATTCGGACATTTTTCCATTGTCCATTTTTGTGCGATTAATTTTCCGCGAATATTTTTACCAAATACCGAGGGGTTCTACACATCGCAATGTTTAATTCGAAGCATGAATATCAATACTATACGCTTATTTTCCACTGCGATTCTGTGGTGCAAAATTAAAACGCATACTAAGTTACTGCACGGTTTCTAGAATTATATATACCTACCTACTATACACATATCCGTATTAGCGTTATTTGCAGTTATATGTCGACGCGAGTGGCATATATTATAATATATTGGCTGCTTGATGGGAGAAATGATGATAAAATAAATTGTTATCGCACACACAAGAAAAAAAAAAGTAAAGTATTTTTCGTTCTCCGCGAGTTGACAGAATGACAATCGCTGAAACGCTTTGATGTTTCACCCATTTTACGTCGTATGGGTGTATACATAACGAGATAAAATGAACGGGCACGTTTGTTATTAATTGAATCGTTGGGGGCTGCATGTACAATAAAATCTAAGAGGAAAAGAGAGAAAGAGAGAGAAAGACATACAGACAGGCAGAGAGTACCTACAACGCACACACAAATCGAATTATGCGCTTAATGACATTAGACGTTTCAAATGGTGTATGATTGATATTTTTATTTTCGCATCGATTAATCACGTACAATTTGTTTTGTACGAAACACGTGAAATCATTTTTTTATAAATCCCGTTTTCACAGGCTTTCGGGGTAACCCAAGTTATTTTATTATTATTATTTATTTTATTTTATTTTTTTCAGTGACATTGGTGTGTGAAAATACGCTTTTAACTCTGTACGCGCGTAAACACCGTTTACTGGACTGTTCGTATACATTATGTCCAAACAAATATCTGTCAGAAATAAAACAATCTTTCAGCACGTCTTCCCCAGATCTAAATACCCCGCTCAAAAAACAAAAATTAAAAATTAATAAAACTAGTTGTTTTACAATTTCATAAACTATTATAATACTTTTGTGTGTTCGCATCCGCATAACTATTATTTTTCGTGTTTCTTTCAATGTACATTCATTTATACGTATAGACATTTTGTAACAGATACCGTGAAATTTTTATAAATAAATAGCAGCAGTAATCACGTTAGTGATTATTTGTTATAAATACTATTTATAACAAATGTAAAATAACATATAATTTAAATGCATAGATTTTTCACAAAAGCAAACGATATTTTCAAACCCTTATTGGCCATAAGGTATTTAGTAGGTTAATTGGTACGAATTGTAATATTAAATTTCTAAACTATATATACATATATATATATATATATATATATATTTTTGGTTGTACGCATCCATGTATCTGCAAGTATCTTTTGAAAACGCTTGAAAATTCACACGATTCCATTTGTATTTGATATAATAAAGGTCTACCATAGAAAAACACAATAAAAAAATATTGAATATATTAGATAGGTAGTGCAAAAGTACAATCCGAGTCCTTTAAATGATGCCCCAAAATGTATTTAATCGAATTTTGCTGCATTATTCACACGACCACATGCAGTGTAATTTTTAATTGTGAAAAAATTACTTAAGCCCCCACCGATTATTAATACGAATCGGATGTACTTATATATACATAATATAAACGCACGCAATATATCAAACGGTTGTCGAGCTTTTTGTTCGGCCCCTTTTTGGACAAGTAAATTATCTGCTCACCCCATCTCTTTGTCTCTCTTTCCCTTTCTCCCTCTTTCTCTCTATATATATCTATATATATATATTAATATTTATTTCGCGTGCGTGTTTGTGTTTTAAAATTCGCAATATTATCTTACACTGTCGGATTATTTTATACAAATCCCATCAAGTTGTGGTGGTGCCACATTACCGCGCGGTATAAACGCTTTAAATTATAATATTTAAGTAACTCATTTAACGCTATTAATCCGTTTAACTTGAAATCCTGTAGTGAGTTTTAAATAATATTATTACGACCGCCAAGCCAAATAGGACGGCAACACTGCAGGGTTTTATTCGCCAAATCGGTAAATTAAGCGTGTAATAAAAGATAACAGTTGTGGGTGCGAGTGTGTGTATAAAATTTGCACTCGACTACTATAAGCGAGGGGTTTTTTTTTTATGATTATTGTATACAAGAAAATTTGGTTTTTCGTTTCTTATCCGTGATTTCAATTTGACTTAAAACGATAATAGTTATACTATTCAGTTTTGCGTAGTATTATACGCCTCCATACGTCACAGATATTTTCTCTTACGTTTTTGTCCGTTCGACATGCTTTTGCGAAATATTTTTTTTATGTATTGAAATATATATTATTGCGTACGTGTATATATAATATGATACAGTTCAGATACAATAAAATTTTCTTTATGACCGTTTCAGACATTAAACACGCTATACATAATATAATACGTGTCATCGGAACAGTGTATGATTATTGTTCAACCGTCGTACAAGTAACGTGTTTCACTACTCACCATAGGAATATAATAATATAATATTATAAACAGTATTATTATTATTATTATTAAATAATCATGATTATACGTTACCATCTATCGTGTAACCGAAAAACGGTTCAAAGAAGAAAAACGAATGAATTATATTGTAATGCACGGTGGCAGTGCGTGTACTGCCTGCAGTAAATTATATAATACGTAAAATAATATATCAATCTTTCCTCTGCCACTATTCCCGACAATCCCCCTCGGCGTCTCAAATGGAACTGGTCTCGTGATTTACTTACTTAATCAGCCTAAAGCAATAGAAAAAAAAAAAAAAAATAAACTAAACAAAACAAAAATTAAAGAATTATTATTGAAGTAGTGTCACTGGATGCATTCTTCTATTATGTCATCACGCCTTGTACATACTATTCTAAAATTTACTTATAGTATCAATTTTATACATATTGTATATACTTCTAATAAATAAAAAAAAAGAACGGGTGGGCCTCACTTTGCTGTACAGTTGGGAGTGGAGTGTACCTTGTTTATACAATAGGTCATTATTACAATGGATTTGTTAAATTTGAATGCAATGATAGACATCATTGTATACGAATAACGATTCTGAATGGAGTTAATATCTTTGTCTAAAATGTGTGTATAATAATATAGTATTTTATATTTAAATTGAATTATAATGCAATTTCGTAAAAATTTAAATTTAAAACAGTCATAAAATTTTTTCTCTTAAATCTGGTAGAATTTTTTTATATATTTTTGAAGGTAAGCTTATGGACAACCTAGTGTTAAAATTTTGAATCTTAAGTATAAAAAGAAAAAATTTTATGAATTTTCAACTACAAAATAACTTGTAAATTATCGCGATTTTAACATATTTTATACAAATTTGAACTTTATGGGCTTATAAAAAAAATTTGAGTGAAGCCATCTCCGATATTTTTTAGTTACGATTAGTATTACTTATATTTAATCTTTTAATTCATTTTCAAGAGTTTTTGGACAGCTAAAAAAATTTTATAGATATTTTTAAAAAAAAAAAAACTTACAAAAATCGAAAATTTAAATTGTCTATAAATAAGTCAAAATATGTCAAAATACTTTGAAAACTTAACCATATATAGAGAACAGCAATATAAACATTTGGTGAAAATTTTAAGTTGTTGCGGTTTTTCATTTTTGAGTTAGAGCATTTTAAAAAAATCGATATGATTTGTCAGTCTAGAATTTTATATATTATATTATATTTTACATGTAATTTTATTATCATAATTATATATTATTATATATTATTTTACATATATTATTATCATAACGTGCGTTTTTGCATCAGTAAACTATTATTAGTGGCACACGTTTAAATAGATATATTAGTATAGGTGCACTGCACGGCACCAACTATGTTGTTAATAATTAATTACCCCTTACTCGTGTTCGGACAAATTAATAGTATTGAAATATTCCGCGCTATAATAATTACCGCTCTGAGAATTCAATACAGACATTGAAATACTAATCAAACTGATAATAATCGTATACCACGACGTAGGTATACTTACCATGTATACGCTTCAATTAGGTGGTCGTTTTCGAACACGCGCTATTGTAATGAGACATGATTATTATGTATTGTAATTTAAATTCATTTTCTGTGTGGTCAACAACAACGAATATTATTTCACGCTAACTTTTATCGTGTTACTACGAGTTATTCAGAAATTTAATACTGGACGATTTGAACGTACAGACAACCTGATCGATGAACATTGCGGATAAAAACGATTTTAAATACTTTTATCGGCCATTTGTTCCGTTTTATTTGGCTCTCTTCGTCGCCAAAAAGCCCTTGTAAACATTCATTGCAATACAATCATACATTCAGAACCATGTTACTTGCAACAGCTGTTTTATTCATTTTTATAAAACCAATCATCGTAACTAAAAATTAACTTTTCAAAATACATTTGATAACGTTATTTTACATGCATTCGAACAAATAGTTATGTTAATTATAAGGACTTGAATACGATTAATAATGGATTTGTTTTTAATATCAAAAACTACACGTTGGTGAAAACATTGAAATCGGTCAAAACTATGTTGTATCGTCGTACTTGTATAAGACGTCATAGACGAGTAATTCAGAATATTTTAAAAATGTTTTTCATAAAGCTCGTGTAAAATAATTCCTATTGTTTGATTTTTCACCTCGTGTACATAATATTTCCTGCCAAGCTCAAATATCATAATACTCTTAAGCGTAAATAACTCACAAAAGAAAAAAAAAAAAAAGAGTATTTGTATCCCAGTATGTTGTATATAATAATGTATAGTGGTAGTCATGAAAATCAATTTTGACGTTTTACTTTATGGTTTAACCACCCACATTCTAGTGGGAGCAAAAAATAAAATAAAAAATTCCACTGCTTTTCGGTCTGTATATTCTTTTGGGTTGTCTAGCGTGTTCTATGAGATTTTTTAGCTTACTTGTCAGTTCTTCATTGATATAAACTTGACTAACACTATAATTTAAATTCTGTACCTTTGTGGCTGTGGAAAAAACAGCTATTTTGATTTACACGACTTAAATACGTACTATCAGTAATTTACATGAAGAGGCTTGCTAACAAGATTTAAAATCTGGTATGAACTAGCGCCGTTTTTTTTTACAACTCACGTGTATTAATAGAAAAGAAAACTTTTTAAACCTCAAGTTTTGTTTTGACATTTTTTAGTAAAATAGTTATAAATATTTATATTCCACGTAATGCCGTTGAAAATTACTTGCCCATGGATCTATTGTATCACAGTAGGAAAAAAATAAAAACACGCCTAATTATTACACAAATTGTTTGCGTCTAAAGACTTTCCAAAATAAAATAAATAAAATGTACAAAGGATAAAAAATTAACAATTAAATAACAATAATTTATACATTTTCTTCGGAAATAATTATACGCAAATATAAGCAAGTTTACACTTCTGTTGAAATTAATAGTATTTCAGAAGTATACTGAAGTATACAGCGTGTTACTGGAAATCAAAATGTATGGTATAAATCATGTTATTTAAAAATATTTCCATATAATTATGGTCAGTTTATCATAATTTTGATACTATTCTTATAAATTAAACGTGATTTGAACACTGAAAAATCATAAACTAGTTTCTGTTTTAATTTGATCATTGCTTACAGTCATATAGAATGGGATTTTGAACTGTTGATATGTTCATTATTTTACCGATAATCAGTAAAGATCTTTAGATGCCATTAATAATTTTATTTATGTATATTATTGTATACATTGTTTGATATTTTTATTAATGTCTCTTCAAAGTTTTGAAATGTGGTTTTGGTGCGTTTTATAACTTTCTAGGTAGTCTGTACACTATATTACGTTTGCCATGTATTTATAGGATACTATTAAAACTAAAACTAATTCCCAATTTATTATAAATACATTCATGAAAACTAAATAATATTATTTATGAAAAAAAAAAAAACAAAAATTTAAGGAAAAGATAATGAAATAGCATACGAGTGTAATGAATAAATAACTTCAACAGTCCTTTGATGTTATACTTTGTACTGAACTAAATATTAGTAATAAATAAATTTAAAATCAAGAGTTTGGTTATTTTCAATTATTTTTCGTTTTAAGTCGATAGATTTTCTCAATCAACTACATCTCTTTGAATGACACATGATTTTAATATAACTGAAGCAACATTAGCCATGGATATTATGCAAAGGTTATATTAATGAATTCGTGTAAAGGTCAGATTTTCCTCTAAAAAAATATCATTAAAAACGTATAAATAAAGTATTATTTTTCAGGGTGCATACTTCTCGGTTTCTTTAATTAAAACCTTTCACCAGTACGACGTGTAAATACAGGAGAACATGTTTTTCAAAAATCAATAAGAAAATACAAAATAATGTATTAAACATACCTGAACAAGGTCGACGTTGTTAACCTCGAATAACTATATTAATATAACGCGTTCAACTGAAGTATGAAATTCTATTACTTAGTTAAATATAAAAATAACAAGACATTTATACATTTATTTGTAAATATTAAAAAAAGTACTTTAGTATTGATCACGATATATTATAAAAAAATCACACATCATTATTTAATAGTATTCGTTATATAATAAAGGTAGTCGTAATTATTTGATGTTTTTTTTTTTACCAATCATAAAAATGTACAAAAAAAAAATCTATTTACTTTCATGCGTTCTATGTTAGGTTAAAAACTGTGGGCTGACCGCCATGACTAGTGAAGTAGAAAATTGTATATTATGCACCTGCGCCCTCAAAAATTTATATAATAATGTATGCAGCCTATTTCTTATTATTTTTTTTTAAATATTATACATATTTATTATCGAAATTTTATAATTGCTATATGTTTATGTATTTATGAATCACGCTATGATATTACTCGAGCTCTTTTCGTTAACACCTGATCACACCACATTTAGGTCCACATAATATTTCTGTGGATATTTTTGAAAAAGGAAAATTAGTAAGACGGCGTCGCGTATAGGCAAAAGTGGTACATTCATGTCGTACCTTTATTTTACACATGATACTATAATAATATTATAGTATTATATTATTTTAATTTTATAATACTTAATTGCCGTACCACATTAAAATATTTTTATTTGATTTAATATTTACCTCATTTAAAATTATAATGATTCTTGTATTAAAGTTTAGATATCATGTTTTAATACTTTACAAATCACTCGGCTGAGTCAAAGCTTTTGAACTTTGAATACTAACTAAATATTTTATAATTTATAGCTAAATATTTTTAGCTTGGCATAGCGTTGATACATTTTTCTATCTGGACTTGCTGAACGTTAAAATCATAATATTTCATCCTGGTTTTTTTTTTAGAAAAACCACAAATAATCGAAAAAAAAAAAACGAAAATCGTTTCAAATCCGATTACAAAAGTATGGTAAAATCACGTGTATAAATACTTATGTAAAATTATTTTGATACTATATATAATGAGGCTATGAATTCAGAAAAACGTGACACTTGATTGACATTTATTTCTATTTTACAATAAACAATATTCGTTTTGTTATCGAAGGTAAAAACATAGACTGTTCCAGATTTCGACTTATGAAATAAACAGTGTAATTACAGTGTAACGATGAACGTATCACGTGGAAATAAAATAAGTAATTGAATTACGTTCACTACCTTATAGTGTGTTTTCCGTCAAAGAAACGGAACACAAAGCAACATAAAACCAATAAGGTTCTTAACTCGTGAAAAGAGCACACAAACAGTATTTATTATGTATCCGAATTCTTGCATTTCGTTTGCTTTCAAGATATAATATTATAAGGGTTTGATTTTTGTAATATTTTTTTAAAATATTCGTTTTTTTTAAGAAAACCATATTTACCTACATTATAGTATAATGTATATATACCAAGTTATATATTATATTCCACTTTACTAATCGAAATTTGGTATACAAAAACATATATATTCCGTTGCACAACGGTAAAAAATTAAAACCCATAACTATTCGAATACTTATTAGGTAAAAATATACTGATAGTTTACTAATATATGATAAAGAAGACCGGGATTTGGTTGTAAAACGTAATATTTTAGAGCTTAGGACAAAGCTTGCCGTATAAATTAAGGTGAGAAAAAACGGATTTCTTAACATTTATAAATTGTGGCTCGGAGTTTCAATGCAAAGGTACCCTTAAGTTTCCTTTTTTGATGATGAGATTTCAAAGTATTTGTCACAGTGAGGTTTTTTTTAATGCATAATATATAAATATTTTGTTGAGAATAAAATAAAATTGCAGTTATTCATCGGAGTAGTTTTCCGAATGTTTTATCGTGGGCTTAAGATGTATACAAATGAGATTATTAACATGATGGTGAGGGCTAAAGCTCAGTACGGCAGTTAATACATGGACGGCTTTATTACTCGTCAAAACCAACACGTTCTCAGAATCCAATTGATAAAAATAAAATAAATTTATGGTATCGGTATATGGGTATCGTTCATGTGGTGAAAATAGTTTTTCGAATAGTTAATGTGCCCGCACCCGCCTAATCTTAATGCTGCCTTTCAACTGTAGTGCGTACCTTTACTGTCATCGGGTCGCTGATAATATCAACTTAATTTACATATTATACCTTCAGCACGGTTGAATAATACACACGAGGGGTATAACGGATAGGCGACATGGACCATTCGGGACGTGCGAGTATTTACAATTCTTGGGTAGGCGACCCTATGCGGTATATACATAATTATGCTAACAGTAATTATAATAATAATAATAATAATAATATGCGGTGGGCGACTGCAAAATTAATGTACTCCATTAATCGCGAGTGCGAGTGTTCGAGGCAGAGGACCTCGTTTCAGGTAACAAGCAGCCTTTACTCGGGTAAAACGATCTCTTGCAGGATTTCCCGGTGTTTAATGTTCGATACGGTATACGGCAAAGTAGAGTTGTTTATCTGTATGTGTACCCATGTGAATATACCTAAACGTGTGTGTATTTGCAATAGTGAAAAATATTATTATCATGTTAGCGGGTAAAAGGTCGTCCCCGCCGCCATTGCCGCTCCATCGGTATATCGACATACTGTTTATTTTGGCGCTATATAAGGATTTGCAGTTTATACGACACGTTTAACTGACGGTTGTTATAAAAGGTTTATCGCTGTTATTATTATACTTACCATTATAACATATTCTGAAGGTATACTGACACGTGGACAGACGCATAAAACTACGTTTGTTCGTAGTAACACAAAGTATTGTCCCTTTTATTTACCCCCACACCAGCTCCTTATCATGCATTTTCGTATAGAAATAATTATCATTCACGAACCAAATAAATCACTCGATGCGTATGACGTTACAGTGAAAAGGTGTATCGGGGTATAAAAATGTATACCTTTATAAAAAATTACAAATGCGTATCTACGACAAGGATTTATTGATTGTGAACTATGTGTGTACATAAGTATGAAATAAGGGATGTTTCGGGCCACGCGGCTGGCTCAAACAAGCGGCCGCGACGGGCGGTATCGAACCTGTGCAGGTACGACGGGGAGAGGATACACGGTCGGTATAGTGAACTTAAACAAGCGAGCACACCGGCCGTGATCACTTTACCGACAAACGCTCAGGCAAGCGCGCCGTATAGGTTTTTAAAACTGTTGGCCCTAAAAATGGGCTTTTTTAATCTCGATATAAATGAATACGCCTACGGATCGCGGAACCCCGCGTGTAAATGCCGCTGGGGGTCGGATCCGAAGGCGCCGTATTTGTTATCGCCGTGGTTTCCGCAGCCGTCGTCATCGTTGCCGAAACTTCAGTGATCGTTAGTGCCGTGACGTGACCTTCGCCGCAATCGCCGTCGCTGTGGTCTCTGCCGTTATCGTAATCGCCGTTATTGTCGTCGCCGTAATCGCTAAGTTTTGGCTAGGTTCACACGAAGAGCGGTTCAGCGCGCCAAACGTGCGTTTACAATTACTATTAATTGCTATTGACTGTACATATGGTAACGTGCGTTCAACGCAGCGACAACGCAAAAAACCTTTCAACGCGCGTCAGCACAATTGATGCGCGTTTAAGCATTGTACAGGTTTGCATTGACGTGGTCAGTTGCAACGCGTTTTTCAAGGCGTTGTGTCTTTTTTCGTCTACAATGGAAGAATTGACATTTGGAAATAGTTAAAAAAAAATTTGTTATAATTTCTTAAACTTGGATACAGCGTGATGTACAAGTGTGTACTAAGTTTTTTTTTAAAATATGATGAACCCAGTATTTCCTATTTTCCTGCCTATGACGCTGCATTCGTCTATATAAGGTCCATAAGCATACAGCTTCTGCTACGTCCATCTTCGCCGGAATATTAAACACGACTAACTATAGTTATACACGCGCTTAACGCGTAAAATCTGTAATTCATGTGAACACTGACTAAAACGATAACTAACGCTCTTCATGTGAACCTACGGTCGTCGCCGTACATGCTGTATTCCGTATTCCGTATACACCGTATTCGCTGGTGATCGTCTCGTTTTTTCTTATCTTCTTATCGCTGTAATTGTTGACGGTTGTGAAGAGAAGAATGGAGTGTCGGTGCTCTGAAAAGTGACCGGTATATATACCTAATCAGATATCGACACTCCGTTCTCATTCGTCGGTTCTAGTATAACACGATGACGATGTAAAACGACACTACTTTCCTTCTGTATTGGTTATCTTCGTGTCGTTTTACCTCGTCACCATGTCGCTTGTCGTAGCCAATTGTTGGCCCCCAAAAGACCCGTTTTACTGTATGCATGCTCCGTCACAACAGTTACCCGAGTTTCAGACACCAAGTATCCATATAGTCTACACAGAGTTTATAGGATACAAGACGATATTTTAAAATTTTTTTTCTCCCATCCAGGATTTCGCTCATAAAACAACGTCGTTAATTGCAGTCACGAGAAATTAAATTATACATTAATTAATAGTTTTTTTGCATCGTCGTAGTCATTTAGCTATTTATTATTTTGTTGTTCCAAGTCATGTCAATCGATCCAATTAAAAAAGTGTTCACAACGTTGAACAAATCATGTAGGGTTATAACTACACATATATTCAATAAAATTCTAATTGTAACACTTGCGCGATATATTTTTCTTTTGATTTTTTACTCGAGGTACTTTCTCAGGTACTCATAATAATAATTATAATCAGTAGCTTATCTATTTTCGTTCAAATAACACGTTCTACCACTACACTGTATATTCGATCTCATCTTAATATTGTACATAGATCGACTACATTAAACCAAAATATTATTAAGGAAAAAAGTGGATAATTCAAATGTCAACGAGTGATTGACGTGTTGAGAAATAAAGTGAAAAAGGAAAATTCAAAATAGTAATTGAACGAGACTGCGAGGATGATTGTATTAAATAAAAAAAAATAAAAGAAAAAGAAAGAAACTGTCAGTGGCTTCTAGAATAAATGATATAAAGGAGCGCGAAGAAAAGATAATTTAAAGACGAGAAAATTAGAGAGAGATACTCGTATTCATATAGAAAATAACTCGATATTCTCAAGCAAATATTGTTGTAAAACATAATACATGGATTTGTCAGCAAATATTTTGTTCCAGTATTTTTAGTAAAGAATCGTACGTATATGTAGTATTCGTTGGTTGGAATGTTGGATATCATACCGATTTCCACGTTCACGTTATTTACTCTAATATTCTTAGGTATGTGAAATAATATAAACCTTTATTTTCTGGTCGTTGATATACAAATGTACGGTTTTTATAGAATTATCATCTGTTCACTTGAATTCCTCGCAAGTTCTGTGTTTATTAGGTATTTCAACCTAGTAACCTACATATTATCATAAAAACCATAATTCCATATTATATCATTTTTATCACAGTAAATGAATAATAATATGAAGTAATAGCCCACTCAACTATGTATATCGTACGACAAATTATTTTAAAATAAACATTGTTTCAACCCATTTTATCATCTTTTAAAAGTCATTATTTTGGTAAATTATTATTCATTTCATTAATATAAGATAAAATATAAATTACGAGTATTGTTCTATATTTGAGTAAAATTGTAAAAAATTGAAAAATTATAGAAAATAACAATATTACACCACTGGAAAAATAATGACACAACTCAAAAAATGAAGATTTATGTAAATCGACACGAATTATTAATATTTTTAAATATTTAATTAATCATTACTTTTGCAATATTCTAAATTGTATATAGTTTACTTTTTTGCACTCAAAATTATTATATTAATACCATTTATCCATTGATAATTATTACACTAAAAATCTAATTTAAGTTTCACTCGGTCGTTATTTTTGCTAGAGAGAATACAGTATAGATAGTTGATTCATACCACAAGAAATGCATTTAAAATACAATTATAATATGGATGTAAAATAATCATTTTTATTGATTAATTTTTTTGTTTCTAGTGATTTATATAATACACATAACTGATAATTTATTATGTACACTTTGTTAAGTCTATATACCAAATAAGTACAATTAACTATACATAAATCTGAAATTGTATTGTGAGATACTTGATATTTGGAACCCCTCACAAGTTGGATTGATAGAATCGCTTGAGCGTATACAAAGAAAATTCTTACATTTAATCGCATATAAGAGACGTATACGTTCTAATATTCACACATCCTAGTCAATTCCCATAAATTCTTTAAAGGCTTCCCTTAACTTAGATTCCCTTGCTATTAGACGAAAATATTTTGACATTTGCTTTCTATCTAAATTAGTTAACGGTGTTATATCTTGTCCAGAACTACTACAGTCTTTAAACTTCCATGTTCATAAATTTCACTCACGTTCTTGTTCAATAGTTGAAATCCCTTTTCATCGGGCATCTTATGGCATTAATAACCCAATTGATTAAATAGCCAGAGAGTACAATAAATTGAAAAATTTTGATTTGTTTATTTTAAATGATTTGTTTGTTTTAAAATACTGTTTTTAGCAGCCTGATGCATATTAAAATTATTTCTTAATATTTTGTATTAAGATTATTATTTGTATTATTTTTCATTTTGTAAAATGATTTTATTAGTTTGTATTTAATGTATATCACTATTGTCCTTATCTTTATTCTAGCATTGTTACACTATTTACTTTTCTTTCACTGTGCTTGAGCCCATCTGGACGTTTACCCCAATAAATAAATAAATAAATAATAATAAAAAGTATGTATTATACGAAATTCTGTTTAGTGAGCCTATTTATATATAACGAATTTGTTGGTGTAATCATGATATTTTTATTAAAAAATAGAAAACGTTTTCATTTAACATAAATAATACAGTATGTTTCACTCAAATGGTAACATGAAATATTTCCATCCACTGACCTTAAATTGAAATGGGGTTTTCTTAGAGAGCTAGGGAATTTTAAAGTACACATTCTGTGATATTTTTCAAATTTTTATCCTTTTATTGTGCGCATGTGCAATCAAAGTTGAATTTTTTTAAATGGTAGCACCTATTTTTAATAACAGATTTCAATACAAACGTTTTTTTAAGCAACTTTGATTTTTAAACTTTTTTCCTATCTCAAAAATTTACTGACTTACAGCAATTTCAAATTTAAACAAAATAGATGATTTCTGCTACATTTTTCAATTTTCTGTATTTTATCATTTTTATATTATTTTTGGTTGAAAATATACCCGGTGTGTAAAATCCTATAGCATAGTAGTCATATAGTTGTCACACTGATGGTTGAGACGTTGCGAATAAGTGCCTATTGACTTCTCAGAGATATATTATGAACGCTTAACGCCAGGTTGAACGAAGTTACTATATGCGATATCAACATGTGATTACTATGAGTAGTCAACAATGTCATATTGAGAAGTAGTTAATAATGGTAGTACATATAGATTAACGGAGCTTTTCATTTTCTGCGCATAGACTTCGCAATAATTATTGTGCAGAAAAAAAAAAAAATTGTAAGAAGTTTTTTATCACGCTCATCGAGGTTCGAACTGTCCACCCCTACCTACCTATTCCTAGACCTATACTAGTTATAGCTTCTATAGTAAAAAGAAATTGCTGTAAGTCAGTCAATTTTTGAGATAGGAAAAAAGTTTACAAATCAAAGTTGCTTATAAAAATATTTTGTATCGGAATCTGGTATTAAAAATAGGTGTTGCCATTTAAAAAAAATTCAACTTTGATCAATAGCAGTGCGTGAATAAAATTTATGGGGAGACTTAATTTTTGTGTAAATGAATGAAAATCACTGTCCAATAATTTATCCAATGTACAATGTTTTGATTCCATCATTTCAATATTGGATCAAAAACGTTACAAGATCTAATGTACAAGATAACGTACTACACAAATATACGCAACGAAAAACATGTCGCCCGTTGACAGAGACTAGTCTCCCGGACTCCGTACAGTAACCATTATCGATGCGATTCCCCCTCCCCGAAATTTTATTTACCTCCTATCTATTAGAATTGAGACTATCGTTCGACCGTCAAATTCGTTTTACGACAGTGTTGTCCAACCTAATCGCTAAATCTAAAAATAGCTCAGAATGTACTTTCATCGAATCATACTATCATACGTATGCACCCCACGATGGATTTAATATAATACACACACACACACACACATTTATAGTAAATATAGTTGACAAAAGTATATTATTTACACATATAGATTACAAAAATACTTGAAAATATTTAAAACAATTTTTTTTTTCCAATGTTATAATTATTGGGGAGACGCCATCTCAAAGTCTCCCCTGACGCACCGCCACTGATTTTGATTGCGCATGCGCATATTAAAAGGATTAAAAATTTGAAAAATATCATAGAGTATGTATTTTAAAATTCCCTAGCTCCCTGAAAAAACCACATTTCAATATAAGGTCACTGGACGGAAATATTTCGTGTTACCATTTGAGTGAAACACACAGTATATATTTAAACGAATTGATTTCTTGATATTAATAAATTATAAAATATTACATATACAATAAATTATGGACTACGGTAATTTATGGAGTACATGCGCGCATTATTATAATTTTACTTAGATAAAAATGTAACGAACTATAATACAGGCACACGATATATGTACTATATATATATATTATATATACTAACCTACAACTATTAATGTTATTTATTATTTTTATTGTGCAAAAATATTATTATTTATTTTTATAGTTATACATTTATATTTTAGTTTATTATTATTTGTTATTATTCGCACAAATTTCGTGTAGTAACATTTTTTTGAGCTAAACAAAATTGTACTACTTTTTATCAAATATCTATGTGACGGTTTTCTTCCTAAGAACCGCCTGTAAGCTCGTCAAGAAGAGGTTTGACCGTATTGTATAGTTCCTAAAATAATGAACGGTAGTTGATCAATTATAAATATTAGCTATACAAGTCAAGCGTGACATGCATAAGATCCGCATTAATACCATATTTTATGACACTAAAAAACGTCCTATTCGTATTTTTAAATATACACAACGCGTAGTATTTCGAGAAAAGACCCGGTACGGCTTGATTATACTTCGGCGACAGGAGAGATGGTTATTTTCGGCTTTTCTGATGACGATGACGTGTACCACCTGTGAAGCGCTGAGAAGTGAACATAATATTTTGTCGACTCTCGAAAGCGTGAAAAACACTAGGATTTCCAGGCACGCATTTATATACGTACAATCGTCAACTGAATATAATCGCGTAATGCCATTAATCATTATGCGTATACTTATAGTCACTTTTAATTCGTGCACCGTGGGTATAGTGCATTTTATTTCGCAGTCGAGCGTGCATGCCATACCAAACGGATTAAGTGCGCGTATGTTTGTGCATCTGCAGTGTCAGTGAAATCGTAATTTTAAGTCGGACTAGGTACAATATATTAAAACTTTTATATACCTTTGACGTTTGCACGAGGGCGGTCGATACTTATATGTCCTGTAACATGATGTACACTTAAGAACAGCGCGCAACACGGCGTTAAGAACGACACAATTATGTATGTAATTTATCAAATAGAATAATAATAATAAATAATCTTTGGGTTTTCTTAGTTGCAACCAGATTAACCGATAATCCGAATCACTCCGAAACCACTCAAAAAAATGTGCGGCCCTTCAAAATTCATGGGACGAAAAAAAAAGCGATAAAAATATTTTAAAAAGTAAAAACTGAGATTACTTTTTCACTACTTAACGCTGTACATAATAATATATTATTATTATCTTACGTTTTACCAACACTCTTTACGTGAAACACGGTGCAAGGTATTCTAGTACCTATGACTAAAATGCTGACCTGTCGCGATAATTGACCGGAATAATAAAAAAAAAAAAAGGAATAAAAATCTCAAGACTGTGAAAATAAAATGTATATAGTATAAGTAATATTATATTGCTGTTTTCCGTTTTGAAATATTATATTTCGGTAGAAATTAAATTAATATTTTCGAATTTGGAGTGGACGATAGGAGAAAAAAGTTAATCATAAATTTTTTTCTATAAAACATTACTGGACCGGCTTATTTATCTCGCTATCAATGAAAGGCAAGTTAATATAATTAAAACCTTTTAAGAACATTAATCACGAGGTGAAGGACGTCGGTGATACAAGTTGACGGTATTATATGGAGCTAAAACTAGGGGCGACGTTAAGATTACTCAAGGATAAAAAATAAAGTTTTAAAGAAACCCTGTGTTTTAATTCAAAAGGTTTTAACAGCATATTTATCAAACATAAAACAATGTATACATATATATATATATATATATATATATTAAATTATTTATACAAATATACGTTATAATAATAATAATTATAATAGGAATAATCGTAATACAATAGACTGTTGAATTTATTGAATAGAGATTTATTCAGAATGATTAATTTATACAATTCCTAAAAATTTTCGAGTAATCCACAACAAACTTGTACATTTTGTGCATGATTAAACTACAAGTGTATTATAAGACAAGAGCACTTATATTGTAAACATCGTGATTGTGCAGTCATCCATAGAAACTCAAATAAAATCATTTGAAAAGTTATAATTTATTTTTTTTTTCTTAGAATTTGTTCGATTAATCGTTATAGACACATTTACTGTCTACCTATACATAAGTCGTGTTTGACAGAAAAACACACAGTGGTGGATTTAAATAACTAAAAAAAATGTATAATCATTTAGTATTATATAATCGTTTACTATCGACTAGTTTAAATGACGGTACGGTTTTATCGGAGGACAGTCAATTGTTAAACTATTGATTATCGTTTGGAATTCGAAGTTTCGACTTTGGAATTAATTTGCAAATTAAACGTATTCGGTTTTACATAATTTAAATTTGAACTGAATTCAGAATTTAATCAAGCCAGTGCCGTTTCTTGTTTTTACGAAAAATTCCGTCCGTAAGTACTTAATGGTCGGCAAAAGATATATTAATATATTTATAGCAATCGTACAAAATAATTAAACACATATTTGTTGCTTTCACTGCAACTCATTTTGTAATTTTGATAAGAAAAATTTCAATGTATACGATTTTCCGAAACTAATCAATAATATAGCATTAATATTTAACACGTATCATACGATATAGATTAATCTTTAATAGTAATAAAATTTATTATAATAAAATATAAATCTAAGAATATAATAATATGATAGAAATCAATCTACAAATGTAATATAATATGCAGATGGGTCCGAGTTTTAAAGATATCATCGTCCATAATTTTGTTTTGGTCGTTCAATAATTCATTGAGCTACTCAATTAACTGAAAATATTTTCAATACATGATTTTTTTTCTCAGTATCTCAAGCGTCTCACTCATTTTTTTTTTTTTTACGCTACAGTTTAAAATAAAATTGAATTGAACGAAATAAAAAAGATTCGTTTTAAGAAGTAAAATGATTTCTAGGCGTCAGTAGTTTTAAAACTATTTTCGTGCTAGCAGGTTTGAAGTACGATCAGACTTTGAATTCTAATTGTCTTATTGGACGACCATGAGTTCCAAAAAAAAGTTTATACAAACGTACCAATTTTAATCAGAATGTAACGACAATTGATTTACATTTTTATCGTTCAGTGAATGATTTTCAAATAAATTAAAAACTATAGAAACGGATAATATATCTGAATGCACAACGTCGACGCGTATATTATTTTTTTCGTTGTGTGGTTGCCTCATAATTTTACAAAATATGTAAACTCGCACAAGCGCTGCAAGTTCGGTTGGACAATTACATATTATCAACTTAGGAGTAGTTATTAAATCGAGAATTGTTATGTATTCTGATAATAATTTTTAAATAATATAATAATAATCCCAGAATTTTAATTTTTTCAAACATTTAATCTAACATTTTTATTTCATTTAAATATTATTAATTGTTATTAATTATATATTTAAATTATAGTATACAATATACAAATTATTAATATACAATATAAATATATATTATTACAGTTTACGATAATATTCCGTATATTACAATAAGTCAATAAATTATACCTACAAAATGTAACTATATATGTGTATATAACGACGAGTAATATTATCGTTTTCACCGGAATTTATGACGAGAAAATAAACATTTGGCTGGAGCTCAATTTTTAAAATCTGATAATACGCTGATTTTTTTTCCCTCGTTTATTATTTTAAAATAACTTTGTTGTTAATATTATAATACATTATGTTTAACGCGGTTATTTTTCGAACGACCATTGTATTCTATACGTGTACCTATATAGTAAGCACTGTAATATTTTCTTAGACTGCTAAATTCAACCAAAATTTGGCTCGTTTGCCGACTGAAGTTTCAAATTCATCCGCACATATCGCAATACTATCCATTACCCGTACACGGGTTGTATAAAATGTTTTAAGAACGCCATTTGGATGTTCATCCGAAAAACTTGGCATGGTTTGTGCCAGAAATTTGCAGATATCCGCACACAATTTGGTGGCAGTCGAAACCACACGAAACAAGAAACACCGCACACTCCATCGTCTGTTATTTTCAATAAAATTATAATAATATGTTGTGTAAGTACACTTAAAAGGCATGTTAAGTTAAGTGGGGTAAAACAAACGTGGTCTTGGTATGATCGTTGAAATTCAGACTCTACGTACTGTCTTTATTGTAAACAATTCGAACTATTTTGCCAATATTTAGAATCGATAAACATATATTGGTATTATACCTACAACTGTCGATCATTTCGCTTATCATTCTGAACACCATGATTTCTCCACAATCGGGTTACAATTCCGTGCATCGATTGCACATAGGAATCTCGGTATAACGGTTCAATATGTGGCCTACAAATTTTACTCGACTTACTGATCAGGTTGTGTGGATCTACGGGAGTTTTTACAGTGGAAAAATGGAACCGAGAAACTATTATACAAATTATTGAAAATGAAATAAAATCAGGAACGACAATATATAGTGATCAATGGAGAGCGTACTCAACATTTCATCATCGTGGATATATTCATCAAAGAGTTAACCGTCCTGAATATTTTATAGATCCAGAAACAGAAGTACACACTCAACTAATTGAAAGCTTATGGAAAATCATAAACGCCAAACACATTATTTAAAAGATCAAGGGCATTTCCTTTACTAGGTAGACAACTCCAAGAAGAGTGGCGGAGAACGTGTCAAAATCCGAAAACCATTTTTGACGACTTTGACCGATTGAAAAAGACGTTTCACAACAATACGGATTGAAACAATGCAATTATTTACAACACTGAAAAGTAGAATAAAAAATAAAGGTTAATTATATGTATTTGTATTTTACATTTATGACGTAGGTCACATATTGAACCGTAAATCATTATGTAGGTCGCACATTCGACCGTTACCGGAATTTATTGGTTATCGATTTTCAATTGCGATCATTTCGATTGACGATTCGTGTACTTATACAGTTGTACGAATTATATAACGTATTGTAGTATAGCATTTCTGTGTAGGACGTTGGGGCAGAAAATATCCGACCAGGATCTTCAACTAATCGACTGTTTCCACTCGTCGCACACCGCACAAGTTAACCATCGTACTAACGTACAAAACATCATAACGGTGCAAGACCCGATCGAAACGTATTATTTTTCGCTGGACCAGTCATCTGAAGAATAAATTATATTTATAATGCGTTTAATATGATACACTGTGTGCTTAATCGATAAATAACAATCAGTCGACTGACTGGTCGTGGAAACTGCGAGACTTGATGGATTAAAAAAAATGTAAATAGAATATAAAAATTATATGAAAAAAACTCACGTGCCATACACTCACTCAACCAAGTACATATATAATATTATATATACTCAGTGCTTATAAATATGTATGTGTTTTATATATATATATATACAAATCGCTCAATATTGGTGTATTTTATTTGTTGTTTCTAATTAGATAAAACAAAATGCACACAGTATTATTCATATATGATCGTTTTAAATATGCAAGAGCGCTATATTATCATTAACTTTATTATTTGATGTTATAATAATATTAAAATACATAATTTTGAAGACGACGCATTTTTTTCCGTTGTACAACTCCATATTATATTATAGGCACACCATACATAATTAATAATATTATTTACGTAGTATATGCAACTAAGAATACTTCGGGACTACACGACTATACAACATTTTCTAAGTATAAAATGTTTATTTGACCCTCATACCTTCATCAAATTATGTTAATATCATTACACATTTATAGTAATGCGCACTTATATTGCTTTCTAATTTGAATAGCGTTCGTCTTTATTTTTATTTTTAAGCCACATCAAACTATAGAATATTATATATGAACGTTTAATCGAATAGAATAACGTTTTCGTTTATGATTTTAAGGTTGATTTCATGATATTGTGACGATATTCGTATTATTTTATTAACGCCACCGAATGTGTGTCTGTCAATTGTAAATTATTATAAAGGAAATCCGAATTGAAAATAAGCACTCTTAAATATCAAAATCATAGTCTTGGATTTTTTCATTTTTCTATAATTGTCCTATAACGATCTTTGTCAGCTACTAATCTGTATTGTTACCAGAACTGCAGAAAAACATATGATATTTTTCAGTGTCCAAATAAAAATTATTTCTATTTAACAAGTTAATTTTTAAGTTTAAAATTAATATTGTATAACACTTACTAAATTTTGATAAAAGTTGTATATACAAAATCGTACTGAGTCGGAGATTTTAACTTAACAAAAATAATTGTATTTATTATTCTCATGTTATGTAATCAATGATTTCATTTGTTTAAATTGAAAATGAATAGTGAATAGTGATACAATTCAAGGTAAAATAAAATAAAATAATTAATGTTATGATGGGTTGCTAAAATATCCGCAATATTCTAAATCGCTATAAACGTGTCCAATCTATGTGCAGGCATAGTATATTAATATTTAATATGAACAAATAGTATTGATGATATTTGTTTTGCATTCAAAAGCTTACATCTAGGATCAAATAGTTTTGGCGTTCGCATTGAATAGCATAATAATTGCTGTGCCCAAAAAACATTACTGTATACGTTCATGGCTCTGGGTTAGTTACATTTAATTGAGTGCCTTTAAAACATTGTGTGGTCGTGATGATAACACACGTCTCATCACCGAAGTGGGAATTGGGGTTTGACGTCAACTCACGTGTCAATTCATTGCTGTACAAAATAATGTACACCTACGCGCACATGCTATTATCACCGCGGTAACTGTTTGTTGTGTGCAATCTATATGTATTATAAACGTTTTACCAATACCCGGAAGCTGATAAAATTGTTATTAGTACCAGCTGCTTGCGAACAAACACTACAAGACTAGTTCAAGTATAATATAAATATTAATCATATATTATATTATAGGAAAACGTATACCCCAAGAGACGTCAATATTGACACGTTGTTTTCAAGATTAATATGAATACTGTTATTATTATCATGCATGCGGCGTATGTATACGAAACAAAATCACAAATAACCTTTGCTGTGTACGAGAAAACTGCGCAGGGAATAAACATGTTCGCTTATACGTATTACGACGTTTCCTCTCATATGACGAAATTATTATTAAGTTTATATACGTTTTATAATGACAGTAATAATGTTTGCACGTTACGACGGCACAGCGCTATGCATAGGTATACAACACGAATGATCTACGCTGCAAAGTAACCAAGTCTCAACCGTCCCGGTTTCTTGGTTAAACCATACCAAATAAATCTCGAAATACAATAATACAAATGAACATTTATATTTATTTCGAAGTATGGACAATTATTTTGCATCTCATTTAGAAAATCATTGAACGATGGTTTCCTAGCTTAAAATATGTTTCAATAACCTATAAATCTTAATAACCATGTGATTTGAATTTCGCATTTTAGTAATTTTTTCAAATAAAGTTCATGGTTTATTTTTTACTATCGGTCACCAATTGAGAGAAAAATTAGAAACAATTTAATTTTTGTTATTATAATAATTTTATATTTTACACAAATCAAAATAAACATAAATTTAAGCTTAAATCAAAATACATATGTTCATAAATTGTAACTATAAATTTATAAATTAATAAATATACATATTTAATATAACAATTTTAGTAACGTGATTTAAGTATTTAGATCATTAATAAATAATATTTTCTGTTTTTAGAGTCATAAATGTATTTTATAGATTTTTTAGAACATTAAAATCCAAGTTCTGATTATAATATTATAATATATTTTTATACCGGTTTTGGTATCGATGGAAATTTTGATTTTCAAAAAAATGTTTTGGCTTTCGAGAAATGGTTTCTGTTTGGATTTTCAATACCTATACCATTAGATACAATTAACAGTACTAATCAGTCGGTGAGATTGTGTAATGTGTATGTGTACGTGTGTATACGTTTCATATCGCTTTTTAATTTAAGCTAGAAAATAATGTAAAGTCAAGGATAATAAAGCTGTACTACGTCAATGCGATAGTGTACATCACGATATGGCTTCATTTTAAACATCGTCGTAAACAAATATCGAATCGCCACAGTTAGGCACACGGTCGATTGTCCTGTAGTTCAGTTGTTACAATACAATTATAATAATGTCACCTCAGTATCTAAATCTCGCACTCACACATCAATTGATATTGGTTTTACTTGGTTATGGTTTTGAGCAACGAAAACTATTTCTGTATTATTCCTATATATAAAATCAATAGTTTATACGATAATATAGTGACTATATTGGTGGTTGATAATTTATCTTTTTATTTTATTATGATTATTTTACTCGTTTGAAAACATACACAAATATTAATGACCCTAGGCGCAAATTGACTAAATGTTTTGGGGGGACTCAAGCCCCCCCCCCACAAAGGCCATAATATAAGTAAAACAAATGTTGGAAGGAAACGCTCTCTATAAAATCCTCCACCTACTGCGCAGCTATCGTTATGGATGTATAAAAATACAAAGTATTACATTTTTAGAATATATTTATTTTAACAAAATTTTCCGTTCTTTTTCGGTAAATACATTTAAAATATCTTCTGTATTTATATTATTAGATAAATCTCTCTCAATATGTAGAATAGATAGAGTTGAGAACCTAGTCTGATCCACAGTTGACCTCAACTAAGTTTTAACCCTTCTCATGGCACTAAATGATCATTCGCATGTAGCTGAGCTGATGGGTATCGTTGTCGCGAGTTGCAAGTGTTTGTACAGGTTAGGATATACTGTTGGACTAATAAGCTCAATCACGTCTGTTATATCAAAATTAACATTTTGATATAACACAGACCCTCATAGTTTATCATCTATAAATTACTTCTCAGTTATCAATTATCAGTTTGACCACAAGGCACAGACTAAAATATGTTATAGTATTTTTTATAAAGATTTATAAAAAAAACTATCATAATAACAATTTTTTTCAATAACTGTATTTTGTAATTTGGTTAAGTTTTTAAAATATATACATGTTTAGTACTACAGAATATAAAAATTAGTACTAATTAATAGATTTTGAACTGGGGGCCTTGACCGAAATCTGGGGGAACTAAGTCCCCCCAAGCCCCCCTATTTGCGCCAATGTGAATGAGTGTATTAAAAGTCGTATAATATATTATTTTGTTTTATATTTCGAAATTGAAATTAGAATAAACATATCTTTAGTGAAATTAGATTTTACCAAAAAAAAGACAACAGGAAATCCTACGAGAGCTGAATTATTTTTGATCATATCGTTTACTCCCCAACGAAATTCTGTACACGCATATAAAATATGAAGACGTGATATGCGTATGTTTGTTTGGCTTAGTGCAGCTTGAATCGAACGAAAAAATATAATTTTATTCCCAGGACGAATTCTATAGCATAATTGCTATTATTATAGAATACTGATCGTGATATACACTTTTTTAATGTTACAAGAATTAAAACCCAACAATTGTATAGAACATATTTTTGCATATTTTCAGCAGTAAATAATGCTACAAATATTTGTTTTGGTATCATATTTTGCTTATATAAATTTAATTTGATTTAATTTGTGTTTTCAAAAATTTCGTAATTAAAATTAAAATTAAAGAAGAATGTCTTGTGACTTTAATGGAAAAAGTTCTATTCAGTACAGTTATTGTTTAATAAATTTAAATTTCTTAAATACTGTGACGAAAAAAAAAAACGGTCGTTTTTTTTACTATTTTTCATATCATAGGAGTATATTATACTAATGCATGCTATTGTTTTAAGATTTTTTTCATGTATTTGATTATAGCGCATATCTCAGTGCTGTAAATTTTGAATCCGCTGTTTATCACTAAATAAAACCACGGAACGGAGGGGGAAAACAAAAAATCGTCGATATCGATGAAAGATCACAACTAAGTACCTAGTAATGTTGTAATAATAGTTTACGATTATCATGGCTGAATGAAATTATTTTCGACCAAGAGCTGCCTGGTGGGTGATTAAAGCCATTCGGTTTGGTAGGCATTGAGAATTTGAGACCCCATGGGGAAAAGAGCGAATCCAGTAAGACAACGGCAAATACAGCGATGGTAAAACCGCGATAACAAATAGAGCTATATAGGTAATAACAGAGATTACAATTTTCGCGATAAGTAGATATATAAGTATTTTATTTTATAGCCTTATAAAATTGGTTTAGTCACATTTAACATTGAAACAAATATATAAACATAAGATAAAAAAATAAATAGAAAATATGGTAAATTTAAAATTCACATATAACATAATTAACTTTTTAAAAAGTATTGCATATAGTTTTAATTTTCAGGTGTAAATATTATACATACATTTTTGATATGTATGAATTACTTTTAGTTATTATTAATTATTATTCACACCTCATCTGTGTTCTTGAAATGATACGACGGTAACGATGTACGGTTTGGTGCGGACAAAATATTTACGATTGTTGCGTGGTGATCAAGGCGGGCCAGTGTCACCCCCAGTCGGCCAAGAAGTCGTCACGGGACGTGAAAAACGTTTCGAGAAACTCCGCAGCCAGTAGTCAACAGTTGTTTGTCCTTTGTCCGTGTGTGCCCTTATGAATACTCACAGAATATCTCACGCCAATTGTTTATTAATGATATAACAGAACGGAGAACACGACGCGTGACGTGACAATGAGCTGGTGACCCTGTGCATGATGTGTAATAATATACGCTACATTGTAATAATTATATACGTGCTAGACGTGCCGTCACTCGTTCACCAATCCAACGGTATATTATGATGTTTTTTTGGCCCTCGAGCGCGCACTTTTCCACGCGTGTTTTCAAAACTAACCTAACACGTATAATAGTATATAATAACGGTACGATAAAGGATGTAATATTTCCTCACAATATCGTGCGCTATACGTATTGCACAATATGCCATTTTACGTTTTTTCTTTCCTTTTTCCTTTTTTCTTTTTTTCAAGAAAATACTCGACCGAAGCATAGATCATGTGGTGCAACGTTGAATAAATAAGCCCAAACTCACTTATTGTTTTTTCGCGCCTATGTACGGACTTGGGTTTTTTTTCGAATTTTCGATCGAGAGTAAACAAAACTCGTTGCAACAATGTTCACAGCGTAAAGACGTAATGCCAATTTTGGATAGGATGCGACAGGACACGACTCAGGTGTAAGAATTAAATAACGTTGCCACTAATCTGTAATCGATGACTGATGATAATAGAATCGCAGACATAATAGTTGTTTTAATGACAATTTACGTTACGTTCTCGAAGAGATACACATCCGATCACGTCGCCGGTGATTGTCGATGATGTTGAATTATTAGTTATTATATCATACGTACTGTAATATTTAATCACAATATAATTATGATAAATACTAATGATAATTAGTGATGTGATAAAAACGTAAACATCTTTATGTAAATGAACATCGGCATTTCGAGGCGAGCTGATGTTTTGCAGGTTTGAACAGGGAAAGTTTCTGTATGTATATTATAATATATTTCATTCCGTCGAGCACACACCGATCGATTCAACGTCGTGTCGTCCCGATAAGGGTTTGGAAAATATACATTTGCATTTTCGTCGTATTTCCTCCGAAATGGCGTTCCCACCTTTTCGAATCAGGCCCTGATCCTGTGTTTGCGCGTTTGATTTAAATACGTGGAAATCTACCAACCACGCAAATGAAACGTAAACAGCGGAAGATTCGTCCTTATTGAATACTGCCTACCTACTATATGCATGACGATTCGATGGTTTCAAACTTGTTTTCAAAAATGATTGCCGATAAAAATCAACTTTTATTCGTCATACCAGTGTGGTTTTTTTTTTCTGTGATATGCACTCGACTTGATTAATTACCGGCTAAATCTCGAATGCGATTGATTTTATTATTTCACTAATTGAGGCAAATACTTCTGATTGAAGTCGACTTCAACGAAATCGATAGAACATGGAGATTCGTACACCGCGTTCTTCTTGTCGATCAATCTCGAAAACCCTACCTACATTGTCACATCATTAACGAAGCGTTAGGGGTGAAAGTGGAGATCGAATTATTAGCGCGTGATTACGCCATGATGCCAAGTTACCGGGCAAATTTGCCCACAAAATTATGTGGGAGTGTAAATCCCATAAGATAATAAATGTTAAAATAAATATTAAGACTATAACAATCATTTAATCAGCACACGCAATTTTAAGAGGTGAACGTGCACACTTATAGCACTACCTAGTGCCTATATTTTTTAACTCCTTAAAACACAGTCTGTTTTCGATCATATAGTGGAGCGATAAAGACCCTAGGTGCAGGGACAGGATCTGTGTATATCATTAGATTTGGAACACTCTTGAACATTGACGGTTCTCGAAAATTCCAAATTGTTCATATCATGAGTATTTCAAATTATTTCCAAAAATACATGTTATGTAATATGTATATTTTTAAAAGTACTCAAAAATATATTGCATTGAGATGGGAAGCCGACCACGTATCATCACCTCAGGGGCATCACCGGCTTAAGGGTATATGATTGAAAGTATAAGGTAAATATAAATCTGAATTAAACAAAGATCACAAATGACATTTATCTCTTCAGTGAAGAATAAATATTAGCTGTATTTTTGATTTTATTTACCCTTATTTATGAAATATTTATTTACGTAAATGTTGGTTTATGATAAGCATTGAGAAATTATTTATGTAGAATAATAATATTGTAATAAATAACGGTGGCACTTTATTTTACAAATTATTGTTTGTATTTATATACATAAATAATATTAATAATAAAATAAATTTTTTGGATGGGCTATTATATACATGTATATATGTATATTATATACTTTCATATTTTTTTTTAATATATTCAATAATATCTAGTAACTTTTTAATTAATTGTAATTCTTAAAATACTGATCTTTCCTGACAAATTCGTTCTTAGAATATAAAAAGCTTTAAGTTAACAGTGATGAAATGAAAACTCCTAGGATATGTAATATTATAATCGAACAATTTACAATAATAGCATTAACTTTTGAACAGCTATATTGGCATTTTGAAAGACGCCATCAAATAAATTTAACAGAAAAATAGTTCAATTTTAAACTTAAAAGTGGAAAATTATTTTAGCGAGAATAAAACGGATTCCTTGATAGAGGATAAGCTATTCAAGTGGGAACTGATAACGCCACACAACGGATTAATGGTTATAGAAAACGATATAAACCGTATTGCGTACATAAGGAACGAAATTCATTGTTTGTTATCGATGAAGTTAGAACCCCAAATGTATATTATATACACAATATTACTGTAATAATAATAAGCAGTTGCTCGTGAAGCATTTGCTTATTTGTTTTAAGAAGTTTTGAAGATTTCTAATTATGTTATATAAATTTGTTTCTGATAACCATGAAGTGAAATATAACATTTGTATTGGATACTTTTGCATTTCGGTTATGTTTATTATAGATTTTGTAACGGGACCGCCGTTGGCGAATCACCGCCACGTAATAATTTTAACGCTATTTGATTGTTATGGTAATCACGTACGTTTATTATTTATATTTCTATATACATAATTTGGGGAAAGCAATTCAACATCCCCTAACCCCGTGTTGAATGGACTATGGGATCGAGATCACTTCGACATTGCAAGTAAATGGTTTTTTGTAATTCACATATAAGTTGGGAAGGTACGAGTGTTCACGTCCGGCCCGCTCAGACAAGTGGCGTTGGTTCGAGGACCCGTACGGGAAAGCGTGGCCTAAGCAGGCGCGCTCGGGGGGACTGCTTTACCGTGTAAGTCCTGAAAAGGACTGTTTTGATTTTCTCGCGTCTCTCGAAACTGTGATTGGTCGGTGATTCGTACGTTCCGGCGTCGAAGGTGGTCGTCGTACGGTCCGGCGGTTATGGTGCACGACGTACGGGCAGTACCGAAGTCTCCAGTTGTCCACCGGGCGGTGATGAATCTTTTCGTCCACGAGTTCTCGACGACGCCTGGTCATACCTGGTCGTACTGGCCGTAGGTCCGTTCGATGTTATTGACTCGCTGATTCCGACGTTCCGGCTGCTAGTAGTCTTCGATGGTCGGATGGTAATTTCCGTTGTCGGCTAGTAGTGTTCGTGTTCTCCTATATTCCAATACCGGCAACAGTCGATTTGAGTATAATTTTGACGTCAGGAAGGTTGGAGAAAGAAAAGCTACCGATCGGTCAAACGCAACCGTATTTATACGCGTCGATCGACTCTGATTAGTTGTTTTTTTACCGAGTTTTTACCGAGTAAAAATGACATCAATTGCTCAATCGATTAGTGTTGATCGTGTCGTTTTTGCTCGGCAAATTTCCGTAAAAATCGTAGTGTGAATAGTCCAACAAATCGTTCATACTTGCCAATTGTTATCGACTTATTGGCCGTGAGAACGGCCTTTTTAGTTGTCCTCGCACTTTGTGCTGTATCAATTTAGAAATGTTTACATATTAATATTGTTATTTCATAGTAAAAAAATAAAAATAAAGTTACAAATATTACAACGAAAATAGATTGATTTTGCACTTTTGCAAGTAAACGTTCAATATAATTTTTTCACGTATTTTTAGCTGCTTATCATGACATTTTCAAGCTACGGATTACGAATGCTGTTAAATCTTATACTAGCACGATTTTGACTGTCCGCACAGACTATTCCAAACGCGCTTCCACCATTTCACAGATTACGATAATATACATGGTGAATTGTGCTGTATTGTGATACAGAGTTAAGGTTAGTGTGGAGCTTATGGACTCGGTTCCGACTCTATGGTATTCTCACTTCGAATCACGGTTGTGTGTTTCCTGTTTAGAAAATGTATCGTACGTGCGACCGGCTATGAATATAATGTTGATAAATGAAAAAATATCAGTCCCGTGCCACCAGAGGTTTTGTCTCAGTTCTCCTGGCGGTGGTGGAATGTGGTGGTAGGGGGACGTGTAATATTTTATATCTCAACGCTTTTGTGTTCATATGGAATAGAAAATGTGATTAATTCAATATGTGCGGACGAACACACGATGGGCACATACTGTGATATTTACGCGTTTAGGTATTCCTTCTACATTCACGTCGTACATAATATAATAATAAAACGACATAAATCAGACGCCAGCGTGACTTAGTACCGGGGCTCTTTAAATACTTTTCGGGGGCTATGTATGGAAGTTACCGTTATTGATCTTAAACCGTGGTCTCATAATAACTTTACAGGTTACGGCCAATTATTCCAACAATGTAATATAATACCGACGACGTATTAGCTGTGGCGTGGTAGGCACCACCATAATGTACAAGCACGTTTAAAGGAGTGGAAAATTTTTAAAGGGGAAATCATTGTGTTTTTGCTTCATCCATAGTTAAAATATTTTTATTTTAAATCAAATACAAAACACCTGTGAACTTGTGTATTTCTGTAACAAGATATCAATTTTCAATCTTCCGAAGTTCATAATTCTATGAACACTAAGCAGTTTTTAAGAATTTTTGTTGACGGCTGTTTCACAGACCTACATCTGAGAAACGTTATATTTAAAATAAAAAAATACTGTGGTTTGTTATTAGTGACTTTGAAATTTCATATTTATTCACTCTTAGAGCTGTCTAAAATCGGTGAACAATTAAATATGCCACTGCGTATTATGTTACTATATAGGTATTAATAATTATGACACAGCTTATTTTAAAATCACTATATTTATTCAAATGCATAATTACGGCAACATGTATGAATATTTTTGACCCCCAGCGAAGTTGTCGATCCGTGACGTGAATATAGAATAGTTTATATAGAAACCTGAATACTCAGCCGATCCGTACTATGTACACTATCGTTTGTCGAGCGCGCATAGCGCATACACTTGACACGGACTCGTGGGAGGATTGAACTATAAGAGGTCACTACTCAGCATCATCAACGTGGTGCAGGAGCATGAGGGAGAATGGGAGGGGGATGAAATGCACACTCGTTACCTGCTCACACGTATGTATATAAGTCTGGGCCGTTGGCGGTGTGAGGAGAATTTCGAATTTTTGTACCGTTCGGATCCTTATCGATTCAGATGGTGTACGTGTAAACTGGAATTTTGTTGGACGTTGGTAAAACTACCCATTTGGATTGATCAAGGGAGGGGGTAGTATAAGGGAGAGTAGAACTTCTCACGTCGTTTTATTTCGCTGCGACTAGCCTCTTTCGCTATCCCCGTGGTCGTCCACCGTAAGGTGAACACAGTATTTGATACGACTCGTCTCGCAATATGGGTGTACATATTTTGCAGTACGCTAGACGATGAAGCAAAATATCCTGCGAACAAAAACATATCGCATCTCTTTACCGAAATAACACTAAACGCATATCATAATAAGCATGTCGGTTTATCGTGACGGAAAATATTATAACTCGTACATGGTTTTTTTTTCTCTGTTCGATAATTGCTTCTACAAGAACAATGTTCGTTGTAATACAAATGATATTATAATATCGTTGATATATATTTATAAATATAACAATGCTATATATCATATAATATATAATACATATAATATTGCATGCATGTCCAGTGTGTGCAATACATACCGACGCGAACCTCCGCAATCGTCGCGTGTGACGAGGTCAGCCCTCTGGTGTATAATATATTCGCAGTGCACATGATGCACCCCGTGTACAAGATAATTTGTGTAGCCGTTCGACAGATAACTAATTTAAACCGATGGGGTTAATGGAGTTTTCATTGTACGTCCGACGCTCTGAAACAGTAAGCGTATGCGGGACCACCTGCTGTATATTACAATACAGTTCATGCGTGGTCGTGTAATACTATGAAATTATTTATTATATTGTGTGTTCAAGACTGAAAAAAAAATAAGCATAAAACGTCCATAATGACTGTACACGCATTTAGATTCTTTACGTGCACATAATATAACGTTGTGTTTTACGAAGAATCGCAAAGTTTTGATAGCAAATTGTCATCGATCATTACTCGGTGGTATATCTGTGACGGTATATGATCATAAAACAAAAATCCTATTCTGGGTTCAACGAAACTACCGTCCCTTATTTGCATTTTTTCCTCCGACGAAATACTGTAGTGTTATATACGCAGTCGATCTGAAAACTAATTCCTGTTTTAGAATCGAAAACAAACATTTTTTTTTTTTCTTATTCAGGAAAAGTCTAGCTGGATAGTCCTTTGTAAGTAAGTAGCACTTGTTCGCTACATTTTGTAGCTTAAATGTTTATAAGCCGATAAGACTCTAATGCATGTAAACATATACGATTTTTATCGGCTTAAAACTATCGACTTTTCTCTCTCCGGTAAAAATATTTTCTGGACTTCTCTTTCTCTGGTAAAAATATTTTTTGGACTTCTCTTTTTCCAACAAAAGGCTTACGAGTAGAGAAAAGTATGCATTTTAAAAAGAAAAAACAATTTAGAATATTTTAATATTATACAGACTCACGCAAAGTATTACGATATAATTATTCGTATGAGAATAATATGATTTCGTATTTTATTCCATTTGGTTATTTTGCCCAGTGTGATATAAAATATAATGGAATTTACGTATATATATATACATTACATACCATTGCAGTATTTAGTACTTGCCTGAGGAATTAGTCGAAATCATCACGTTCGCATAGTAATAATAATAATAGTTATAATAATAATAATAATAATAATAATATTATGTGTAGAATAATAAATCCGAGTAAGGTACTTTGGCAATTGATCATCATACTGCATGGTGTATAAAGTTTATCTCATTCATCTTTAAATATTATAATACATTTTTTATTATTTTTTTGACTGAATCAGTGAACAGAAGATACACTATATGTTTCATAAATAGACGCATAACCTACAGTAATGGACTAGGTTTTGTAAAGATTTTTTTCTTTTTTTTAATCCGTATCTATTTTTACATATTTTAATAAATACAATAAATTGTATTTTAAATTAATACAAATACCCATCGATTGTCTGAAAAATTAAACCAAAAGGCCATTTCAAAAATGAGATAATTAAGCTGTTATAAGGGATTTTAAATAGTGTGAGAGGGCAGAACGTTCAAATATTCTTACCCAAATTTAAGACGGTCATATATCTTTAATGTATTCAATATTTATCTTCATCGAACACAAACAACTGAAAAACGTCTCTTATTATAGTCATAATTCATCTCATTTGAAAATTATTTATAGTAAATATATTTTATAAAATGTACATTATATTATTATTCCGTAGTATTATTGTATGTTAATATTATTAACATTATAATAGTTTTTGTTACAGTATTATAATATAAAGAAAAAAAAAACAGCATTTCATCGTTCATAATATAAACTACCTAGGTGTCCTTGTTCTATATTTTACAATATACATTCTGTATTTTACTGTCAAGTTTGTATTAAATTCAAAAAATAAAATATAAATGTGAACATCATTAGAAAGTAAAGATTAAATTTTCATGATTATTTTTTTTATAATTCTGATTTAGTGTCGTTTGTCTGACTTCTGATGTATGTCATGTCAGAAATTCAAATGAATAATAATTATATTACATGTATTATATTCTGTAAAAGAAATATATTATCATTTAATGTTATATTTACACTGATGTAGTGATAAAATTATATACCTAATACAACAAGTTAGTTCTTAATGCCTACATTATTATTTTAGCACTGGTTTTATAGGATGAAAAAACAAAAATAAAATTGTTGTGTGTATAAAATTTGATTATTCAAAAATAATTTATTCTTGTTTTGGTATTTATATTTTTTTTCACACCAAACCATATAAAATAAATGTGTAAATTTAAAAACGTTGCTGTCACACAATTACACCGTTTTCGATTATATTATTTTATGTTACGAAAGTAAACATAAAAAACAGAAGTGTGATCTATGTAGTAAAAATACGATATTTAGCTAAAAGTAACATCCATAAATGATATTTTGTAAAATTACGATTTGAATCGGGCAATAGTGTCTGCCATGTTAATATAAACTATTTTCGGCCTTCGTGCCAATTTCCTATCGAAAGACAAAACTAATTATAAACATCGGTATTCTCTCCAACATGACTGTTGTAGATTTATCCGTGTCCGCTCAGTCTTCATTGTAAGCATTGATGTTCCTTTTATTTGTGTCAACTTTACCGATACATCTACCGGTACAAGCCAGTGACCAACAACTGTACATTTGAAACCTCCCACACGTCTGGCGCATGATCATCAAGGGCCAATGTTGACAGGGTACGCCAGTCATGTGGAATCGGCTTATGAGTTATGACGTAACGTAAATAATACATGCATTCAAATCCACCACTAGTATAGTAGGTACGGCGAATACATTATAGCAGTGATTGTTGTTAATATTTAATCAATACACTTCTTCAATCAGTATCTCTGATTTATTCATAAATTATAATATAATCGGACAAACACCGTGGTTTATTTTTGAAATGTTTACTACCGAGATAAAAAAAAAAAACGAAGGTATATAACTCTTTTTAAATTGAATAAAAATACGACAAAAAATAAATGTAAAAATAATATTAAAAATAAATGTAAAATTTCCGTTCCAATACATTAAAAAATAAATTTAAACCACTGCAACGGCCAAAATCTAATATTATTCAAAGCCCATCAAGGAGTTTTTGCTGGAAACAAAATGGTTTTCTTTTTAACAACAAATTATGACAGTAAATTGATAATTTGTATTAAATATTATTTCGTTATATCAGCACTGTTGTCGGTCGGTTGGTCGGTATATCCGAATCGTCGATTGGCCGTCTGGAATCGACTTGTTGTTCGCTTTCGATATGTGTGCTTTCGTTACCAAACAATGTTCGTAATCGTACAACACGATTATTACGGGTGGATGGGAAAATTGACTATCGAATTACAGTTCTGGCTCCAAACCAGCGTCCTCGAAATCGGTACAAAGATTGTAATTAATTATAAATGAATACTTATAAGAAAATGTGCGTGGACTTGGCGTTAAGTTTATTTCTCGAAAACCACAAATATAATAGTGGTGCACGTGGATGTCAAGAAATCGTTCATTTGCAGCTGCCACTAACAATAGTTCTCAAACTGTATTATTATAGCAGATTTCTAGCTCGTCAGATGTTTCAGATTTCTCTAACGTCTATATCTTATTTTCACGCCTTCAATAAAACCGAAATCGAACACTCCATAAATTCATAATATTAATCCATTGTATACGCAATAATATTTCATACGTTCACCTAAAAAAACGTGTGACCAAATTAAAATCAAATTACCACTAGCTTACATCCAATTTAGATTAGAAATTGTAAACGTATCGTGATATTTAAACCCATATACGTGAACGCGATACACACAAACAGGACCGTAAGAAGGATTTGCGAAAAACTGAGATCACATCTACGTATATTCATTGGAAGTGACTCTTCATGTCTAAAATTAAGATTATAGTGTTTTGCGGCGTTAAGTGTAAAATTAAGAAGACATGTGTTATATCCGTGTTACAAACGCACAACATATCAAATTTGCGTCCGGTAGTTAAACTACGTATTATCAGATTTTATATTATCGTAAACTGATCCATTATCAAATTTACTGAGAAAAACATTATCTATGTTCTGTTGGGAGTTTTATATTTTTTTATGAGTTACACTATAATAAAATTCCACATAGTCTTAATTCACTTAAAATTAAAAATATCGTAAAAAATTGACCAAAAAAACACAGATAATATTCTTCCCATGATGTTTGAAAATAAGTCACTTTACGCTAGTATTAAAGCTAACAACATAGCACAAATTGAACTACTGACGCAATTTTTTTCAATGTTGTACGTTTGTATGATGAAAATAACATATGTAGGTGTGGCGTCCTTTTAAAATTTTTATTTTTTAAAACGTATAAAAATCAACATTTCTATAATTATGTAATATTTCTACGGGTCATAATTTAATTAACTGTATTTGTTAGTAATTGAATAGTTCTTTTTAAGACTCGTTCAACTAACGTCATTTCATTGCATAGATCGAACTGGTGTGCTATTTTTGTCAATTCATTAATATTGTATTCATTGATTTGTATAGATATTGAGAAATATGTAATGTGCCAAACATGGATAATCTTTTGATAAACCTACAAAATGTTCAAGATCATGTATTTAAATATACCCTTATTATGAGTTTATGTTACACGTGTACTCAGAGTGTACAAAAATGATTCAACTAAAATTACGTGTTGTGAATCAAGATTCAAGATATACGAAAACTGAACGTGCCGACAAAATGTAGGTACTACCTAATACCTACTACGTTGGACGGGCGCCGAATTTAAATCTTTTTACATCGAAACATTTAATCAACGTTTTCGTTAGAACTGCAAATATTTACTGTCACTTACAATTATGTGCTTTGCGAATACGCGTCTTACGTAGTAGTGTGCAGTATAATAAACGGGTGGGTGTGAATCAGTATTTATATATGTATAATGTATATACACATTTTACAGTATAAATGATTTGAATGTTTAATGAAATCATCCACGTTATTCGTTTCAATCACATGACACTATTAATTTCTTCTCGTTAATTACGTCATTAGTCGCGAGTTCAAATAATAATGATGATAACAATCGTAATGATAATTATTATAAAAGACAAATGAGACGAAGAGGTATTCGGTTTCAGGCGCGCGTTGGTTGATCTCATAATTATATTTAAACAATAAACACGCAAACAATTTTACACACAAACAACAACAACGATGATAATATTATAATAATAATAATTATAGTATAATAATGATTACAATATTATGATTATTATCGTTTCGGGGGATTGACGAACCCATGTTCCCGTGTAATTCAAAAGTGAAACAAAAGGGATTATTAGCTATTGTTTTGTTTCGTGTGTGGCTTTTATGGCTTTTATCGTATAATAAACAAACTCTGGCACGCATATTATGTACACCATTGCAGTGTGTAGACGCATTTAACTGTTAGTGAACAACGAGATGGAAAATTGAAAATATTCAGAACAAAACGGAATGTACCCTCCTACATCAAAATATTATAGGTACAGGACGGAACTGTAAGTTATGCACGTTTAGGTCGCATCCGTCGTGGAATTCGTGGGGTATTCCTGTTGCACATCCTTTATTGCTGGACGTGCAAACCATCGGTCGCTGTATAGTATTGTTTTCTATGCAATCGTAAATGACTGTATTATACATTTATACGAGCTGCACTAGAGATAGAAAATCCGTGACATGCGTTCTCGAGATGGAACGCGAAAAATCGTCGAATGCATGTAAAACAATTACTCAGCTAATTATTGTATTATATTTTAAATATATATTTGTATATGAAACCATGACGTAAGAATTTTTCAATTGGTTACCGAATAAGTACAATAAGTACTTACATTGTTTCTTATTTACTATCTATATTATATTTTTCATTATTTAATGGCACAAGGAAGATATTTAAAATTATATTATTGGCACATAACGTTAGATAAAGTTAACATTATTTAAAATTTCTGGACTATATCATTACAATATCATTGGACGAATTTTTGGTCAATTAGTGTACACATATGTAGCTAAGTTTTGCGATTAATGTTAAAACTATAATATTTAATATACATAGGCTTATGTTATTTATTTATATGTCTTATGACTAACCAATGACCATTGGATACTGAACCATCTATACAAAATATTAACTATACACGTTATAATCTTATAATCATTTCAATCAATTAATATTATGAACAGTCCTTTAAATGATTTTGGCATTATTCACTATTTAGATATTATATGATAAAATATCGCATAGCTTAGGCCTTTGGTAACAATCGTTAATATAATGAACATGTAACAAATACCTATTTTATATTAAGCGATTTATTATTAAATTTATAAAATTTATAAAATGTTAATAATTTCATGCTAAAAATAATAAATGTATTTTTCAATGAAAAGGTTCAGTCTTGCTTTTTGGAAGGCATATATTATTTCGCGATATAAAATTAACTGCTTCAAGTATAATATTATTCTAAATAGATGATCGACACGGCTGCTCCACACTGTGGACTATATCCCTAGACTTAAAGATGATTAAAAAAGTAATTAAATAATACGTACCAAGTAATACTCAATATATTTACAGAGAACTATTAAAAACATAAATAGTGCACTGTCTGTTGTGTCATTCACAGAATTACACGCTTCATCATAAATGTTGGTATATTACATAATATAAAAATTAGCTACACAGTTTTAATAGTATATTCTAAAGTTCGGAGTGCATTTTTTTAAAAATTAAATTAAAAAACTAAGATCAAGAAAGTTAAACGCAATTTGTTATGAAAATGTAATTAGTGAATTAATTTATGAATGAATAACTAAATATAGAAAATACAACGTACGTTCTCGTTAATACTTGGTAAATTAAAAGGTCTGATCGAACGGTAAATCTATAGGAAATTAAGAAAGCTGTTAATCGGAAGAACGATTTTGTACGTAGGCATTTTGTAACAAACCATTTAAAAACAATAGATTTTCTTCTTGATTAGGTATTTTAATTTATTAATATATAATTGTTTAGTATGTTTTATTATGGTTTGCCAGGTTAGATGAATATTGTTAAGTTTATAAAAGTTTTTTTAGCTGTTATTGTAAAGGTAAATGTAAAACTAAAAAATGTGCTTGTTTTAAAAGTACTTTCAAATTTTATTCTCATTACCATAATTCAAAAACTTGTTTAAATAAATAATAGTTTGTTTTAAAATACTTATATTTGTAAAATAGTTAATAGATCGTCTTTTTTCTTTTTTTCTTTTCTTTTTGACAATAACAAAAACTGATGAAAAACTTATAAAACAGATAATACCTAAATATAATATTGTGACTGTCGTTAATGATAGAACAGATCGTTCTTTTAGACTTTTTAAGCTTTTTTTTAATTTTCGCTATTCGGACATCCAAATGACGGAACAAGTTCCGTTGATGACAGTTTAGGTATCCATTTCACGAAATATTATCCATATTGTGTAATTACGTGAAGTGGAGAGATCACGGTTCCATTTCGTAAAATGGATGCAAACGTTGTCCATTTCGTGAAACGTACAATAACGCGATATGGATGCGATATATATACATAACAGTAATAATAATATACTCGTATAATTTTATTCCGTAAAAAATTCAAGTGACGCGCACTTGTGTTAAGGTATTTTCAAAAACACCTCAATCCTTATATTTTACTATAAACAAACTACGAAAGTATAATATAAAATAGGTACGTACTTAGATATCACTTGGTGCCTTTAAAGTGCATTATTATTTTTAAGGCGACGAAACGTGCCCAAAGTTATTATTATTTTCATTTTTTTTTTTTTTTTACACCAACACCAACGTTCCGTGGTTATTACCGAAAACGCTGACTGCAACGAAACGTAAGAACGTTTCTCAATAGCAATTAAAAACACATCATATGCCTTCTAAAGAATATTATCTAAAGATCTCGAGCGTTATATGTGTAATACATACCTATATAATATAATATTAAGGCGGATGGATTTATTTTTATTTTTTTCAAAATAACATGACGTACACATTATACCTACCTGCTGTGCCACTGTGGTTTGATGTTATCGATTACCTCTCCGTCTATAATTCTCCCTCACTCTCTATCTGTTCTTCTTGTAAAATACGTATATATATAATATAGGTAGACACATTTTTTTTTCACTACGAAACTCAAACAATGGTACGCGGATGCTATACATACAACTTTTACTCCTCTACTATATGTGTATAATGTGTGGGTGTGTGTGGTGTGTATGCTTGTATACATATCCGTACATTAGTATGCCATCGTATGACTACAGGCTTCAGAGACGTGCATTGGTGGTGCAGGTACGTGTCAATCGGCCCACCATAGCGGTGACAGTGAAAAGAGATATGTGCGGGTGTGTGACTGTGTGTGTGTGTGTGTGTGTGTGTGTGTGTGCATGCTTGAGTAGAACGCCGGATACGTGACGTATGTCTGCCACGTGGGGAATTGTTGAGGTAATATTCGAAGAGGCTACTACTGGTGCAAAGATAGTATAGAGACAATAATAAGGGATGAAACGGAGATGCCGCGTACAGAGGAAGTTAAAGATTTAAATGATTTCTACGCTATACTTTTCAATATCGACGGATAATCAATCTATAGTGGCTAACGCATTGTCAACTACCACTATTGTATACGATAATCTGAGCCAGACTCTATATTTCCGTATGAAATTCGCGAAAAAATACTATAGTAACTAAATATGTGTTTTATCTTTTAAATTACACAAATATATATGTAAATAAGTTTATTTATATTTGTGAGATTTCGTTCAAACGTTTACGCAATAGTGGTTGAGATGGAAATACCAATGTCCAACGGAAGGTTGGGCAATATCACATGTTTTTTTTTTTTTACCGGAAGAATGATAATGCACGCGAGCCTTCGAGATTTGAGTAGATGAAAAACCAAAACGTTTCCGGTTCCGAACGCAGTGTATATTCGTTAGTTATTGTGTAAGTATATATATTTTCCGGAATTACATTTAAAGAGCTCTCCAACCACCGTGGAAGTAATCACCATGTACACTGAAAATTCCGGTTGTTATCTAACATTCTCCGTCGTAAATAGACTTCGCTTGTAGAAAATATATTTTAACTTTATATTTTACCGCATTTGGTTTGGCAATAGTATTAAAATAGTTTATATTTATTGTTTATGTTGGTAGAAAAATATGTATATAAACATTGATTGTAATTTTTATGATTAAAATATATTTTAAAATCATTTAATATTTTTTTTTTTTTGCCAACTAAATTGTCTCTGATTTATAGCTTAGTAATAGTTAATTTCACAAAACATTCTAAACTCATTAAAAGTGTGGTCTAAAACTAAAATAAGTAACTATTTCTATTCAATGAAATACATAACATACTTAATTTAAATGTTTTTTTCTATTATTTATTAAGTAAATAATGAATCTTTTGAATATTTTCATTTTAATAATGAATATTTTCATATTTTCTGTGTGGTATAAAACATGTGATAATATACAGATATAATTAAAATTTCAATGCATAAATATAAATGTCTTACAGTATTACATCAATAATTATAATATTAATATTATTACATTAAGCTTATGGTTGTTTGTAATGATTTTAATTTGCCTTGAAACCCACATCATTACATATAAAGTAATTTTTACTTATTTAAACTATAATTACGAACTGATCACACTTCAAATGAATTAGATAGTTATTAGTGTGGTTGATGGATATAAAGATAGGTTTTCTTAATAAATAGTATTCAGTTCAAAAATATTATTTTTATGAATATATTGTAGGATAAAATGTAAAATGTTCCTGGAGTTATTCAAAAATAAAAAGATTTCTTAAATTTTTTTTTTTTTTTTATATACATTATTCACATCATCAAGTGGGTATGCCACCACTTATCTGGAGTGCAACGAGTTGCTACGTGGGTGGTATTAAGAAATACTGGAACTCAAAGGTATTCATATATATTGCATCGGACTTACACTCTAAGTTGAAATTCGATTATACAATATAACTTTATATGAAATACTTTTACCGTTGGATATACTTTAGACCTGATAAATTGTAGACTGTATTTATTTCAAAGTATACTAATAAGAAAACTGTACTTAAAAAATTATTTTCCAACATAATTTTTCATGTAACAGTATTATTTAAGAACTATTTTTGAGTTTCTATTAATGACGCAAAAGTAGGAATGATAAAAATAATATAATCTTTAGAAAACCATGGATAAAAAAATATAATAAAATAAAATTATAACAATAGTAATTTAATGTAATAATAATGGTAAAAAAATGTTTAGTTATATTGAATAAAACGATAAATATGGTAGTAAAATGCAATGTCTACAGCTATTTTCAGTACCATATTTTATAACGGTTAGCCGTCTGGGGAAACATTTTAAAATTGATTTTGTAATAATATCCTACAGTTATATTCCATATTATTACCACCACATTGCTACAGCAGTCTATGATTTCATCGATTTGTAATTAAATCCATAAACACACCTACATTTTATGTAATATCATACGGTTACGAACTCATACAAAAAAAAAAAAAAAACCGATAAAATAGTTTAGCAATGTAAACGCCGCGACGGAAAGTATAATATTTGCATTAAAATTAAGTAATCCCGAGACATATGTATATTTAAGGGTTAAAGTATGTACATGTAATATGTATACAATATATTATAACATCTGGTATATTCGTCATGACGCTGTTCATGCAAGCACTGCGCACATTATCATATTTATATTGAGTATTGTGTAAACAGGAGTAGTAGCACGTATAAAAAGCGCTTATTGTCCGATCCGGAGGAGGGGTCATCTGTTTGTGAAGTATGGGAAAAAATGTCACAGAAAAAATAAAACAACCCTATTGCATTGCACACATAAATGATTTAGATGACCATTTGTTTGAAATTATTTTACGCCGTAGAGATGTGAAGCGAAAAACGGGGGGAAAAATTGTTTCATGTTAGCGATATTATACGGTCGTTTAGTATGGCCTTACTCGCATTGGTGAAATGAAACATAAAAAGTAATACGTCATGCACAAGAATGTGATACCTTTCTCTATATAATATTATATTCATATCCTGGCGTATAATTTATTTTATTTTATTACGTATTCATTTGCATTATTGTACTTTTACGTTTATACGACGACCTATTTGGCCGTGTCGTCGATATTAATAAATTATGAGACAAAAATTCATCAAAATCGCAAACTAGTTATTCATATTTAATACTGATAAAGTTACTATTTCCAGCCGTTACCTGTTATGCGTGATCAAATAAACCGATTTATTACGATTAAAATTTCGTAGACAATCAAAGGATGTTCGGATGTTCCAACAGTATAGAGTAGAGTATTTTTTTCGCCGAAATTCTTCTTAATGGAGCTCTACGTGGTGATTTTAAATAATGACATTTTCGAGTGCAATAAATTGCTCAATGTGGTCGAAACCCTAAAAACATCTCCATTCATCAATAAGTTTACTTATAAGATTAATCAGTTTAATTTTTAAGAATGCTCCTACCCCCTCACGTATTTTTTTCGTTTTTTTGTTAAAAAAAATAACACAAATTACAACTTAATATTTTTGAATTTTTGATTAATTGATATAAAAATATGTATTATCAAAGAAACCTAATATGAAATAGTAGCCGACTTCGACAGGTTAAAATTAGCTTATTAGTTTTGTTCATCTAGATTTTAGACGAATAATTAATATAAATAGTCCAGAAAATTGTGTTTAGAATCGTTGGAATCCGTACAGTATACATATTACATTTATATACCCACTTTGGCGCACCATTTTGAATATAATGTTATTCTACTAATATTATTAGTCAATACATATTACCTACAAATATTTTATCATAACCCATGGCTTAAATAAATATCATATTATTATGTGATACAAAATTGTTTATGACAAAAATATGTTGCGTTAAAATTAACATAATACACCAGGTCTATATATACTAAATATATTTATCATAAATTGAAACCGTACCTCGGTTAAAAATTAATGTGTATATAATATACAACATGTCACTAATGAACTATATTTATTGGTGTTTGGAAAATGGAAATCATCTATAATAATCCTATAATACGCATAATGTAATGGACATAACATTTGAGTTTTTTAGCGATCAAAAGCAATAAATGTTTAGAAAAATGCAAATACGATTATCAATGAAACCCAATTGATACAATAATATTAACGCAGCATCGAATACGGCAGGCACTCGCGTCGCCGTTGGCTCATTTTCAAATATCGTTATATCTGCTGCTATCGATGGCTCTAATTTTATTGTCGGAATTGATAATAATTATATATTCTCGCTCGCCACCCCCCCTCTTCATCTATCTGATGTGGTGGTCGTTATAAACAATAATCCAAAACGTTGTTGAAAAAACACCACACGTACGTTATTATCATATTTTTTTTATTATATTATAATAATCTAGGGCGTACAAACCCTACAAAGTTTGAAACGAGTTATTTGCCATCGGACGGAAAAGAGGTCGAACACGATTTTGTCAATGACGTGACACTTATCCCCGTCCCGACGACACGTAATAATCAGTCATTTTCACGTATAGGTATATACACCACATGTTATTATGTATACAAAACCATGCGGACGAGTGGTAGAGTACTTTTCAAGTACCGCGATCGGGGTAAGTAATCGTTTTCGCGACGGATATTATATTTGTGCAGCGTTTGCTTCATACATTGAGTCGTTATAACTGATTAGACTTGGCAGGTTTAGAACGGTTGCCGGATTAAAAGTTGGACTGAACGACACCAGACAATGCGGCTGCAGAGGGTAAAAATAAAATAGAAATATGAATAGAAATATAAATAGAAATAGAAAACACTGCGTGGTACTTCCGACCTAGTACCGGGGTATAGGCCGTAATAGGTTACTTAATTAAACCACATTAATGTCAGTTATTTAGAAATATATTTCAGGTCGACGAGATATCATCTTTTAGGTTTTTATCAAATCGAATATTTAATTCGTTCAATAGTAATATAAGTGAATACGCGTGTTGCACATCAAGACTTATAAAATTAATTTTTATACTAATTTTGGGTGTTTATGAAAGCCGTTCGGAGATTTTTGTCCTAAGCTTTTTGAAAACCGATTTTCACTATACTTAAATTATTTTTGAAAACGTACTTTCCCGTCAAAATATATTATTTATGTTTTTCTATTTATAGCTTTTTCAAGACCACGCAATCTTATTGCGAGAGGGATTTCCATACGTTATAATTTCTCATGCAACTCGTTTTGCTTGTTGAAATGATAATATGAGCGTACGCGATTCGTGTTGCAAACAAACGGGTTCGAGTTATATTAAAAACACTTGAAACATTTCTTTGACAGTGAGTGGTACGTTCACATTTATCTTTTGTATACACATAACGCGCGATACTGTTCTTTAGTTATTAAATAATGACATAAAATTACATAAAAATAGAGGCAGGTATAATGGCGTTCTAGATGTGTTTAACATTCCAACAGATATGTATAGCGGAATGTACAGTCGATAAAAGGAACTTAGCGTACAATCGAAAAAAGATAATAATAATATATAAAAGCAAAACGAAAGCAAACAATTTCGCAATGTCGCTGAAAGAAAATATTATGACGTTTAGAATATGGTATATTTTATTGTTGTACTTGAGTGGAATAAAATAATAATAGAAACGCAAGACATTTTCGACTTATATATAAACACGTCCGATCTCTTAAGGATATATCTATATACGAATGTTAGTACGATAAGTTTGAACTGACGGGTGGTTGGGTTCGAGGCGGTAGCGAGTACTTAAAAAATGTTACTAATATATTAATAATTAATATGAGTAAATGGTAATTTTAGCTTGGGTAACTATACTCAGCTATATAAATATCATTAAGTAAATATAGTAATAATATTAAGCCTTAAAAACATGCGAGATTGTCGATAATACTAAACATTTATTCTTCTAAATTAACCGAAAATAAATAATAATATATATTTTTATATTAGGTATACACTCAGATTTTCGTGGTTGAAGTAGTGGGAATTAACGGTTAACTTAACTGGACTCACTAATCACTAATTTATACTAGAATTCCAGAAAATGTGTACATCAATATATCACGTATTCACGTAAATGCACGTTCTAAAAGCATGCCAGCAAAATTATTATTTCAAGCTTTATTCAAAATCGTTTTAAGAATATTATTTCAGTGACAATAGTAATTTCCACTCCTTTGAGCTTTATTTTTTTGAAATTAGTACAGTCAAGAATTTTTATAGCGTAAAATATAATGTATGCTAATAAATAATAATATATACATGTGTGAAAACATCTTAACAGAACTGACGCAAGTAAATTAAACAATGTTTACCTATTTGAAAGTTCTACAAACGATTGTATTTGGGTTTTAATTGAGTCAATATTTAGTAAGTAACTAAGGCTAAGCATATTAAAAGTATAAATACGTACATATGGAATTGATATAGTGATAAAAGTGTAACCTTTCCTCCTTTCGAAATTTTCAAGATCTACCAATGTTGCTTAATATCGTTATTTTCTTTCATACTTTCAAGTAGTACATTTATCAAATTTTTAAATATTCAACCGCATTGGTGACGTATACATCTAACGCGATAATTGGTACTTACCTAAATTTTAATTCGTAATTTTCAGTCAACTGTGTTTACCATACCATGCATCCAAATACATTTAGAATATAAAAAATATTGTCTCACCGATTTTTATTTTGGGTAAGAACATAACAAACAAAGGAAAAAAGTCCAACTATGACAGTATAATATAGGTATTGCCAAAGGTTATATTGGTCCGAGGATGATGACCAAATCGCATTGAAGTGCATATTGTTCGTGTGAGCCAAGTAGTATTCTGGTTATGTCTCGTATTGATAAAAATTACTGGTCAGTTGAAATCATTTTTTTCAATTAACATTAAAAAGAAAAAAAACACAAGTGTTTATATTTAACACTAATTATACTTACAAATTAGTATCCAATGGAATAGGAATGAAAGGAACTACATATCGTAATATTTGTTATATACAATGCTGCTGATCAAACAATATGTCTCAAAAATGGTCAATAACGTTGTTTTTTAAAATATATAACCGATCATTTTTAATAAATAATTCGTATTGTGATAAATATAAATTTCATACTTATTACTTATTTATAAAAAAAAAATTGTTTGATATTTAAAAGATTTATCTGTTGTTTCCTTTTTTCAAAATAATAGTATTACTATGGTGAATAACACATAAACGTATTTTTAACATTTATTTTACTTACGTCAATGAAAGTATAATACTCGTATATTTTGCAGTAATATTTACAGTTAAATTTTAGTTCAGAATGTGGTTATTCAATTATTTCAAATTTTTCATTAATACATAAAGAAATTAAAAATAAAGTGACTTAACAACGTTAAATGTTATTCATAGGTACATTTTTTAATCGAATTTTGTAACTTTTAAAAATTTGATTGATATACATATTTTATACTCTAAAAATAAATTACAAAAATTTTTTAGATATTTAATATTTTACATACGTTATGTTAAAAAAATAATTATAATATGCAGTTCTGATTTTGTAATTAAATTACTCTGTATATTTTTAAAATTAAATTAAAAGGTCAATGTAATACCTATGCAGCCGTATTACGCTATGATTTGATGGATTGTGCATTCACCTTTTTTCTATTTTTTATTCTTGCATTTCATATTATTATTATAACATAACAGCTATTATTCAGTTTAATTTAACGTATACCAAAAAATTTATCATTTTTAGATGTACGTATATTAAATTGATTTTTGTCCAATTAATAGGAACTAAATTATAACTTGACATGGCGATCCTTGTTTTTATATTTTAACCGTTAAACATTTTATTTCGTTCTTCTTGTAATATATATATATTTATTTAAGATGCATTTATACATTAATAATACAATAAGTGAATGTTATGACATAAATACAATTAACTATACACAACATATGTTTGAAAGTATCCAGTAATATTATGACATGACCACTTCACGGGTACGAACTCAATATCGATTCGTGTTACATGATTTCTCATATCTATACTGTATTAATATACATATTATTATGATTATGATTGTAATTTGTAAGTAGAACTATTATAATTTTTACCAATTTAAAATGGTGTAAATGGAATACGACTTGAACTAGTTGAAATTTACGTGTAAAATACAAAAACAAATAGGATTTTACGAACTTTTTCGTTTTTTTATAGTTGAGAATAAAATTAAAAACGTTTAGTTAATATAATGTGAACCGTTTCTGTTGTAGTGGGTAAATCCGAGATGGTTAACGATCTAGATATTTCGATTTTTATCTGAGACTTTTGTATTAAGATTTAAGTCATAACAGTTCGAATCGACCGCTTTTATTATTGTTTTAACTTCTATAAAAACGGTCGACGAGTGGATTTGTTCTTTTTGTCCATTCGGATACTCTCTTTGTTTACAGATGAACTTTGTGCCAATATCCAGCTTATCAGTGAAACTTTTTTCCCCTATTGCAGACGAAAACCGAATTTCTGGCGCCGTTGTGTCGCATCCGGAAAACCGTCTTCCCTACAAAATAATAATAATATTCTTCCAATATTGCGTTGTTCGGATCGTTACTTTGCTTTTTGTCATATATATATATATATTCATATGGAAGTATCTATATATTGCATATAGTCGTTTTCAATGACAAATGTCAAATGCTCAGTGAACATAGTATTATATATCTTTATGATCTGAAAAGATTTCGCTGAACAGCGATTAAATTATAACTCTTAAATCAATTTGTTCAGTCCAATTTAACAATATGATTTTATAAAAAAATATTCTTCTTTATGAACTTGTTGATGTTGATGATGGATTGGAAAAAATTCAAAGACAAGTAACCGACAATGGCGCGGTGGAGTTAGTGATACTCACCTTTATTTTCGATAAATTTTTGCTTAGTTCTTGCTAATAATCGAATGCCACCATTTTCTAACTCATGACATAATAATTCTTCATTGAAATTTTTTTTATTTTGATATGCCTTGTTAATCTGCACATAATTTACATCCTACAAACCATCTCTGATTTTCCTGTTTTTTTTTGTCCTCTAACAACTTGTTCAATAAAGACTTAATCATATATTTTGTGCAAAAATCTACAATAATTGAGGTCTATTGTACACAGTATGATGGTATAAATTATAATATATACCTTGTTTTATAGATATCACTGATCCAAATGGTAAATTATTTATTAATTTATGTAATTAATGAACAAAATGTATTTATTATTTTCAATGGATAAAAATAACTATATTCAAATTATATTTTTCACAAAAATTCTTTATCATATCATAATGATACTATAATATGTTATCAAATGAATCAAATTGATATTTTTAAATAATTGTGGAAAATGTATAAAATTCGAATAAGTGGGAAGAGCGTTTATTAAGATTATTTATCAGTAATTATATGTTATTCCTCAGCATATGGTCCGTACGTCATACATACCATCAATTGGGTTAGGTAAGTAAAATGTTGAGAACCTTTGGTATAAATTATATTATTTACATACGTCAAATAATGTCGGTGATGTTATAGATACAATAGATAATCGTTTTGCATAGGAACAGGTAGACCACAGGTTAGGGTAGTAGTGGTAGAGGTGCCTACTACCTAGTACATTTATATTATTTAATTTTTTTTCAAATCACAACTTACAGCATAAGTTTTTATATTTTCACATTTTTAATCATTATAAGTTATTATAAGTGTTTACACCCATAGTAGAATCTGATACGCAAATGCTGTCAATGTTTATGATTAATTTTTTCCGATAACTTAATTTAAAATTATCATTTTCGGTAACATGTTAAGTGTCCCAACGATGATTTCCATACATATAATGTATGTTTATTTTAAGAATTTTATTTAGAATTCAAAAGTATACAGTGTGCATAGTGACAGATTTTTATTTAAATATCGATTTTTTAAAACAACCATGAAATATTAAGAAGGGTTGTCATGTCATATTCTAAAAATAACAGGTTTGCTTAAAATAATGATTATTCTAGGGAAAATTTAAAATGGACCATAACTCACACCTTTTTTGTTTTAAAATCATCTCGGAAATTTCTAGTAATAGATAAGGTCAGTTATAAACTCGGCCTGATATTCTTAATCATCTTACCGATAAAATGAGAAAAACGATAGCACCCGTAGTGGAGTCTCAACATAGACAACCCTAATAAGTGTTATATAATTTTTGATATTTTAAAATTGAACATGCTTAAAATTCGCGCCAAATAAAAGAGCCGTACATAAATAGTAATTGTAAAGCGTTTTAAAGCCTACGGGAAATATAATATAATATAATATATAATATATATTTATATGGAGAAATATGATTCTCATGAACATGAGCCATCAGCAATGTATTATATCAGCGACAAAAATACTATGAGCTAATTATTAATTAGATACATGAATATTTGGGCATATATTTTTGATTGGGTAATTCACATGTATCATTTTTAACAGGAAAAAATCTGGACCAAGTTTAAAAAAGACCTTTAAACGGTTTTTTCACAGTTTGCATTCACCCTTACATTCTATTTGATGTAAAAATATATTAATTTTTATTAATTGTGTCTTACGAGAGCTTAGTAATCTTTATGAATTGTTGATGAAAGTATTCGTATTGTGTAAACATTCTAATAGCTCTTTTGACTACATTCATAAAATGTTTTAAATAAATGTCATTGTTTTTGTAAAAATCTAAATGTTCATTTTATTATTTTTGTATGACCTGTAAATACTCGATTCACTGGATTTGTTAATACTATTAATACTAATTAACCATAATATTGTTATTTAATTCACGATTGGTAATTTGGTTTACTTTTTAGAAAATAAATTTATTCTGCGTGAATTTAAATAGAAATAAATATTAAATACATATCATTTTTGTAAATAAAAAAAAAAACTTATTAAAAACTACAAATTTAAACCAAGGAATTGAACCGTTAAAACGTTCAGAAAACTTATGCGAAACACCTCGCATTAGTGAATGCTCACCGGAAGCTTCCTAGTTATTTACAGCATCCTGTATATCTATCTCTGATGGATATACAGCATCAGTGATACAGTAGTGGATAACATGTAACAGTATAGTTATATTTATATATTATATATTCGCACGTCCGAAATGATTTATGATTGCGATGTATCCGCCGCACGACGAAGAGATGAGGAAAAGCGCAACGTCGAATGCATGCGAAACGGTGATCGAGAAAGAAGAGGAGTATTAGAAATAGCTATGCGGTAAACAATCGAGATTAATACTTGGAAAATCATTTTCCCTCACCGCGGATTTCGCTGGAAAACAATTATCGGTGCGGTGGTACGGCTCCAGTATTGTGCGTGACGTTACACAGCAGAATTGAACGCACGTCGAACGAAAGATAAACGATTTGGCGTCTAGAACCGTCGGTCAAAAAATACGTCCTCGCTGTAGCGGTGAAGCAATGGAACTCGGTGGATGCGATCGCAAATCGGCGTCGAGGTCCTTCTGGACAAATATAAATACTAATTAATAATATTCAAGACGTCGATAATAATTATTACGACGATTGTTAAAACGATTAAACGCAATCATTAAGTCCACGGACCATCGCATGCACAGATGTGGGCACTCGCACACCCGACCGAATTAATATCGTGACATTCTTCGCGAGCTAACCCGTTCGCGATGCCGACACGTACGCACGCCATCGCCACCGCAACGGTACTCGCGGGCAAACGAAAGCGAAAACCGACGTTTAACCCGTACGCAGTCATATAATATTATACGTATATATTATGCATGTGTGTGTATATATATATATATAAATATGATGTACCGTGTGCATAGACGATAATAATATGATCATTTCGGTTATTACGCCAAATATTGAGTTTCGCCCGTTCCAACCGCACGCTGGGCCCTATCGCATGTCATCCCCTCGTCCCCTCACCGTTATTTGAAATATGTTATCAACTTTAAATATTATATGTTCTGCCTCCCGGAAGCACAATTATTTGACTTATTGTCAGTCATTCGCACGTGTGCCCAACGCGAGCGCGTATTTCACAATCGAATAAATTATACAATATTATGACATAATAATAATAATAATAATCTCAACATTTTGTACCTACCGACGCCACTAAATATCTATCTGAACGATTCTGAATAGGACAATAAAATATTTATGGTAACCGTTTTCAGTAAATTTACTTTATGTTAACCCACGCGGCTATGCCTGCAAACAGATGCAAACAAATGTTAAACATTTCTCTGAAATCGGAAAAAAAAAATGTAAATAAATTAATATGGATTATAAAGGCAGTCCAGCTTCGTAGTATTTCATGACCGTTTTTAAAACTACTCCATTTGCTGGAAAACATTTTAAAACCGTAATAAATTGATCACCTTTTTATACACTTTATTTCCTGTTATTTGTAAAAATTAATACATTATTCAATGTATTACGTTTATGCGTAGGTACAACCCTGAGTAGATTTTTACCAAAAAACTATTTTCCGATCAATATCATAAAATTATATTCATATATAAAATATAATATTATCATATGACATATTATACATGTATGTATAAATATAAATTTATAAATATTTTTATTTTAAAATAATCGTTAGTTTTCATAACTTTTATGAATAAACCTCATTTTGAATTTAAGACATTACAGTCACAGTAATATTTGAATATACAACAAAATAACGAAACAGCAAAGTTGTATTTTATTCAAACGATAAACTTCCATAACAGTGGCTCTGTTTACACGTGTCTATTAGAGTGGAAGAACTGAAGTAATAATACAAAACAACCATTGATCGTCACGGGAGAATGAAATATTGTTATCAAAAAATGTATTATACTCAAAGTTTAAAAACATCAATTTAAAATTCTAAACGTCCTACGTGGCAAGAACGGTTTATTGAAGCACTCCGATATTGTATTTATATATTTTTAAAGTGGAACGAGAGAGGTTTTAATAAGAATGTTTTTTTGATTAACATAAATGACATATATCCGGAATAACGCACCAAAACTTAAATGCAAGTAAGATATAGAGGTCTTATTTAATATTAATTAGATAAGAGATTGTAGAAGTAAAATACTAAATTTAAATCATTAGTTAAAAAGACGTTTTATTAGTTATCCTGTTTGTAACTAACTTTATATATCAGAAATTATAGTCTTCTGTTTTCATAATATTTCCATTTTACAATTTATTCACATTATTTAATAATCTAGTACCAATATATTCTATTAAAATTGGTTATTATATATTTTACGATATCATGTGATACGCGTATAATTAGCGTAAACATTAAACCCTATGTATATACTAGATGAAAATGAAATGAAATCATATGAGAATCACACGGACATCAGTACAATAATAATTAAGATATTCGTTGACCATAAATTTATTTTCATTGTAATTGATTTGAGAATACAAAAATCTTAGTATGGTTAGATGCACATTATAAAACCGGGTCTGCTTATAGCATTCGATATAATAATATTATGTACTAAGTAAAAATAACTGTAGGTATCTTATTTTATTCCGCTCACCGCTCAGCTATGGCATTAAAATTGACTTAAAAAAATAACCGGATGGGCCTCGCTCTGCTGTACAGTTGGGGGTGGAGTGCACCTCGTTCATAGGATAGGTCATTACAATGGATTTGTTAAATTTGAATGCAATGATAATTGATAGGTATCATTGTATATGAATAACGATTCTGAACGGAGATGATATGTTGGTCTAAAATGGATCTCTATATTGGTCTAATAATATAGTATATTATATTTAAATTGAAATATAATGCAATAGTATGCAATTTCGTAAAAATTAAAACTTCAAACGGTCATAAAATTTTTCCTTTAAATCTGGTAAAAAATTTTTTATAGATTATTGAAGAGTAGCTTATAGATAAACTAGTGTTAAAATTTTGAATCTTAAGTACAGACAAAATAAATTTTATGAATTTTTATCTGCAAAATAACTTGCAAATTAGCATGATTTTGACACATTTTATATAAATTTGAACTTCATGGGCTTATAAAAAAATCTGAGTTAAACGATCTCCGATATTTTTTAGTTACGATAAGTATAACTTATAATAAACATTTTATTACATTTTCAAGAGTTTTCGGACAGCCAAATAAATTTTATAGATATTTAAAAAAAAAAAATCTTCCAAAAATCGAAAATTTAAATTGTCTATAAATAAGTCAAAATACTTTGAAAATTTAACCATATATAGAAAAAGCTAATATAAAGATTTGGTGAAAATTTTAAGTGTTAGTGATTTTTCGTTTTTGAGTTAGAGCATTTAAAAAAAAATGTATTTTGTCAAAACGTGAATTAGCGTAAAATTTCCCGTTTTTTCGTAATTTTTTTATCGTTTTTTCGGCGCTTTTATAAAGTATTGAAAAAGTTGGATTTTTGACTTGCCCAAGTATCATCTACATTTATTGTCCTTTCAGAAAAAGTTGCTGTTTATAAAAATCGAAGCATTTTTACTGCCCCAAAACGTGATGACAGACACAAAAAAAAAAAATATAAAAATGAAAAAAAATAAATAAAAACATACATCATTGTAAAATCAATAGATTCCATCACTCCATTCAGAATCTAAAATAATCTTTGGATTCTCATCCGAAGGTCTTAATATTTTTATCAAACGTTATGCATGGACCAATAATTAATATTCGTGATGAGAATCCGCTTTGTGCAGCGGTTTATGCGATAACAACGAAAAGTGAAAAGTTACCGCCACTGTGCAAATGTAGTGGGTGTAATATTATCACGGTAAACTATATTATATGTATAAAACATATAACCTGTACTTTGCGGTTATAACAAATACGCACACACACTTCAACTTATACCGTCGCCCTAACCGTAGTGGTATTGTTCATAAATGTTACGTGCTGACGATAAGGAGACGTCAGCACCTGTCGAGCTTAATGGAACATAATATAATAAATGTATACGAAGTTGTTCGCAGAGAATTATTGGGCCGAGGAGGAAGAGTTTCGGAATAATGATTTCTAAATCACCAGATATTATTACTATTACTATAACGTGCAGTTTCCTCGTGTCTAATGTGGAGCATGAACGTCGAAATGATATAATAATAATGATGGTAATGAAAAAAATGATAATTTTAATAATAATTATAACAATAAACCCGCGGCGGTGGTGTGATGTAGTATAATTGTGCTGCAGCGGAAACCCCATCCGCACACATAATTATTATTTTATATACAAAAAGTATGTATAAGTCAAACGTGTACGCATTCAAAGTACTGAATACCGTGTATACGGTGCATGTATATAGGCTTATACCGCAGGAACGCAAAAAAAAAAAAAACGTATTTACTGACACCTTGAAATTGATGATCAACTCTTGAACAGTATCAGATTGAGACCACAAAGATCCATAACGTGGATGAGCCATGCATATTCATGTTCTTTTTTGATCTGAACATAATTCCACCATAAAACATATTATTACTATCATTGTTATACGTCCATGGGCCACAGTGTCGGGCCGTGTCAATCGTCAAACGTGAAATTTAGGATAATTTAAAACGAAAAATCAAACGTGTGCCAAAAAGTGTAAACAATTTTCATTTCCACAACTGTTTCACAATGAATATTATCATAATTGAATACTGTCTTACGATTACGTAGCGCGATGCACACACACTTAAGATAACTTGTTGGAGAGATCGATGTTCTTCTGCAAAGCAACGACTGCACAACGGTTTAAATTCCTCGTGTACGGAGAACAAAGTTAATAATACAGTGACGCATTCATTTTTCGACCGTAATGCACGAGTTTACGGGAACTATAATCTTCCGAGTTGAGGAAAGCTAACTAAGACCGTCATCGAAACGTAATGATATCATTTTATGCTTAATTCGTATGCTTCGCTTTGAAACAAAACGTCGTTTTAATATAAGCTCATCGCTCAACTTCATTTCAGTCGATTTCCCAGTCTCCGGTAATCCAACCTTAAACGTGAACAACCTAAAGGCCTTTTAACTTATACTTCTCACATTTAAAAAAATCATTATAATTGGTGATTATCCGCATTATCCGGCGTTTCTAATGTGAAACTCTAAATGCGTTCTATTTATTTATTTGTATCTCATAAAATGCATTTATATCGTGCAGCATATCGGTATAAATCGTAAATAATTATTAATAAACATTTTAACAAAAAAAAAATAAACCCCATAACGTAGGCTTATTGTGTGCTCACCCGTACTTAAGGCATAGATTGACGTATATATATAGAATAACTACAAGCGTCTATAATGTCTATTACGTAGTGATTCGCTCTTGAAAACACTCGCGACATGTCACTCCACTATTATGCTTATTATATTATGTGCAGAACGTGATCGATAATATGCTCATTGCGTCATCATCGAGGCGAACAATGCATTAAAAGGATCATTACTTGTACCTATACATGCAATTCAAATGCTCCTCTTAGTCATCGTCGTCTTCGGGTCGCCACTATAATACATGTCTGTGTACTATTAGGTATATATACTGTTTTTTATGTGCTCGGTGAGTAGGTAAACGAGAAGTGCGTATATTTCGTGAACAATGTCACATGAAATACGAATGTGTCACACGCGGGGTCGAAGAAAGACGGTGAATCGAAATAGTATTTAAGCAAATCTACACTCTATTCGCTTGAAAAACATTTCGAAAACACAATAAATCAGTTTTGGGGATTGCTTTCGAACATGGTAATCGAGAACGATTAATAATAATGAGCGGGGGTCGTCACGGTGGACGTGTTGCAAGTTTTTACGTTATGTTAAATATAAACGCACAGGCGTACGTAACAATAAGTTTTTGTTATCCTATATATACTCGTATATATATTCCAATTCGGCTGTGAACTCAGTGTATATTTTAATACTTATTTCATTTAAATTGGTTCTCAAATGAGATTAGATTACGATAACGCTTATAAAAATATACAATACACCTATCATTCAGTTGCTATAACAATAATACTGATTGAGTTACGGAGCATACACGATGGATTGGATAGTATATGGAATGAAAGAAAACGAAAAGGGATACAAATTCTTGAGAAAGACATGCCACATGCGAAAATCAATGGAGGCGTCAGTTAAACCATTGTGGCTTCATTTCACTGAGTATATGATTGACTAATCACGCCGGAAGCGGTTAATCTCAAGGTAGCATATTACGAACAAATTTATTTCGGACATATTCAAGTGGGTCCTTAAGCTTCAATAATACACAATACACACAATATATCAATTTAAATTAAAAAAAAAATAGTAATGCCCGATCGAATTGGCAAGTGCAGAGTGTATTATTGTTTTTAACCCAGAAAGGTAAAATCTAACTGATGGTCTTATATGCACGGGGTATACATTAAAAATATAAAAATTAATCGAAACACTGTTTGATTCAGTTTATTCATTCTACACGCATATTCTGTACAGATTGTCGGTGCCGTGACAAGTGTAGTAAACGAACGAAAATAATTTCGTTCAAACCCCGTCACATATACTCTTAAATAATAATACACACCAGAAATATGTATGACGCATACGATGTTGCACGTAGGTATATCTATAAATATAACGCATCCCATAATATTTTATGTGATATAGTTTGAAAATGAATGTTCGAAATTTCAAGCGCATATTATACAATTCTCGAACCATACCAAAATACGCCAACTTTTATATTTATATCCGGCACATTATTCTTTCCTTCCGGGCGAGGGTACTGCGGCGGGCGTGTATCTGAAAGCAGCTTTATATTTCTCAAAATCCGCTGTCCAATAATTCTTCAAGATCCCATTGTGCTTCAAGAGACACGATTTCGTTTATTATCTTTGTTGCGTATACCTATATCCATTAAATATATATATTAAGCATTAATACACGCCTGGTACATGTGCCGATTCCAAAACAATTCGTATTTACTTTTTTCTTCTCGGATTTCTGATCAATCGGTAATTATTTTTCCAACTACGCCGAATATAATGCGTATTAATTTCCAACATAAATATGACACATGAAGATAAAATGCATAACTGAGGATTTTGCCGTATTGATTTTTGTCACCATCGATAACATCGAACACGTATTTGCATATAAGCAGTCGGTAGGTACTGTATGGATGATGCGTAGGCACCTTATGAATTGACGAAATATTTACATCGCATATTATAGGTAAAAACTATACGTATATGTACACTAGAGTACTATACATAATATATATCCTAAATGAAGCAAACTATAATATATGCCCATAGGCTATTAGCTATTTATTTATAGCATGCCGCGTTTGGTCGGACATTACCACACTACCATCACGTAGTGCAATTCTCAATTCAGTATTACTCGAACAAACCCGACCACCGAGACCAACTAACAAATCGAAATATGGTTTCCAAACAAATACATCAGATTATGCGTAATAGTATTCTCCATAATATTGTCGTACGTTTTCAATCCATCGACTCTTCAGGGATTGTTTATTTATTACAATCAACGGACTTTCTCAAATAATTATTTGAACAAACATTATTTTTAACCGAAAACTAAATAAGCCGTTAAATCTGTAAAATGTAAATACTATGGTTAGGATTAACTTGTATGCATACAGTACTCACGGGTTTATTTAATTATGTAGAATCTGTACACTGTGATCTATAAAGTTCGAAGAGCATTTAATAATCAGTATGTAGTTTGACTACAATCATATTATTATTATCCTCAGTCTTTAAACTTGTTATTACAGATTTCAAATTTTCATTAAAAATTTTTACTGTTTTTCATTAAAAATAATACTACAATGGTACAACAACTTTTTTAATTTTTTATGATAATTCTAAGATTTTAAATATGATTGTTTCAAACATCCCTGCATAATTTTGAAATTGGTCTGAACAAACATAAAATAATACGTAGAGGCTATTGTTCGTTTGTAGCATACCTCTGCTACTGTTTTAATAAAAACAAATAAATAAAAATGTTATGCAATTTTAAAATGTAAATATTTTTTTTATGATCCAATGGGATTGAAACAACTTACAATATTTTATCATTCAATTAAGAAATTCCAATAATTATTAAAATAATACTGGACCAAATTATTATAATTATTTACTAACTATTTTTTCTCACCGTAGAAATAAATAAATAACTAAAGATATTATTTTGGCTTTTAAAGTTAAAGCATTATAATTTGTAAAAGCATATAAACAAAATAAAAAAATAAATTCTAGTATAAAAATTAAAATTTAATTTAAAATTAAAATGAGTATTTATATTTATTTTGACTAATTTTGACTAGTCTTTGTTCAATTAATAAATTCATAAAATTCTGAACCTATAAATGAACAAAATTATTAATTATTCATACTGAATAAATAATTAATTAAAGCTATATATTCAAATCGTTTACCTCTCAAATTTAAATTCCTAAGTTATGCAATTAAATTTCGTTTTGTGCCTTTTGGCTCAAATGATATTGTTTAATAATGGTCAGTAGCAGAAATTCTTGGAAGTTTGGCCTACCTGTAGAATCCATCAACTCCATCCTTTATTTGCATCACTTCAAATGGCCAAGTTTATTTAATAAAATACCGTACGTCAGTTGGTTTCTTTAAATCTGTGGACATTTATATTTTTACCAAACTATCATCGCATTTTTTTTATTAATACACTACATATTTATACAGATTAAATGTTATAAATATTTGTATGTGTGGCAAATCATTTAATAATAGTGTTGTACGTTTGTATGACCATGTCAGTTGATATTGAATTGCCAATGTATATTTATTATATTTATTCGAAGATATAAATTTAGGAACATCCATCATGCTTAGAGAATTAATATTTATTAATTATTAGTAAATAGCGGAAAGTGTTGGGAAAAAGTCAACTGCACATAAATACATTGACTAGTGAAGCAAATTTACTGAGGTGACTAAATATGTAAATCACATTAAACATTGCTCAACCGATGGCGCGGTGTCTATTTATAGAAAAATTAATACTTCTTAAGACCAAAATAAAAACAGTTAGTTAATGTTTTTGTGGTTCTGATTAGTAGTTATAGTTTTATCAAACAAATCTGTTTGAAACTAAATTTTATTTCTATCTAACTCTATCTCAACATGAAATTAACTTTATCAAATATAATATGTTAATAAACAATTCATTTAATAGTGGGGTGGGTACTCGACTGGCTTGGTTCAGATTAGCACAGAGAAGTTAGTTTAGATTTTAACTCTATTTCAATAATTCGTTAAATTTATAGAATTATGTTTAAAATTACTTAGAAAAATTGTCATTTTGATCTACCTAGTACCTAGTTAACAATATTCAGAAACGTTGTTTTGCAAACAATATAATTGATGCAGTCAATATCTGACTTATAGAATTACTTGAACAATTGTGTGGATATTTTATATTGGTACTAATTTGTACTACTGTGACCAACGGAATCAAAATAATAATTATGATAGTTACGAGAAATAAGTAATGGCATTAAGTAGTAATACTCGTTTCTTGCGTTTTAAATCTGTTATCCAGAACTACGCTGATGTTTGGATAAAACTAGTTTTGAGAAACACATTTGTACTAAAATATATTTTATCTTGACTAGACTATTATTACTGCTTTTAAAAAGGGAATTGTTTAAATAATGACCGCACTGCAAATCCATACAGAATGTATTAATCTTTAGTGCAATAAATACACAGCAAGTGTATTTTAGTTTTATGGGGTTTTGCCCAGGGTCTTGTGAGTATTGAATTTTCTCAAAAGTATAACACATGCGCAGTTAACAATAATAAAGATCCGAAAAATCATTTTTTTATCCAAAACTTTTGAAAGCTGAAAATTAATTCGAAAATAAAATAATTTTTCTTCTCTTTAAGGTGATTTTTTAAGATAACCTTTCTACTTTTTAAATTTAGTACGCAACATCCCTTCAATATAAATTTTATATAACTTATTGATTTCTTTAGTATTTAGCTTTATATTATTAAGTTATTATGTTTTACGACGTTTGAAAAATAATAAAACACGTGTTTAAATTTAATTGCGTATAATATTGTTAACATCTAAAATAAAGTGTATTGATTGTATATTGAAATAGTTTTTGTTAGAGAAAAAATAAAAACATGGCATATAAATTTAAGTATAAGACGAAAGTAAATACGTTTTATTTTTCAGGAACATTTCATATAACTGATGTGTCTAGACACCCGTCAACAATAACCGTTTGCACATTATACTTTAGACGATAAAAATTTTGTATTTTCTTCAAACATCATTAAAATATTAAATGCAACTAAAGCAATATATTATTTTATGCAGCAAATTATAAATAAAAATGTGAATTAATGGATTTTTTCGTCTATAAACGGTTCTAATAAAAATACATTTTTAAAATTGATTTTTGATTTAGTGCTATAGACAGCGCCAGACTATAGAAATTAACTAAGTATATTATATGTCTATGTACTTACATACAGAAGGTATTGGAAGGCCAGTGGCAACTTATACAATCCCGAGATTTTAGATTTCTATATAATATTAAATAATCGTTTTAAACATGATTTAAATTTTTTTTAATAAAAAATGTTGTATAAACTCAACACATTAAATACATATTGATAAATACTATTCCCCAGCCACAGAGAAGAAACTAGCAATATTCTTGTCTCAAAATATATCAGTGCTGTAAATTAATATCGTGTCATCACAAAACACCGTATAATATAGCATAACACATATCATTGTAATGTCTAAGCTGATTATTTTTTCAAAATTTAATTTTCCTGCTTTTTTAATAAGTTTTAGTACATCACTAGGTGATATGTAGATGTATTTTATAATTTCTAAAATATGTTTATATACAAGAATACTGAATAAGACGATAAGAGAATAGATGTATTATTTTCCAGAGTATTTTTTTTTATATTTTTAATTTAACAAATAAAAACTGTGGGAAAATAATTAGACAAAACTCATATACACGATAATTTATCCATGTTCAATTCCGAAGAATTTTAATTTTAATTTCTAGGTATTCATTAACAACTATTTTTAATTGCAGGTTTTCCAATTTTCATTTTCTCTTCTGTTGAATAAGTATTATCTCAGTCAAAAAAACAAAATCATCATTCGATAGTTCCATTAAATAACGATTAAAATAATCAATATTATATCGTAATCATTATAAACTATGTGTGGCACATATTTACTTACTAAACATAAATACTTACAATTCAGTGCAATGGACGAATAATGTTCTAAAATAAATGTCAACCTTATTAGTCATTAGGTATTTATAGTATATAATAATTTCTAAAACACATTTTGTATCACGTAGATACCAATGTGACAGGTTTCTACGTTTCAAACATTGAAACACAACTCATAAATAATTCATTTTTCAATTGATCCAGAAATCCCATACTTATTTACATAAATTCTATTGCTTACCCTAAACGTTAGTTGCGATCATAACACCAGTTGTGCCTTGGTGTGTGTGTGTGTGTGTGTGTGTGTGTGTGTGTGTGTGTGTGAGTGCGCGGGTACAATGCAATGTATACACGCTTATAATATAGTCACTATGTAACGCATTTATGCATCTCGAAGATATTCTGGTGTATAGGTAAGTTCACCTACTTGTATTTTATACACTACTAGAAGTATTTTATTAACAGTGGTACATAATATACATAGTTGTTCCCGTACCGCATATTACCGGATCAACAAAACTCCGGGGTTTCCTAAGGTATGCAAACACGGTTCCGGGCATAAAGAGAGGTGAAATTTAAAATTCTTATTTGAAACTATTGAGATGATGGCGCACCACAGCCGCACAGTGTAGGTAAGAGTTCACGCCAAAGGTTTAGGTGTTTAGGTACCTGCATCTATATTTTACACCGTTACAGGTGAATTGAATAATTTTTTGATAGTAACCATAATTTGGTGGATATATGGTGTATGATATACCGACTGTTGTTGTTTGATTCTTTTATGTGAAAAAGTGCCTAGTACACACAATGCGGTAATGGGAAACTCAATGTGTAATGATTAATGAGTAATGTAATTTTATTTAAGATCGTATAACAGTTGAAAAATGCGTATGAACGCATAATAAATTGTAGAGTTATATATATATAACTGCTAATAAAATTATTATACACCGCCAAACCATGATTCGATTTTTTGATGCATGAAAACACAAATTTTTCCCGATGAACCAAGAGAAACTAAAATGGTTCTTATATTCATTATATTATTCCTTTCATCGAACGCCCAAGTTACATGGTACAATATGTGTTAAGAACACATTTCAACTGGAACTAACATAGGTCTGAAGCCACATGAGCACTTGAAGTAACTCTCAGAGTTGAAACTTTGCATTTAAGAATTTTTTTTATTGAACACCGAATCTATATTGTACGTTATTATGTGACCACTGACCGATAATTAAGAATTCAATTAAAATAAGTTAAAATGAACTTCCGTCAGGTGGTATCCATTTGTTTTTATATATTCCCGAAATGGAAAAGAGTCTTGTCCGATAGTAATCAATACCAAGTATACCGATGGTAAAAACTGGGGTCGTTGATTATCTGAAGCTATGCACAACGTTTAATTTCAGAAATTTAACCGATTAAATAGACAATGATTTCGAGACATGATATTATGTTAATCTATTTGTATAATTTTAATTTCTTAATGGCCTATATAATGTAAATACGTTTTTTTTTCACTTCTATGAAGTCTACTCAGGCGCGCACCTAGGATTTTTGTTTGGGGGGGGGGGGTTTAAACATGTTCCTATTTTCTTGACACGCAAGTAAATAATTACCACAAATTATAAATGGTAATTTTTTTACTATTATTATTATATGTTATATTATATATTTAATTAATCATCATTATAGTATTAAATTTATGAAAATATGCTATAATAATGTATAATTAAGTGAAAAATATATTTTTTGGGTGGGCTTCAGCCCCAAAGCCCTCCCTGGGTGTGCCACTGATGTTTACTTCAAATTTTCCGATTTTCCCGGAAGACCCTATAACTTGTCTTCGGTCCCCGCATTAGCTCATCTTTATACAGATTCTAAAACGTCCATAAATATCCGAGCCAATGTGACGGTTCTGTAAGAGTATATTAACATTGTTAACAATAAAATGTTCACTTGATCGGTGTGTACATATAACGAAATGATATTATAATGCTTGTATTTCTGTTCGTGATATACGATGCGTATATTATTCAAATACATACGTATAGTTTTAGATTTATGTTTTATCGTCTCGATACTCGTATTTTATTTTCCGTTGGAAATGTCACCCGAAGTTCTACAACAATACGACTGTTATACGCTCGCACATTACACATTATAATATTATTAGTTATTAAAATAACATTTACCGCGATGTTCGAGTTATGTTCGCCGTTGCATGCACCAGTTTACATACTTACGCGTTTCGATATACATATTCGTATAACATAACTCAAGTATAGATATAATAATAAAAATAAATAACTGGTAATAAATAATAATAATAGCAATCATATTTACGGAAAACAGCAAGATTGTCGGATGAAAAAAACGACGAACACGGTTAACATTTAAAACTATATCGGATTGAATATTATTCGTAAATAATATCTTAAATAATACCTCTGGTACAGATGAATGACACCACCATACCTCTAGTATAGACAGTATAGTAGTATATAAGTCATATGAATATACATATACATATATATATATATATATATATTCACGTAAAGAAACTATTGGAATGGTGGGTAATGGAAAAAACTATTTACACTGACTTTATGTCGTTTGTTTTCTGTTTTCCACTCAGGTGAAACAAAAGACAATAATTGCCGACACGAAAAATCAGCCATAAACGCCGTTCGAGTTTTTTTTTTTTACTACTATACTGTGGGTGCTGCCGTGCCCGTTAATGATTATCAGTTTTCTACCAAGACTATATATTATTATGTTACGTATTTTTTAGTCCAGTCAAATTCAATTATTCAATTTGACGTGCTCGTTCGTTTTTTCGTAAAAAAAAAAGGACTTACAAACTCACTCGCACGTCGCACATGTATTGACCGATAAAGTTTAAGTAATGGACGTTTACGTTTTAGTTATTATTATAGAATTGAACGTAAAATATAAAATATTAAACATTCTGGAGATGTTCTCATAATGGTCCATTGGGTAGTACCAATATATCATTTATAAAAATTAAGCGGAGTATCAGAAGCCGAATAAAAATCCAATGATAATTATGTCTGTTTGGAATAATTTAATGTTAATCATGCCAATACCATACGAAATCATTAATAAAATACATATTAGCTATTAAACGTACACAAATGTAAATATTTTTAATGAGATGATAATATACCATGATGATAATATTATATATTTTGTCGTAAATTAAGTATTATTGGTTTTAATACTTTTCAAAATTTATAATGCATCGAATCGAAAGAAACTTATTTATATAGGTACTTAACGTATTGTATTGTCTACTTAATGAATACCGTTCTTCTATTTTCTAATTTCCAAAATCTTGTGATATTTTCACTATAGCTAATTCTAAACAGAAAAACATCAAAACTAAATCGTATGAATGATTTTCCGCATACTTCGTGGTACTCTTCAAAGGTTTCCACGAACATCGAAATACCATTATGGGTGCTGTGGAAATATTTTTATTTAGGATGCTAAATTTACCAAGTGCTATTTCAATCCATTCAACAACATTATCAATGCCACATAATCATAGTGTAATATAATATATATACTGTGCTATCCAATCATGCATTTACGGGCAAACGCTCTTGAATGACAGTCGAGAATTGTACCTAGTGTGGACGTTAAGGACATTTTGTGCTCGTGATTCATGACAAGGGAATAGTAAGTAAATATTGATGGTTGTGAAAATAACAAAATTTATGAGGATAAATGCACTAGGAAATCTGCAGTTGTACTCGTAGTTTGTATGCACGGTCATAATTAATGAACGTCAACCTTTGTCACATTTATTATATATATACCTGCATGAGGCATACTGCAAATTCACAAAAGTCTTATTTAAAAACTTATTTTGTATTTTTGTATTTTATTGTTCAAGATATTGAATGAGTAAAAACAAAAAAAAAAATATGACCTCAATGGTCGATGCACCAACTATAGACGAAATTTCCATTCAGAAAAGTTATAACTTTGTACGTATCAGAGCAATTCTGCTGGTCAAAAATCGTGTTCAAAGATACAAAAAATAAACAAACAAAAACTGGCATACATCATGCGATTACATTTTGAATATAAAATTTGATTAGTAGTTTCATTTTACTTAGTATAAAAACCCAATATGTACAGATTTTCCCAAATTCTACTTCTAAAGAGCTCAAAAGAGGTAAAATATGTAATAAATGGTCTAACCTGCTAAACCCTGAAGCTATTCGTGTTTGATATTTAGTAAGTATTATTATTATATGATGTAGACATACACACTTTTATTTGAAACTGAATAAATATAACTCTCAATTTTATTTTTAACCATTATATGTTTAACAGAGAAGCAAATAACTAAAATATTTTAACTGCTATGGTGGACAACTTACACTCAAAAAGCTTTACTTTCATAATGAGTTATACATCTAAAGGGATTTGCACTCATTCACAATTCGTTTACGCCGGGTAATTCAGATAACCAAAATGATAAAAGGATGTAAAATTGGAAAACGTTATTTTTCGGTCGGATTTTTGAACACAAAAAAAAACTGTACTTGGGCAAAAGGCCTAAATCGTTGGTTCGTGATACTAGAAATTTCGCACATAGATTCTTTATACAACGTAAGTGAGCACTAAGTTTACTTTTTCAAAATTCAATCCTTAAGGAGGTCAAGAAGGATAAAAGAGGTAAAAATAAAAATAAATCACCAAGTCTGAATCACTGAAGCTTTAAGTACAGCATTTGATTAGTAGTTTCATTTTATGATCCAGAGAACTACTACTATACTACATCGTATATTGATACACTTTAAATCACCTTTAAATCTGAATTTAATCATATAACTTGCAATTATTTAAGCATCGGAAATTTTAGGTAATAAAAGTATTACATATTATAACGAATGTTAAATTAAATTAAATTCTGTTTTATATTTAGTGTAGCAACTTTTCTCATATACAACTTAAACAGTAAGTTGTTGATTGTCATTGCTTGAGAAGTATTAAATACGTTAAATTGTTTTATTTTTCTATTTTTTTCGTGTAGATTTGTTCAATTAATTAAATAGAAGAGATCTTTCGTAGGATATTAGGAAAAATAAAATTAATTTTAAATAAACTTCTATTATATAGATAAAATAAATTGTATTTGCAAACAATGGAAAGAATATTACTACAAATCTAAGTTTTAGAATAAAATTTAATTTATTTTTACTTTTTCGCAATATAATAATACAAATTACAGTAATCTATAGAATAAAGTTTTTCATTTATAATAAATGTACATTATATAATGTATATAATGTATAAGTATAACATATATGTTTAAAGTCTGTTGACTGGCCGTAAAAACAAATATTTAAAAATATTCAATAAAATATATTTTCTTATATCAAAATATTTTCAAATATGTAAAATACATACCTACTAAATGTAAATTCTAGTTTCAAAAAACTATACAGATACACACATTAATTACTCATTAATGAATAGTAACACATTTCATTAGGATTTTTTAAGAGTAAGGACTTGCTAAATGAAAAGTAATAATAATTAATATTAACATACCTAACGTATAACACAATCGAATGATTTCCTCCAATCGTAAAATAAAATAACCAATGTGTAAAAAGCTTAATTTTATAGGATTTTTTCTTTTTTAGTTGTAATAACTATAATACAACATAATTTATATTGAGTATTCAATAAACTACATTTAGGCAATCACAAAATAGTCTGATTTCGATGATTTTAATGATATGTCATGTTATAAAAAAATTCTGACATAAAATATCATTGCTATTATTATGAATTGTTTATAATTCACAAAACTTTCATGATTTTTCCGCATAAATTATTGATTAAATTTGATCTGAAAATAAGTATGTCAAGAGAAGTTATGTTTTGAAGACATGTTGAATTGAAATCTACTTTCAAAAACTTATCATTAGATATATATTGTTATAGTACAGTTAAAATTCATTCCAGAGTATTAAATTTTTTAAATTACCTTACTTGATATTTTTTCACACTAATACAAAGTATAGTTTTCGAAAATACTTATTCATTCAAAAAAAAAAATTAGTCGGTAATTTTTACTAGTTCATAACTCATAACGAATAAATTACCTGCTTTAAAAGTAAGATTTTAATATTTTTATTAGCGTTTTCTTAGATTGTTCTCAACCGCTATGTTACAGTTGAACTACATTTTTTTTGCTTGTGTCAACTGGACACTTGACTTATTTTCATGTATTAAATTAATTAAATTTTAATGTACTATGATTCGTAGTAGGTATATTATAACATTTTTTTTATATATACATGCATATAAAAAGTGATTAATACTCATTACTCATTATCGGTTTGTTCGATCAATTTCAATCACTAGAAACGGTTTCAAAATAATTTCGATAACCCATTTCTCGACAATTTTATGGCAACCGAACCGAACCGAACGATTATTATTACTATAATTATTATTCTTATTCATATTACTATACAAAATACTTAAATACATGTCAATTCAACAAAATACTAAAAACCAACAATGTTATAAAATCTTAATTAAATACACGACGGATAATATAATATTAATTGAGGTATGAAATAATTTGGAAATTATTTGGGACGATTCTCGGTCGTGCTCTTCGGACGAAAGATTTATCCCCTACCCACAATCTTATTTTTTGGACTTTAGTTACACGAAACCGCGGCCTTTATGCGCGTATATATAATATCGTCAAACAGCACACAATAAACGGGGGAAGGGAGTCCGTCGTGGTCCGGTCAACCTTAATGAATTCAGACGGTCCTCGAACGATGTGGGTGGTTGGACGGGCGGAGGACAATATTTAGGTACAAGAAACGACTAAAAGGCAAGACTTAACGACCAAAACGGATTACTCGGAATACCCCAAGTCAATATCGGTTTAAATATATATATATATAGATATATACGTCGTTATTATTGTACACCGGTAGGTACGTATAATATAATAGTGGAAACAAATAAAGAAATATTATAACACAATATTCATATTAGTGAGCATGGTGTAGCGTATATGTGATGTATTTAAGGATATATATATATATATATATATATTGCTATACCCCAGTCCCATTTCCGATCCTTTCGCACCACTTGTTTTTATATATTTTTCTCCCATGTAATAACGATATTCCCGTAACGCCCCCCCCCACCCCACCACCACTAACCTGTAATATATTTAAATTTGCATACGTATACAATATACATATTGTTATCCACGTAAATATACGCCTATATTATTATTGTGATTTACATGCGAATAGTATATGGATATTGCAGTGAATAACCAATTAAACGAAAAATTGCGGTGACGGGGATTAAAACGAACACGCGCGACCCCCGTATTATTATGTGCGACATATGCGTTCCTGTATTTATTTGAATGTATATATTATCCGGCGTCACCGATCGGTTTTTATTGCGTACGCTTTGCTGTATATACGAATACCGAACGGGTTATATGCATTTGCATAATACTCGTAATATCATATATATATACATGTATACCTAATGCACGTGCGATGATGTTCGTCGGGAGTGCGGAGTGCAGGAGTTAAAAAACAAAATAAAGTACCCGAACCGTAATTATTATTTCTACGTTAATTTGTATTACAATTCGTTAGATATTGTTACGACTACACATGAGCCAATATTTTATGCTGCACCAAATCGACTGATGTCAAGCAGTACGCTGCTCTAATTAGTTCCGAAGTTCACGAATAAAATACAACTTTGAGCATGAGAGCAAAATGTTAATTCTTGATGTATTCTTTCGCACTGGTCCGATCAGTTGGTGATTCTATGAGTTATACACGAGTGTTAAATTCTTTCTTAAAAACTGAAAAATTCGTGTGAACTGGAGTTACAACTTTAATACGAATTCACTATATAATTACATTTTTTTTTACACTTATATTGACACAATTTGTAATTATTTGTAATTAGTTTAAATGATTAAAAATTAAAGAAATAATACGATATTTTCTAAAAATATATTTTATTAAGATTAATAGTGCAATGACTAAAGTGCACCATGCAAAATCTAAAAAGCAAATAACTCTTTCTCTAAATAAAAGGTCAGAAAGCATATTTTTATTAAAAATAATTGCATCGACAAACGATAAACCTAGTATAAACGTTAAAATGAAAATACTTGAAAAATTGAGAATAATAACTATTATATTATCATAGAAAATATGTTTTTGTTGTTAAAAATTGAATAGATATATTTTTGCCTATTTTTTTTTTTTTTTTTAATAGTTAATAGATGCTCCTATTTTCTAACTTTAGATCTAATTAGAATACAACAAAATCATAATCTTTATTATCACATTTTATATAAAAAATTGAAATAGGAGAAAAAGTACACATTTTAACTCATAATTTAAATTAATTAAATATAGCGAGAAAATACAAACTTGAGGCATTTTTTACATTCAATTTTAATGTTTGTAAAGTTACGATTTAAAATAAAATTTTTATGTAAATAAGAGAATAAATACGTAGAAAAAATAATATTTCATTGGCTTATTACTCGTCCAATATTTTATGAGAGGTTAGTTTTAGTGTCAATAGAACCTACCCTCTTCAAGTTTCCACCTAATGGCCTTCAACATGTTATAGATTATAGAGAATTTGATTCCGAGAAAGATTATACCTCAAATACAGTCAATATTTGTTCAATGGAAACCCACATACAAATTAACATATACCGCCCCACGCCTGACGGATATTAAATTGATCAAATAATAGAAAAGAAAACCCCGGGACATTGCGACAGAAAGTGCACCAGTAAAGTGCAAAGAATATAAAGCTCAATTAAAAGAAATGGGGTGAAACCCGGGTAATCTGGGTGGAGTTTGTTATGGAAATGAAAAGACGTCTGTCAAATTAAATACAAATAACGTAAAAGGTAGGTGTTTTTTTTATTTTAAATTCAATCAAACGGTTTAGACGTTATTGAAACTGTGCAAATAAATCAATATAAATATATAATTAAAACAACAACAATGGTCTAATACTTTTATATGTATGTCATGGGATATTTTATTCTTTTTTATTATATGTTTAAAATTTTCATTTATTTGTAATGAACACCGTATGAAGTTTATAACAAGTAACAACCATAAAATAGTATTTTTATAAAATATAATTTTTATTTTATTTGATTAAGTATAATTTATTTTTTCAAATATAGGAATTTGCTCATATGTTCAAATCATCTATATACATCAATGTATTAAGTTACATATTGATGTATTATGTTTTATGATATTAACCGTGCCATGTTTATTCGAAGATATTTTGATATTAACGACGTGGTATAAATCCTTATTCCATCTATATACAGTTGGAAAATATAAAAAAATAATGATATCTTAATAATATCTTATATAAGCAGTAACAATAGCATAAACAATTTAAGAAACTTACGAGTTTACGAATTTATTTAGTGCTTTGGTATGACATATGGATAATAATTCTATGCATGCCAAAAACAAAATATGTTTTACATTTATTATTTTATTAATCTTTAATTTCCACAAGTCTGATTTCGTTTAAAAACATTTTATATTTATTAATGGAAAATTTGACATTTTGAAGTGCGCAGTAATCGTAATCCAGGATCATCTTTTGGAAACATATGGAGTTGTCAACTAATAAATCCTACTGATCCATCCATTAATTCGACGTTTGTCTAAAACTCTTTTCATCTTTTTGACTATTAATTAACTATTATTAATTTGTTATATAAATAAATAAAATATGCATAGTATTTAATCAAATCGACTAAAATAAATACTTGTGAGTATGCATATTCTTGAATAACATAGATTATATATAAAATTCTTATTTAATTTCACTTACAGTTGATACATTCTATGGTAAGTCAAACCGTGTTATATATTTATAAACTATCCATTTTGAAGTTAGAAATAGGATTAAAAGTGCTCAAGCGCTATTAACCTTCTGGAATAAACCGATATAAATTAAGAATGAACTCGCTACCTGCTAGCTTTAACTAAAACCCAGAGTTACAGTCATCCTTCAGACAGCAATGTAACTTCGATGTGATATTTACCATCATTATGTCTCACTTATAAGTCATAATAGCATAGATTTAAAGTTCATTTCTTGTGTTTTCTATTGTGAGCGGATACAGGATTATTAATTAGTATTTCTTAACACGTTTTACACATGTATTTATTACATAATAATAAACGTTTTCACGTTCTTGATATTTTTGCTTTTAATTCAATATTATTTTATTAACATTAGTTTATAACAACAAACGTACGTCATTATTCATCGTGACAGATTTAAAATTATTATTTACTTTTATCTAATCTTTTCTAACAACATAGTTAACAATATAGGCCACTGGTTATGAATATAATTAGATGGATAGGTGAACATCTCGTCAGCCAAATTATTTAATTTAAAACCATTTTGTTCTTTTATAATATTTATATACTTATTGTTAGGATGACGTGACACAGAAATTATTGTAAACCGGTAAACGTTTTTGTTTACACTGCATTTGAATTTTAATGTTACCAAAACACACAGTTTATATACCCCCCCTTGCATCAAGTCACACTAAAGGCTGTCAATTGATGTTAATCTTTATAGTTTAAGTATGCCTGGGAAAATTTCTGAGAAAATAACCATTCTCCCAAACCCCATTCAAAAAATGTATAATCAGCAGGCGTAAATATTTTTAACAAGCCAAAAACAAAGAGTCTAGATCACAGCTAATAACGCAGAGCGTGATAATGGTAGAATTTATTTTGATGGTCAATGTTCACAACGTCAATAATGATGGCCATTTTATTAGTCACAATATTAACGAAATAAGTAAATACATATTTTATAGTTAAGTAAAGTCTTAATTTCGCTATCGGTCATTTCTTATACGGATCGTTTCTGGAATGCTTTCACGAATCGTTCACTATATTAATCATCAAGATTAAACATTTTTGCTGGCACGACGCTTTTTTTCTTCTTATATTCAAACTATTACATTATTCTCAAATTACTTTTTTTCGGGCTTAGAGACCATTCATATTTCGTTTTAAAATTGTATACGTCAAAACACATGATATATTATCAATTTTCCAACTTATAATGATTCAATTTTATGATTAATTACTAAAACAATATATTTTCTTATTCTGTATAAACACGATTAAATATATTATATATAAATGTATTCAGCAATAAACGGTTTATTAAAATAATTTGCCAATTTTTTTCAATAATTTTAAAACGTTATTTTTTTGAAAAACTATCTTAGTAGTTTACATAGTACACTGAACGAATGAATACAATTATTGTACAAGGTAACAAAACTGTTTATTAAATTTTATTAAACCGCCATAAAAACACGTGTTACACTTATAATTAATATTTTTTTTTTTTTTTATTATCAATAGTTTAAATAATTAACCATTTTCGTATTGCCGTCCAATTATTGTGTACAAAATATGTTATACATTTCGCCTAAAACAATTCAAATTGTTTTCAAAACCAACCTCTCGAGTATTGTTAAAAACGCTGAATGGACTATAAAATTAATAAATTAGATGATTGAAGTACACTTTTGTTATCTATTACAGTCAAATACTATTATATTGTTATTATTTATTATAATTATTATTTTACAGGCGGCACTCGATTATACCGTGCGTTATTCTAAATGAAATCAACCCACAATATATATTCCAATTTGATAAGCTTTAAACACATTTGAATTTACATAAACATAATATATTATGTAATGTATATATTTCCATGGATTGAAGCGTGGATATAATATACGAAATACCTACGTTCAGAAATAATTCGTAATGGCACATTGTTTTATGGCACTACTATTGTTTTATGTGTTCCGTTTCACACGCATGCGCATCACATATATCGCGGTATATTGTGAGTCATTTACGAAAAATGATTAATCACAGACGCGACAATATTTAATTCAAGACGACGATATGAGTGCCCATGTATGAATTTATACGTGTATAGCTAACTACGTACGCGGGAGAGGTCGAGAGATTAACAAAACGATATGTTCAGTTATGTAAAGTGCTCGTCCGTATACGGACCACCAGCCCTCGGGATTAAAATGAGAATATATTATAAACACGGTATGATGCGTAGCGGCAGATAATCCATTCGCAAAATTCTATTCACAAGGTAAATGTTCACTGCGGTCTTAGCGGAATGTTTTCGGAATCTCATAATAATTAATTGTATTCATATGTATGTATGTATGTATGTATGTATGTATATATGTATGTATGTATGTATGTATGTATGTATGTACGTATATATGTATGTATGTATGTGTGTATGTGTGTATGTATGTAAGTATGTATGTATGTATGTATGTATGTATGTATGTATGTATGTATGTATGTATGTATGTATGTATGTATGTATGTATGTATGTATGTATGTATGTATGTATGTATGTATGTATGTATGCGTGTGTGTGTGGGTGGATGGGTGGTTGTGTGTGTGTGAACGTTTGACGTCGCGTATGATAGTATGATATTGTGTAATTTATCGTATAAGCTTTTTCGGTGTGGTCTCTATATATATATCAACCCGTCTATGTGATAAAAGTTATTTGTTCGTACATAATATAAATTAGATAAATTAAATAGAGAAAAGAGTGCGTGTAAATTATATATAGTGCATGATGCACTATTACATGATTACCTACAACATTTTTACTAAACATTCCGGTTCGATGCAGTAAATAAATAGATAGGTAAATAGACATACGTAACTGAGTAGGTCTACATTGACAAACCGCGATTGGATTTTAATTATGCGGCTCGATTGTAATAATTGCACACGGTGGTTTCGATAGTTGTGAAACAATACACGCGATAAGTGAACACACTTATACGAGTAGGTTGTGTAGTTGTTCTCGTCAGGATAACACGGAAAAAGTGTTTCCCTCCTAATTTGAACTTATCAATATTACGTACCAATATATTGTTTAAGCTATTGCATTAAAATGTATTAAATCACGTTCTAATACACGCCATCATAGACGAAGTCAAGCACGTTTTGACCTGGATGCAATAATTCGTTGAGCTAAAATCAATCTAGTAATGCAATCGAATGATTCGAATCATTTGAAATGCTGTTTAAATCCTTTTGTAACAAATTCATCGTATTTATGTTCAAATATGTGACGCATCCAAAGATATTTTATTTTTACAACAAGTATAAAAATATAAAAAGGATATAACATATAGTAATAAAATGCATATATATATATAGGGAGAAAGGATGAATTTCCAGAAATAATAGTAAAATATAATAGTTTAATGTATCTTTTCTTAGTGTATAGATTTGTTTTTTTTCATATCCGGTATGTCACTGCTATACGTTCCCCACCAATGCACGAGAATCGATGGGAAAATTCGTGTGTAAGCTATCGCAATTTTTTTCTTGATAAAAACGATTTCATTAAACGTTCAGAAAAATAGAAATTTAATATCAAAACACTGTCAGAAAATAATATACTATATTTGTTAATATTTGCGGGGGGGGGGGCTCAAAAAGTGATTGCTATTGAAATGTTATAAATATGTATATTATCGTATATTTTGACGCATTGGATTTCTAGATAGTTGGTTTTTTAAATTATTATCTACGTTTTTTGGCATGTATGTCCCTCCGCTCCAGTTTATGTTTCTGGATCTGCCTTAGACACGGTGGATTTCTGTGCACTCTTCACGATTTGGCTGTGAGACGTGACGCGAATTCAGTATTTGTATATAGACCTACTACATTGATAATGTAACACACACACACACACACATATTACCTACACCGGATAGTTGATACACGTAGTTATTTAGAATATTAGGATATTAATGAAACCTAAACAAACCTGCCGTTTAGTGTTTTATACATATACATAATGTATTATTACACAACTTTTTTTTTTTTTGATTTTGTTGGATCTATTATTTAATAATTACTCTCTGAGAATTGACCACTCGTGGTACGCACTTTAACTCATGCCCTTATTTGTACTAACTGTGCAACTGATATCATATGTATTAATGTACAAAGAATAGAGTCAGGTATGGTTCATGTTACCATCTCCTACACACATACACGCATTGCATAATGTATGCTAGTAAAATCTGTAAAAAAAATTGAATCCTGTTTTAAAATTGCATTCAAGATATACTTGAATATGAAAAATAACTGATTAGAAATAATAATTATAGTCATTTCTGACTCTATGTCATTAACCGTACATAAATATACATTGGACGTTTATGTATTAAAACTGTTCGAGGATATATGAGGGACGCATTTCTAGTAACTCTACCTTTACGTTGAAGACGCAGATTTTACTAGTTACTAGATTTATTATTATAATATTATACTATCTGTTATATTATTAGTCCCGTACTCCCGTATACTCTACGTGTAACTCCTATATTATTAGATAGTGGGTATATGTGCTTACATGTTACTTCACTTGAAGTTTGCCAGCTATTCGATTGAAAATCAAACGAAAATAACTTTCAAAACATTCTAGTATTTCCGCAGCCGTCCAAAACTCTGATAATACGTATTGTTTTATACCCGAGTCATTATTATATTTTGCTATGCAATTTCAGTGTTATTTTTCGTTTACACCTCAGGCGTAATATATCGTTTTATTATGCCCGTAGCCATACAACAGTAAACATATATCTTCTGAGTATACATTTATACAAACATGCACACAATATTGAATTGTATGCATAAATCACAATTCGTCGACGTGTTTCCCGCGCTCTTTTCAATTCTCGGACATTCAACGAATATCTAATAATACGTGATCAAAAAACAGACGAGAGGAGAAACTATAGGTACAATAATATATCATTTTTTAGTACTTGACGAAGGGAATAGCATAACGTTTGAATTTGAAAACATGGTTTTCTTTTGTTTCCGCAGAAGACTTTTCGGAGTAATGTCAAAGAGTTCAAAGGGTTGCACGATTTTCAACTAGTCAAAAATCCCAGCTTCCAAGAATCGTAGTGGAAATGTATCCAAATTATTGTAAAATTCCTGTCGATTTCTACAAGATTTCTACAAGAAAATTACGAAAAACCAAATTTTGTATATTGTATTGCGATATTGAAATTCTACAGTATAATATAAACATCGAAAAACTTCTTTGTACTCTTCTACAATAATATATACATATAAATATCATGCGAAACTAACGATACATTTCAATTTATTTTATCAACTATTTCTTATTCAATGTTCACAGATACGTATCAATTGTTATATTCTTTGCGCACAATTGCCTATACTTACTCATAGTTGTTGAATATCGTATAATCGTCTCGTATTTTGAGTTACGCGTGTTATCCGAAAAGGATTCCCGTGCACCAATAATGCAGTATGGTGTTGCGGTTAACCAATATTGTAATAAATTTTTCGCATGTGTAAAAAAAAATAAATAAAAATAAAAAAGTACGTAAGTACAACTCGTTGCAGTGATGTATAACGTTTTTGGGAAAAAAACCCATAAGGGAAGGAAGTGATAAAACTTCCTTACTCCCCAGACAGGAAACACCTTCCGACAAATCTCGAGTCAATTTCTCGTACACGTAATCGTACACGTACATATTGCCACGGTGCAATATGGTAATACATAAGTGCGTATATAGTTACGTGCGGCGTTAAATCACCTCGGTGGAACTCGGTGTAGGTATACGAGTAATATTGTGACTAATAATACGATATTATTACAATGGTGTACATCAATTCGGTCGTCTCTTTTTCGGCTGCCTCTTTTTTGCACGCTCCTGATGATGCTTTCCGCTCAGAACGTTAGCAATAAAAATAATAATAATAATAATAATAATAATAGTAGTAGTAGTAGAAAGCACACTACCACTGCACTGCATAGTCGGGCGTCTTCACCTGAGGGCTATGGAAATTTTATTACCCTACCGTCACGGCTTTATAACGCACATAATTTCGTCCCGTTTGATGTCCTGCGTAGGTAATAATATTTTGATTATTGTTCTAATACAATATGAATATTATACTGCTGAGAATGAGGTATTATTAAACGAACGCGCGCGCCCGCAGGTGCCAACGTAAACTTTTTTTCTCTTCCTCAGAGCCAATCACGTACCTGTAGTTCTTGTATACTAGCCGCATATCTTTCATTATAGCTACGCACCTTCACTGAATCAGCTTTTATTTTTTATTTTATTTCTTGCACCCTTAGCCAAATGTTCAAAAGTATGTCCTTACTCGAGTATTTCGGTTTTCAAAAAGTTAAATAATATATTATGGTAATTTTTGCAAAATTTCAAATAAAATGATAATGCTCAAAGTGATACGCCACTATACGATATTAAAATATAAAATTAGATGTGTAATTACTAATTCTACATGTAATGTATACACGATAATCTGTGAACGTGTTCAACATTCAAATGCAATGCTCAATTTAAAATTAAGGAAAACGTAAATTATGAAAATGCACACCTAAGTAAATCAAATGTGAATAAGCCGTTTAAAATTACAATTGAAACGTGTGAATATTGTATACGTTTTATTTGCATTCGTAGTCGAGGTACGCAAACGAGCAAAATATACAGAGTTACAACAGCTGTTATCAATGCAATGGACTTCGCACGGACCGCGCACAGCTATTGATAAAAAATAGTCTGTGTATTATGATTTTCAGATCTACAACGTCAATGTTGCACTTTGGCACATGACATCATTAATTAAATGTGACGGTACGGCGGCAGTCCGTTGTACATGGTTTTGAAATCCATGGCATCGAAATTCCATTTGATAAAGGACATATTTTCTTGATAGGAATTTCAATTTCAAATGCTATCTATTGTATTATAATTAATAAATATTTGTCTAGCGACCGATACGCGTAGTGTGTATATTATATATTATGTAAACTATACTTCATTGAAATCAATAAAACGGTTAAATTACTCATCAGTTATAATTATTATTGATATTTTTTATGAGCGTTGTAATGGTTAATTTATGATGATACTTTAATTTAAGAATATTTAAATAATCGTAATTTAAAATGTAAGGATTCTGTAAAAAAAAAAATTGTTTTGTTTTTCTGTGTTTATAAAGTGGTTTATAATGATTGTATAATACTCGAGCATTAATTTTAGATGTATATAACTATATAAATAATTAAAAATATATTTTAAAATGTAAAATATCATTCATGAAACATTATTATCGTAATGAAAAACTGTGTTGGTGATCTCAAGCGGCATTTTTATTTATCCATTTTCTCTTCTTTGTAGACATATCGGATGGAAATTCTTGATGGAATAGCTGAATGAGTTTCACAAAATTACATTTTTCAAAAGTCATCCGTCAGTATACATATGGCTTTTTTAGAATTTTATTTTCATGAACAACACAATATGCTCCACTTGCATTTTAACATTGACTGATGCAAATTGGCACACGTTACAACATATCTATAGACTACCGTGAGACGTCAGCAGCAAATGTAATATTTCATAGTACGAATAGCGTAGACTAGAGTGTTTTTTTAAGTAAGACTCGGTTGTCGAAAATAATATAATTATTTAAAGTAAAATGATTGAAAAATGTAGTCAAGATATTTGTACTCTTTTCGGTATATGCCTGAGACGAATGTTTCACATTTTTTTTTTTTTTTAATGAAAACGTTATTTTATACCGAGAAGAAATGCAAAAGAAGAAAAACTATATAAGCTTCCTTTTTTTTTTGATTGGCTTTCAAAACCTTTATTAAGTAAGAATGAAATAAATACTAAAAAATATCAAGTGTTTATTTTTTAGTTAGGTACTCAAATTAGCCAATCTCTTTGCGATATTTTCGTTTGTAAGTAAATTGTTTGAAAACATTATACGTAAGCATTGTTTTAAATATGCGTTTAGCAGAAACATTATCGATACATAATCGTTTGGAAAACCTAACATGGTGTAGACATGTTTATGAAAAACACAAGTAATAAAATATAATATAGTAAATATGTTGATGAATAAATATAATTACCTAAAGATAAAATGGACTAGAAAAAATGATAATATCTTGAACATTTAAAACAATTCAAAATGTTCATGTAGATATAGGATCGATTTCTCGTGCTGATAATAATCAATTTTGTTAGTCCAAATTTGAAATTTTTTACTACTTATCTAGATAAAAATAGTATATGCTATCCATTCTAAAAGTTTAATTAAGATACTTATTTATTTAGCTTTACCGTCTTGTTTTAATTAGTCACTTTAGATCTTGTTATGCATTTAGGTAAACTTAATAGATATTTATGTTTGTTCGTTTTGATGTAATACTAAAAAGTGTTTAAATAAATTAGGAACATCACTTTTTACAAAAAACCTCTAAGAAAATACATAGGTAAGATTGTTTTTTATTATTTTCAAAAGCAATATTTGTAAATCGGTCTAACTGACGTCTCTAAAATATTCTGTAAAAAGCCATCGAGATATACACATGAATTGTATTCATTCAGCTGTCAGTTAGTTCATTATATGGTTTAGTCTTCAGACAAACTCAATTATAAAATTGAAGAAGTCTTTCAATAAATGTATTACAATTACCGTTTTCAGTTGTTGATAGAGTAGTAATATTTTATAAAAACAGGAGATAGAGAAAGTTTAAAAATAAACTCTTAATTGTATAAAGAATAAAATTTATGAGAAAACTTCAAAATAAAAACATTTTTTTTTTTTCTATTTTATTTACTCTCCGGTAACGTTCCAAAAGACCAGACGCTGATATATATAACAGAAGTACGACTAAAATTTCTCTACACATGTATCTAGAATATTTAGGTAACAAAATTTCACTCTCAAAAATTTACTATTTATATGCTTAAAATTTGTCTGCTGAAAATACATACATTATTTACAATATTATAATATATTACAAGGAGTCGGCTCGTTTGATTGGTATATCTATAGACCTATAGTGTACATTTTAATTGCTCCATAATATATTCTGGATTTCTGCACGTGGTACAAGTTGACGAAACTGTAATAATGTACCATTAATATGCTCAAGGAAATAAATGTAAATGAATACATGTACTTCAACATTTCATTTATACTTATCAAATATAATCAGGTATGAATAATGTTAGTTACAAAAATGAATTAATTTATTATTAACTAATTCTGGATGAACCTAATTGTATTCGAACACTCTTCAGATTGAATTTAAGAAGTATAACAATTTTAATAGCAAATTACACGTGCGATGATTTCATATATAAAAATTATAAACTCAAATATAATATATAAAATTATTTTAATTCTTCCCAGAAGAATGTCATAAGAAAATTAGTCTAGTTTTATTTTATCATAAATAATATTAAAATATATACTACATTACATCACTAATAGGCTACATATTACGCACATAAATTCATAGAAATACTTCGTTTTTATTTATGAAGGAAATCAGGTCACTTGTATGCACGTTAACTGCTTTGATCACTATATTATTCGATCTATTTAAATAACTTTGAACGAATTTACGAGTATAATTTTTTACGACTTATGGATAAAAATAAAAGAGTAGACTATAATTTTACGTCATAATTCTAAATAATATATATATCCTTTATACTCGTAATATGTATTTTAAAATTTAAATTATGACGGGACTTAAATATTTTTCATATTAGGTATATTATAAGTGGTAATGACAATAAAAATAAAATCAGATGTAATAATTATCATAAAAAGGCTATTATTCCATCTGTCATCGTACAAAAAAATATTCATTCATCATCACAGAGTTGTTTTTACAACAGAATGTGTGCCCTCTTTAATATAAATGAAAAAGTCACGCGTTTCGGACCGTGGCCCACTTGGGCTCCAGCTATTACAGTTTATATAAATGTTGTAGTAAAGATAAGACAACCATTAATATTTAAATGCCTCCTTAGAAATAAATAAATTTTTAAATGTTCATGTAAAAAAGAAAAAATCCCACACAACAGTACCAACACGTCGTTAGGTAAAGAAATAATATTTTACATTGTGTTTTATTATAACAATATTATTCCTGGTCTATATGTAGGTGACCTATAGGATGAATAGAGATTAAAATCATTACATTCTTTACAAAATTGCACTACTTATATGTTATATCAGGTATTTAGGTATAACCTCGTGCTGAACGATTCGCGATAGCTATTGGGAGTTTAATTTGGTTTAAAATGTAAATTATTAAAAGAAAAAACTTTTTTTTTTGTAAAAATCAACAATATATTTGTGGAGACTAACAGCAGCTGTTTTTCAGTTAATACAATCACCCATAACCTATAAACATATGTAATAGAAATCTAGGTAGTTTTATGACGTAAAACAAATTGTCGCGTTCAAAAAAGTAAAATTAAAAAGTTATTTAATGTTACATTTACATATAACATATAATATATGTTACGAATATATTATATTGTCAAGAAGAAACTTATGTGATTAGCTGGCACCCTAATTCTTCACAAATCGTATACATGTTACCCAAACCATGCAAATAATATGGTTGGTATAATAAATTATAATAGTAATTTTATATTTTATAAATATTTTACAAATATCTATATAAGATTAAATTTTTAAATTAATAAAAAATGTTCAAATTAAAGTCGAGTAGCCTAACTAAAGACGATGAAATAAAATAAATGAATTCATAAAGTTTTTTTTCTTAACTCAGAGATGATTTTTAACTACCCATAAAATACGACACTTCTCGTTTTATGAACGCTAATAATTAAAACTTTTCCACCATGGTTGTAAACCATAACATTAATTAGCAACGGTACTTAAATTCTGATCGTATAATAACTATCAATACCACGCAGTAAGAAAAAAAAAAAAAACGTAATAAATATTAAATACATTTTGCCGTTCGCACTTCAGTTGAGAAATTTAAGCTATAAGGATTTATTACACAACCATAATTATGATATCACAAGTCAAAACACAATCAATTTTAAACTTTCAAAGACGGTACCACGTCTTAAATTATTTATTATTATACCCACGTTAAGTACAAAATAATACAACGCTGCCATATTGGACTTTAATAGTGTATATCAATATTTGTTGGACCACAAGTGCATTGCATTATGTTTTCGTAAACCTGAAATTTAGCATATTAATATATTATACTAATATTACTTAACTAAAACTGAGTAACTAGAGAAAAAAAAACTGGTGTATGGAGTCTCTACGAAGCCAATTAAATAAAACTTATATTCAATATTAAAAAAGAAAACTAATTTAAATTTTATCGGAAAAAATTTTTCTTAACATAAATATTAAATGTGTTTTTATAAAAATAAAAAATTTGAAATTATTTGCAAGATTATTTATTTAATATGTTTAAAAATAATGTTTTTTAGGAGTAAGACTAAAGTTATTTTATCTTTGATATATTTAATCAAGTAAAATTTAATGTATTTAACGAAATTAGAAGTTAAAGATTCACAAATAAAATGTATAACATATTTCCTTCAGCGAAACCGTTACACGACGTCAATGGTTATGGCGGTCTGACACTAACATATTACACCTAACATATATGACATCCTAATGTTAAAATTTTAGTAACTTCTACATGGACGTATAAAGCCATTAGACATTCCTGCAATCGTTTGCATTAAACTCGATAAACGCAGATTTTCAATAATAGAAAACTATTGCTTGTTAAGAACTTGTGTTTTTACTGTTGAAATCCTGTTTTAGCAGGCATACGACGTGCATGCAGCTTGATAACGTTTAATTTTCAACGTTTCCGAAGTCTACTAAAAGTTTCACTTCAAAAAATTTCTTAATTGTATTGATAACGGGATTACACGAAATTTCGTCATACCTATGATGTACGTTTATCCGATGTAACCGAATGAGTCGAAGGATTAGGTTAAGATGTAATATACGAGTTCGTGAGATGATTTCACCGTATATATCATCTCGGATATAAATCATTCGTGCTGCCACCATATGCGATGATGCATGTACAGCACGATCAGTCAAACAATGCGTTATCATTTGAAACGATTCCGGATATACTCCGAACACGATAAAAATCGTTACTACTATACCTATATGAACATTAGAAGAATAACAACCCATCATGTTCCCTGCGAGCACGGCATAATATATGTCTATGAATATTAAATATGAATATGCGCAGAGCTCAATGGTACCATAATATATTTGCTTGTATGTCATGTTATTATTATTATTTTTTTTTTTTTAATTTTCCGTTGAGACTTTTTTTTATTTCATTTCTTCTTTTTATTTTTTATTTAAATTTTATATTTTCCCTCGAGGTTTTTGTTGAAGTTTAAAACAGTTTTTCTGTGCAACAAGGGAAAAAAATGCTTTAATTATATATACGCATAGTTAGTCAGTAAAATTCAAAGGTTAGATGGTTTTAGTTCCTATTGGATGAAAGGTATACGAACTTAAATATTTATGATGTTCATAATTCGTTTTCCGTAGGGGATTTGTATATTCATTTTTTTTGTACTGTCAATACAAGCGTTTCTCTAGTAAACAAAGTTTATATTATGTAAGATAAATTAACTACACAGTAACCTTGATTGCTACCAATTCAGTATATTATTACTACACAGCGTCTACAGTGCAATATAGTTTTAAAAAATGGTTAATATTATGCAGAAGTAAACGTGGAGATAAAGTATTATATTACCCTCATCGTATGTTTTTGTTGTAGTGTGAAATTTATATTTTTTACAGTTCAGTTTTATAACTGTATATTTGACGATTTTTTTTTTTTAATTTTATCAAACAAGTAAATATTTTGATTAAAATAATACATACATTATGCAGCGAAATTTTTCATTTTGATTTTAATACATCACAACCTTTGTTATACGGTGTTTAGATAAAAAAAAAACACAGTTTGAAGTGACATGAATATAAGTAAGACATTAACCTTAGTTTATATGAGTAGTTAAATATATATAATGTTGGATGAAAAAAAAAATTATTACTCTATGTAATTTTTTTATTACATTATATTTTTAAATATTGATCAAGAATCAGAGCCTTAATTTTGAATAAAATTACAATAAAATGAATCATATAAGAAATATTTGTATGCATAAAATATTAAGGCTGAATAGTAATGTACGGAAATCCTGTAAAAATAAAAAAAAAATAAATAATTTTTTTTAAACAAGATTTAGATATTCAATTAAAATTATGTCAGTAATACAAAAATATTATTTTTTTTTATGGTTTTTTGGAACAAAACTCTTTTGTATTTAATCCTAAAATTGGTTTATAGAATTTTTTTTTTATTTGTAACAAAACGTTATTTGTAAGCTATGAATTATAACTGTTTATATTTTATGATAGACAATAATTAAAACATTTACCATAAATGGTCCAAAAAATACCACTAGTATTTGTTGAAATGGTTCTAGATGCTTAAACATTCTTAAAGTATAAATATAAATGTACAAAATGAAAATTTGAACTCAAAACATATTGAATTTAACATTTATTTATTAAAAAGTTTATTCAAAATGTATACGTCATGTACTTTGTGGAACGGGCCAATTTGTTGTTTTACATAGGTTTGTGTGGGAGACAGGGTAAGAGATAGGTACGCCCAATAGTGACACTTTTAGATTTCATACTTAAAAAGTAACATAGGTAGCTAATATATATATATATATATGATACATATTTGTAAGACGTCGAATATGACTGGAGTTATACTGTTTAAATAAATAACATTCGTACATGGTCCTTAATGTCAATATTGAGCAGTGAAGTATTCTAGTCGAAATAAAAATAATCAAAATTTATAATAATATAAAGCATTATGATGGGTCGATGTAGAGAAATGAAATCTCATTGTGATATTAACCATTTTAATTATGTATGAAGAATACATTTTCGAATAAAAAAAAAAGATAAAAACTTTAAGTTGATGATGGTTTGGTAACTCGATAATGTGTTTAACTTTGGAATGAACTATAATTGATAAAACAATTTATACATTTAATTAGTTTAAATTAAAAATAAATACTTAAAACGTCCAATAATATAATTTATTCTTTGGTTTGTTATGTATGTAAGGTTTTCCGATTGATCTAAGTAATTAGATTTTATCTACTGGGGAATCGGAAAATTTGTGATTTTGCAATATTATTAACAAAATGGACTTATTTTTGTATAATTTTGTTTTAGTAAAAAAACATATAAATGCATTGTTATACATTATTTAAAATTGTAATGGCATTAGTTTTTAGTACCTAAATATATTGGTTTTATAATACTAACCATATTATTATTATGGTATATGAAGTTTTGTTTTTGGTAGAATTTACACTTATTTAACTGTAAAGTTTTAACCATAATAAATGGACGAATAGAATATATTAATATATCACCTTACACCGAGTGAAATATAAACTGAAAATAATTTGTTTTTAATGTGTTTGATAGACTCGCTCTTTTGCGAGTGTGATTTATTAACTGTGAAACCGTTTGTTCTATGATACTATTAGGAATACTAAATATTTTAATATTAATAATATTGTGCAGTTAATATTATTTAATTAGTAATAGTTTTCGTAATCCAACTATTACGTTAGTGCCCTCATTAAATTATTATTTAGCCGTTTTTTCAGATTCTTAATTCAGAAAAACTACAATTTGAAAAAAAAAAATTCGTGTAATATTGTGTAATTATCAAATTTAAACAATAAATTTTAACACTATAACTATGGTTTATGATTAAACAATGGGAACTTTTATATAGTTTTATCATCGAACATTTTCAAAATCATATACAATTAAATTATTTAAATTACACATGATGCCCACATTTTCATCATTCAATATCGTAGGATATTTTTCAATTTGCATACAAATTATTTTGATATATACAAAAATAAAGTTTTTTTTTTTTAAATATTAGCCAATATAATATTATTATGTCAATCTAGGTTTGGGTCACGAGTGATCAAAAGGTATTGGTGCTGCGCGTTAGCGTATTTTTTTTTATATTTTTCATAAAAACTTTTAGAACATATAAAGTTCTAAAAGTTTTGTATACCATGTGCATCAATCAGAAACGTGACATGTGTATAATAAATTCAATATTGTCAATGTTCAATAGCAACATTTCCAATAATTCTTGAAAAGCTACTAGTACTGCTGCTGCTTCTGTTATATTGTTATGGCAAAAATAAAAACGAAGAGTACACTTTTCGATGAATTCTGTGCAAAATCATTGGTATTTGTGGTTTCTAATGATTTTTATATAAAAACTAAATTGTACTCAAATCGTGTTTAAGTTGTATTCATTTTCCATAGCGTGTTTGACTGGAAATTAATCCTAAGCATAATATTATAAGCTTCTGAGCATTACTCAACAAATTCGACTCATACATTTATAGTTTGCATGTAAATAATAAATTATATTGAATAATGAAAAGAAAAACAGGCATGATTCAAATATTTTAAGCAAAATTTATGTTTTTAGATGAACATTTTCATATACTTAAGTTGAGGTGGAGAATATTTTAGCTTATTAGCTTATGTATAAATTCAAACATAATATTTGAGATTTAAGAAGAAAATTGTTGATTGCTTTACAAAATCATTCTATATTCAACGAAAAGAAAGTTTTTTTTTTAATAATACTTTTGAAAGAATTTGGATCGTCAGTTTCTGTGTTAAGTGTAAAACGTTAAAGCCCATTTATAGTCAGAATGTGAAGAAATAAGTAGTTCAGATTACTTTATAGTAATACGGACCGGATGTTGATAACATTTGCATTTTTTTTTTTTTTTCAAAACAATTAACCTAGAATATTTTGTTTTCGTTTTACGTAGATATAAACCGAAAAACATAATTTTTATTTATCATTCTTTAATATTTGATACAAGATAGATAAACACAATAATCTATTTAATAAGAATTACATATATTTTTTAGCTACATATAAAAATATATAATACAATAGTATATCACACAAATGATATGATCCTTTTTTATATGGAAGTTTTCAAGCTACCTAAGAACAATATAATCGTATTTTAGGCTCACAGAATTTAATTGTGAATAAAAATAAACTACTTAGGTCATTTTTTCAATAATTTTAAAAACGTTTTTAATAAATTTCTATAACCAAAGATTCGTACTGAAGATGATACTATATTATTATAAAGGTTAAGTTAGACTTATTTCATTTATTTGGGAATATGTACCATTTATTCGAACAGTCGACTATCAAATTGTTATTTTTATTAATAAGCCATTCCAAATACGGAACAAAAGATTTTTTATTTATTTATTTTATATTTTTTGCGGCAACGATTTCGCCGCGAGTTATCGTTTTCACATACAAATGTAGTTCTTATCATCCATTGTTTTCCGATTACTATGCGCGATTATTCCTCGCGTCTGCTTTGACTTGCATGACACAATTTATCGGTTTCTACGTGGAAAAGACAGTTTTTCATTGATTTGCAAACACATATTTTATGTATACACAAACACGTATAATATACATATATATGATCATATAACTTGTTCGTCTCTAAGAAACTCTATTGATTTTTTTTTCCTTTTGGGACATCTTGTTCGTTCTCTCCACTCTTCGCTTTGTCCATCACGCTGGAGGAGAGTACACTACATACTATCTAACTATGTGTGCAAAAGATACACTTTGGGGGGTGTACCTATACGCGGTTTTTGTAAATACGACAGACGCATGCCGGATAAAAGTGACTATTGGAAGGGCCCAGCTTATACATTTATGAATGTATGTATATACATGTACATGTAATATAAAACGGCCGAGAGCGTCCAGCGGTTATACTCGGCTAAATTTTAGCTTTTGAAAGCAATAATAATAACTCACCCCGCGGTGGACGGCCGCCAAGAAAAGTGGAAATATATTTAAAACTGCTCTCGAGAGTTAAAATAACGCCCCCAGTAATAACAGTGATATTTATGCGAGTAACGATAAAAGTTTACTCGGTCGCGTTTGCAAAGAGTCCGATCAAACAAAATTAATATTTATAATTATATTTGTATTTTTTTTTTCTTTTTAACATTTTTACACGATTATAGACCAAAAATATTTTTTTCAATTTTTTCTTAAAATAATATGTAGGTATTTCGTTTTTACCTGCTTTGTTATTATAAATCAAAAGCTTACTTCCTCCGAGCTTTATACAAGCTTTGTTTTGAGCAATCCGTTTATATTTTAACCGGTAAATTTCGATTATTTCCAACTACTTCTCAACCCGTAATGTTTTATAATAACCATTTTGTTTTAAAAAAATATATCTCATGCTGTGAAAGATCGAGGACTCAACCGAACAATATGCTGGGAAACAAATAACCCCCTATAGCAAATAGCAGTTGACGAAAAAAGAGCGATTTAACAGCCATGCGTCTCCACACAACAAATCCAATACAAGATTGGCAACTGGGAAGTTTGCCGCACGCGTTACTGCATCGGGTCTGTTGAAAATTTTCTCTCGAACTCAGTACTCACGAAACACATAGTTAAAAGACACATCACATATTTTAAATCATCACTTATATTCATAAATAATTAACCCCACGAGTGTAACAATTGCGATTTTACATTTTTTTCTTATTCATTTTCTAATTATTAGTATTATTATTACTTTTCAAATGATTCATATATATTATAAATATGTTTTTTCTTTCTTTTAATTATGCACCATTCGTCAGTAGATTTTATGTTTAGTTTAAAATGCTGTAACCAGAATCATCGAACTATGTATATTTATAATGATTTTGTATACAACGCGTCTTTAGGACACTTGTGCAATGGACTTCAATGGGTTCACTTTATAAAGTTGTGAAAAATGTAGGAGTATACCACAATTTATTTTGTATAATAATCGTACAGTACATTCTTTACAAGTTAATAATTATTGCACTAAATTTTATAACGACGTTAAGAATATCATTCAATAATTTTTGCAATGACCGAGTAAACTTATGCAATGAGTTTTAATTAATTTGTTTACAAAGCCGTTTAATATATTAGTGAGTTAAATAGATGTACTTGGACACTTATATTTGTACCGATAAATAAAACATCATTCAAAGTCAAACAAACGCATTGAAATTAACCAGGTACTTACAACAAATGTGTGTGGTATTAACATAGCTCTCAAAATTTAATTGGTGTAGCTTTTAATGCGATACCCACCAAATGAGCTCATGAACATAACCTGGAAGAGTTATCTGAGGAATTATACCCACATTAGATTGACATAATATAATTTGTACACGGGATATCGTATTAATGAACGTCTTATCAATTAACTCGTAGGATACCCAACACAGTTGAATCCTTTGAACATAATATAATACATAATATAACTTGGATTGATAAATGATTTTTCAACATACATTTTATCATGACAACTAATACCAGCAGTGACATCAATGTTCTGTGAATCACGAAAAAGCTTTTAACGTGGTTCGCTTGTTTTTATTTTCTTTCAGAAGATTTCATGCAATTACAATTTTGGTAATTTTGTTTATAGCTCATTTCTATAATATTTGTCGATATCCAAATTATATTTAACTTGTTTGATATAATTTATCTTTCTTCGGTTTTTATTTTATAATTTTTATATCACTTAATTGTATTTTTATACTTGTAAACTATTGCTATGTAGATATTTAAATAAATAGATTCTACTAAATCTAAGTTTCTCATGGTGGTACAACAATTTTTTTCATTGCTATAAGTAAATTTATTCTTAACATATTTGAGATTTGAAAATTTTGATAATGTTAGGTACATGTTATAATGAATAATTTTATCAAGAATTAATTTTGTACCTCAAATTAGTTCGAAAAAATTGTTCTTTTTAATATTATTTAAAAAATCTAAATGAAATGTTATACTTACTCACAGTACTGGTGAGTTTGCGCTGCTTACCTGTTCCAATCCCATAATTAATTCGTCAACAACAACAAAACGTTAACGAATAAAGTGCAATACGCACACCCGAGAATACATACCCGTGTTACTCAAATTACGATTCTAAATGAAATCTGTGAATATAATTTCGTTGAACATAAAATACACTATTTCGGTATTCAGTCACGAAATAGAATAAATTGAGCCCATGTTCAGTGAAACAAAAATGACTAATCCATTTCAGTGGAAAAATGGCATGTCTGCATTTTTGAGTAAGTAATACGACGTTATCTATACTCCAGCAGTGTATAGTATCTTCTCTCGGACTTTCAATGTATTATTATGTCGGCAAAAATCGTTTCTGTTCAAACCAAATAACAACGTTAAAAATGCACATGAACGAGAATATAAAACAAAAAGTAGTATACACATGTGATATACAGTGCAAACGTAAAACATTTATTGAAATGATTATGTAACGTTCATGATGTTATGAAATAATATTTCGCACTTGTATTCGGGCTGTTTTAAAAATATAAAAGAATATTTTTACCGCTATATTTCAAGAAAAACAATTTATGATATTGCGAATCATAATGTGATAAAAATAAAAAAAAAAACATTTAATTATATATTTTTCTCAGAAAACTTTTGGAAATTCAATTTTATAAACGACTGGCTATTAAGCCTTATTAGTGTATTCAAGCATCAATACTGTATACTTCCCATAAAAGTATAAATATATCACACTTGATTTTCTTTTGCATTTGCTCGTGATTATTCAATTAAAAATTCCTTAAATTCAACCCAAACGTGAAACGAGTATTTTATATACTTATAATTTGTTATTAGGCTTATTATATATAATATACGAGTATTTATGTATATAACAATATAACGTAAGGTAGGTATAGTGAACCTGTATTTCTGTTTTGCCGAAATAATTTAAAATTGACTGCTAAATTAAATTACGCTCGAACTCCGTTTAGTTAACAGTAATGGCGCTAGAACAAACGAAATACAGCAATAAACGTCAAAGTTAAGCTCGGTATTCATTATGAATCTATTAGGTTATCGATTCGAGTACTAAGAACGCGGTGGAAAAAACGAGTAATGTGCAAACAAAAAAGTTTTAATGGATTTTTTCCACGAGATAAAAATGTTTTGACGGAAGACGAATTTGTGACTCATTTCCGGGATCCCATGATAAACATTTACGAAACCAATGGAAGTTTTTCTTCTCTCGTCTAATTAATTAAAAAAAAAAAAACAATATCGTGAATTTGACCCAACGCGGAAATAGTATTTAATTTTGATCGAATTTCCACGATTGAACGACGATTTTCTCCGCAGCACATAAAGCTCTCATTCACAACGAATTTGTCATATGTATTATACGCGACGATCACGTTGGCAAATAATATTCGAACCGAGGCGAGGCGCCGAACAGCTGAAATAGCCCTATTGCCATGTATTTTGTTCCATAATCCACATACAGCGCATTATGCCGGCGGTAAAACGATTATCCCGATAAGTACCACCCTCTCCTCTGTTCTTATATAGACCGTGGACAAATTGAGATTGGTTTACTACCCCTCGCCGCCGCCGCTCTGTACGCTCGTTCATACTATAATCCCGAAATTCGACCGAAACAAATCATGGCCTGCCATTGCGAGTGCGCGTGCCTCCCTTGTCACCGAAAGTAAACCCGTTTTGATTGATGACGCAATGGTCGAGCGTGCGACTGTTTATAGGCGTGAAGAAGGATAAGGGGGAAAAATAATAATAATAATAACAACTGCAAAAACCACGACAATTATTATTACGGGACTTTTGACCGAAAAATTACAAAAGTTTACGATTTTACGACGTTCCCCCCTCCCACTTATCCCGAAACCGCGATTCGATCCAATTACGTGACTTTTATAAAGTGAAATAAAATCGTGACTGATAAAACGTCGACGGTGATCATATTACGGTTCCACTCGACCGAGTCTATATAATATGCATTTTTGTCGCACTACACCGTTGCGCACCTTTCCACACACTATTCAACCGTATGTACATTTATTATGTATGAATAATACGAATTTATAATGATATCGCGCCCGGACGTGATAATTATTTGCGATTGACGTTTCACGTTACACCACACCATCGGGCTCTTTGATGTCCAAAATCGGGAAATAAATTGCACACCTCGTGTATTTGTGGAAGGGGGAGAGATGAGTGCTGCGCGTGAAGGTCGTTCGCTATACCAGCTGATGTTAGAACGTTAATAATTGTTTCCGTGAGTTGCTTTTGCGTCCGGACGAAACGGAACGAACCGTACTCTCCCGTTTGGTTCACCGAACCCGAAAAACTACACTTAATACTTATAATACATTGTCATACTTATTCACTACACACATCGGCCTCGGTGTTGCCGGCAGGTAACACGTCGTGGTGAAATGGTAAAAATTAAATTAAAAATATAAGCCCATGTCACGAATGACGCCGCAGGTCTTTTCACCAGTTCTCACCGTACCACCGGTCATGAAACCTCCCCCGTGATTATGATCCCGTTACGTTTCCAGATGTAGATGATTGTATTCATCGATTCGATGTCGAAGGAGAAAAAAAATGTATTGAAAAATAACATATCTTCATGTGTTTATTACGCCACCAGCGAGTCTAGATCATGTAACATGTTAAATTTAAAAGTTGATACGTTATCACGATTTAATTACGGTTGCAAACGGTTTGCTGCGAGTGTTTGTGTCGTTTTCGTACCGTAAATGCTTAAACAAGTAGACAAGTAGACTATAGTGTTCGGGACACCTGCAGCTTTACCCTTCGAATACGATTACAGAACAGACGCACAATAGAAACAACTTTTTGTTTAAATCAGTTTATCGAAAATGTCAAAAATTTTCAATTCCGTTTGCTTTACGCAGATTAAATAAAAATAATCTTATTTTATGATAATATCAAATAATTGCAAGCGGTCACTGAAAAACAAAAGTTAATACTATATTTGTATGCAATAGCTAGAGAAAAAGTAAACATATTTCGAGTATACATAAAAAAAAAATAAAAATTTAGAATATTATCTGATTAAAATTAATGCCCTTTAAGAATAACATGAAATTTATATATTATGTCTTCCAAAATGTCACCTACATAACATTTAAAAAATCACCATGATACTAGTTAAAAGTATCTAAATCATAATAGTGCAAACTATTTCCATTTTCTTGTTGTTTGCGGATGAAGGACTAAATCTAATACAATGGTTGAATGTTGGTTGAATTATAAAAATAGATTCCATCACTCCGTTCAGAATCTAAAATCAATTTGTCTTACCTTTGATGGGTTGCAGATACAACACTATAGGTGTGTGTGTGTATCTCTGTACTTTGTGAACTGTGTGAACAGATTACAACTTTACAAATTTTGTTCGCAATCGTACCGACAGCACTAACTAAATATTTAACTGATGTATCCAATCATTAAAACACGTATAAATGTGCAATAGCTTAGTTTCCTTGCAAGATGGATTTTTTTCTATACGTCTTCCATACAAAGAGATAGAAACGATTTTTCAAGTCTTATTACAATTTATCAAACTAATATTTTTCAATTGATCAAGATTACTCGTCGTTGAAATAGCAATTCTCATTCAACCGTCTCTACCCTACGGTCCGCATAATCAATTATTATATGCTCTCCATAAATGATCCGAAATGCATGTGATGACTCGAGAAAAAATAAAATAAAAATATAATACTTATAGTATATATTATGTGAACGATTGTGAATTTTAAAAATTATAAATTTACTAATAACTAGATATTTTATGTGTATGGTGAATCCAGACAAATATTGAACTGTTTAATTTTCTCAGAATTTAAGTCAGTCATTTTTTTTAATTTAAGCTGACTATTGAGTCGGCGGCATTAGTATTTTAATGTTAAAGAACAATAATAAAGATAACTGAAAAAATAATCATTGAAACGCTTTGTTTTTTAGATTATTTTATTTGTATTTTTACTGCTGATAATATTAAAGTATTTAAAAACAAAAAATTTTTAATGACTCTTAAAGATACAACATTTTTATACAACGATCCAACTATTATCACCAAACTAGTTTTATAAATGATAAAATATTCAAATATAAAATATTTTAAAATAAAACATGATTTCTAAAGCCTATTATTATTCGGGAATTATTTTAAAGTAAAACATTGGAAGAAGAAAATATTTACCCACAATATGTAACAAAACAATGATTTTATAATACGTATATGATGACGAGATAAAATATTAACCACATCAAGAAGGTAATAGTTGTATGCATATTTTAATATTTATATTTCTGAAGTGCCTTTTACTGGTTTTACATTAACATATGGTTATCGATACATTTTTCAATGAACGTACACAATATAAATAGATTTTGTAAAACTAATTAGTATAATATTATATTATCTAGATAGTTTTTTAGCAAGAATAATTTAAAAAAAAAAGTTTTTACAATAAAACATTAAATATTAATCTAATCAAATACAAGTACTGCAATAAAACTTACTATTAAAAAAGTTTTCACCTTATGATATCTATGTTTATAACAAACAATAATATAGGTTAAAGGCTAAAATGTTTATCGTAGGACCCATTTTAAAAAATTTTCAAATTATAACGACCCATAATAATATTAATGATTTTTGCTCTACCGTGGATTTTTTTTTAACCGCAAAGTTAAGTTTATTGAAGATGCATCATAAATTAATTGTCTTTTTTGTAACTGTTGACACAGATATTGTCTTAATTTTTTCAATTTCTACAGAACTTTGAGTCATTGACTTTTATTTAACCATTTTAATTAAATGGGTTAAATACCCATAATATTTATACTAAACAAAAAAACAAAATAATTAAATAAAACTTACAAATTTTCGATAGCTGATTATTATGAATAGGTACTTGAAGTCTAGATTTTATAGGCATGAGAGGTTAATCTAAGCGGAAAATTATAACCATACTCCTAAATGCACTAATAATTATTCTCTATATTTATAAGCTTTAGGAATTTATGCATACATTTTAAGTCACCATTTTTAAATCTTTATTCGCAATGTGAACAACATAGGAAATAGGAAAATAAATTACAATTAATATTTTTAAAGAAATTAATTTTGAAAAATTTAGAAACGCTCAATTTACCTATTTGAATATTTATGTCAGTAAGAATTCTTCCTTTTTTTTAACGATTATTAATGTAGATACTAATAATTAAAAATGTAATATATTTATTAATTCGATTAATATAGTTTATCATGTAAATTATAATAAACATCGATTAGCTAGGGCCCATGATTGAAAAGGTACCATTACCATTGATTACGATGTTACAAATTTTTGAGAAGAATACACATATCTCGAAGACGGTATACTACATTTAAAACTTGGGATAAGAACCGTAAGTTCTATCTAACAAACAATTTCTGAGACACCATTTTTTTATTTAGCTTTTAAACTTGTTTACTTTAATTTTTAAATTTTCATATGAGCCATTCCAGAAATAAAATTTCAAACCGAAAAGTCTTGATAAACTATTTTCTAGCACTATTCTACGGTACAATACATAAACGGCATACCAACTAGCATATGATGATCAATAACGCGTATAAATGATCCGAAAGCAATTGACCACATTTCAATTCGTATAAGCAGTATAAAATACGTAAATACATCGCACTTCGTTAAACAGTGGTGGTATATTTTTTGTCATCGAGCCAAAATCTTCCAAGATTGACACGGTCAAGCTCAATATTGTACTTGTACGAAAGTCCACTCTTGTATCAAAACATTATATAGGCTAATGTATTTGGCGGATAGCTCTTCCGACTGTCAGAGAACTGAATCCGACCCTATCACGGGACGGTCGAATCCCGTTGTAAATAAACTTAAATAAACTCTAATAAACTTGCACGTTATATTATAATCGTATAATATTTATATCTATATTATTTGGTGTTAATCATGAATATTACTATACAATCTGTACGTTTAGCCGAACTCGGTTTCTCTGTACAATACTTAGTCCGATCAAATGTATATGTGTGTATATATATATATATATATATATATCGTCTTTGGATAAAGTTTACAAGTACTCAATTTGTCGAAAAGATAATATATGATAACAAATAATGTGTAAGGAAAACATCAAAGGATAAAACTAAACAGCAAATGCATTAATTGAATTATATTAACCTTAGGTCTTCCCATGTATACTACTCCGTGATAATTTTGGAAAGTTTTAAAAATGTTCAGTCACCGTTCATGATCATTATCGAGTCAAATAATTTGTCATACAGTCTCACCGAGGTATTTTATATAATAAGAAGAGTTCATGCACATCAAATACTATAAATGTATAGAATACCGAATCGTAGAGTAACATGAAGGTAAAAAAAATATTTTATTAATAAAACACAAAAACTGATCATAACTCTAAAGATTTTTTAAAACTATTATTAAAAATAGATTCTATAGTAGATTTTACGAATAGAACATAGCAATATGTAAAACCTTTAAAAAAAAATTAAGTTATTATGTAATAATTTGTTGATTACGTCATTATATGCATTTATTATTGTACGAACGAAACGCAAAAACGCCAAGAACAATTCATTCACATATTTTCCATTTCAATATTTTATGTCTGTGTTTATTATTTCACAAACACGAAAAAGAGAGTCTTTAATTTTTTGTTTATTCAAACTTGTTAACAAAACCTTAGTTTCTCTACCATCATAATTCAAACCTTTTGTTTGAAACTTGTACCTTTCTCATCGGGCTGTATCTATATCGCATGTAGTACGGCCTATTACCGTTTCATATCTTTTCTAACCCTTGGGCTGACACAGATGCGTATTATCTATACTTGACGTGTTCCGGGTTTCAATAAGGAACAAAAATATGAAATCGTTGAAGTACGAGGCAATTGTTCAAAATTGCATTCGTTAACATCGCAAAAACATTCCGCTCGTGGGTACAAATATGACTCAATTCTGAGTAAAAATATATTACAATACAAATCATGAGTTCAATAAAAAAAAAAATTGTGCATTCAAATTTGTTACATGAAATTCCGCATAAATTATATAAAGTTTTATTGTCATAATACGTATTCATTATTTACCTATGTATTCAAATATGCAATAATAATACATGAATATTAATGCAGAAAAAAAAATGTTTGAATAAAAAAACATATATTTATGTATATTAATTACTGGATTTGGTCTCGAATAAAAAGTTTCGACATGGTTTTATTATTATTCAGGAAAAAAAACTGCAAATTGTGTACAACACATTCACGTAGAGTTGGACCGAGAACCATTGTAGTCTTGGCACGGCGTTGGTAACAAAAGATGATGAAAAAATAAAAATCCCTTACAAGTATTATGTCCGCGGTAAGAGTTCAGGGGTGGGTGTAATAGGGGAGTAGAGTGTACAAGTGTATTGTTAAAATTTTTATAATTGTGACGCTAATTATTATTGCTCTTTGCTCGGTAAAACTCTTTTGTTTCCCAGAGTTAAAAAGAGTCACCTTTTGTGTGCAATCATCAGAAGCGAATCTTCATTGGTGCCGTGGTAACGCAACCACGCGGTGTTCAAAAGGAACTTAGCCGCAATACCTTTCAGGTTAAATATTGTTTGTTGGTCTTTATTAAATTATTGTAAAAACACAATGCGCATTGGTTGTCGTACGCGGTGTTATTATATGGCGTTCCGTTACAACTGACAAGATACAATTGAAGTTCAGCATCGTGACATTTCCCAATGGAAATTATTAAAACTATTATGTGATTTAGCTGTTTCAATTTGTTTCACATTTGTACTTTCTAAATATAACGGTACATTATTATCATTATTATTATTTCCGACTGAACGTAATAACTAATAAGTCACGATTTTTGAGATGCAACGGAAATTATTATAAAATTTCAAAGGCTGAAAACGTTTTTAATATTATAAAATCTGTTTTATATATAACTGATTCATGTATATAATATGCATTTAATTGTAACCAAACTACACGTCATTGTGTTATACCTATTTTAACGACCTTTAATCTAATGAGTAATTAATTAAGCTCTTAATATATGTACCTATAAATGCTTCATTTCAAGGCGATTATTGTGATGAAACAAAAATGTTTAAGTACATGATATTAATCTACTTGCTAGTGCGTGTTTTCGGAAGAAAAATTAATAATAGGTTTCGAATACGCTAAAATTCACGGCATGACTTCGTTTTTATCTTTTAATTTTTTTAATACCATAATAATTTTCTGAAACATTAATTCTTTGCAATATTATTGTTCAAAGATAAGATAGTTTAATTAAATATCTTAATTCGTTATTTATTTGTTGGATTTCTTATATCTAGTAATTCTTGTAAATTTCGGGTGGTATTAATTACGTTAAACTATACTCTTTAATACTTTATGCGTTAAAATGTTAAGTTAAAATTTTAATTATTAATAGGATTAATAGGGTCGTTTTTGCGAGTGTTTTTAAACAATTTATTAAAAAGAAAGAAAAATGCGTACGTAAAATAGTTAAATAAGTTTTACCCACCACACTTTACATTCAAACTCTATATAATATTTTTACGACGTATTGGAGAACAATTATTATTTAACACAATTTGGTTGGCATTCAAATTAAAAGCTAAAACTAAAGCCGACTGTATTATATGTTTTAAGTTATGTTTTAATTTAATTATTGATTTATGTTTTTGTAAAATTATAAACTTACTTATTCAGTAGCTACATTTAAGATTTATTGATACTTGGAAAATATAATATAGTATTTAAATATGGCAAAGAAGTATTAGCTATCTTTATAATTAACTCAATTATATTTAAGTCCTTTATTTTTTATTATTCTTGTGTAAATAAATTTGAAACTTTTTTTATTACAAATGCCAAGTTATAAGATTATTTCAAAGAAAAAAAACTGTCATCCATCAAGTACAATGTACTATTAGCAAATATTCGTGAAATACTCAACTGTATATAGATTCGCATTAATTAAATAACATGAATTATTGAATATTGAAAATGAAGTAAACCTTTATCAAGTGACGAATTATATTGTCATTAAACATGAAGTATCAAAAAATATTACTCATTTATTTGACCAGAAAAATAAATATTTATATGTTTATTTAAATCATTACATCGGATGTTAAATGAAGATTACTCTAAGTATTGTAGCGTGAAACATTATTCTAGATTATCAAAAACCATTAACATTTACTAATGTAAAAAACTTTCTAGTACACGCATGGTTTTTGAAATTCAGAATTAAATAATTAATAATTACCCAACTGTAAAATTGTCAAAACACTAAAATCCATTATAACTTGCAAAAAGTTTTTTTATGAACACAAAACCGTCTCGGGACTATGTTATAATTTCATATTCATCAAGCACATGAAATATCAACTTGTATTCCCTAAACGAATAAATAATAATTAAATTTAATAACAAGGTTTTACTTTTCCGAGAAATATAATCAGTTATATTGTATCAACTAATTCATATTGACTGTCATAAATATTTTTATAGTTTTTTGAATATCAATACTTCGAAAATAGTTTCATTAATTTTCAATTGAAAATTATTGTTTGTATTTTATTTCAGTATTAAAAAAAAACTTTCAATATAAGCGCGATATTTCATATTTTATTTATATATGTATAATATAATATATTTTTATGAATCGTGTGTTTTTTATCAGTGTTTTTATTAAAAAAAAATATAATATAATAATAATATTATGATTCACAGCATAAAATACAATAAAAACAAACAAAACAAAACAAAAAAAAAAAAAACTTAATAGAATTTCGGTACTAATTCGACGTGAAATTGAAAAGAGCTTCGGCAGTTAGTTATTAACTGTGATTTCATCCACACGGCCATTAAACTTTAAAACTTCAAATAATCACTGCGATACCGCTCAACGCAATTAAATTAGCCCGACCATGAGTTAAACGTAATAATAATTAATAATTAGCAACTGCAAAACGTGCAGAGATTCACAATAATCTGCTGTACATGCAATACGTGATTAGTATTATTCTTTATAAGCCGTGCGTACCCCACTGGTTTTATTAACCATTGATGGAACAAAATTATCAGAGAAGTTATAGAACAAAACAATACATGATATTATTATTATTATTATTATTATTATTATTTTGTTCATTTCAAACATTTTCGCTTTGTACACAGTGTGCGGCTGGTTTTATGCGGAGCGCACAGTAGAATAATGGACCAATTACATTGAATTCCGTACGAATCGCGTTAATTACCAACTATACATGATTTTATACACGTGTTTTTAGCGCATGCAACCCTGCAGTTCATTAGGTAAAGTCCGCGGTTTTTGTTCGAAAACCATGGCTCAATTATTCTTTTATTCCACTAACAATCCGACCCCGTTGTTCATTCCAACAATTGAAGCTCGACCGAAAATCAACACCACGGAAACATGGTTTCAACTGAGAATAAGGCTGCTAAAGAAAAAAATAATGATATTAATCGTTTAAATTTTTAAAGTAAATGTAGACTGCCCCTGATGTAAAACCGGACGTTAAAACAACTATTGAATAAAGGTCCATTATAGAGGTGAGCAAATAATAGTTACGAAACTTTCCACCACCCGTTGAACTTTAAGGTAACACAAATTACGTCTATACAAATACTATCATAATTTTGGTATGGATTTTTTTTCTTATCAAAACCCAGAATTCCGTGGATCTACTTTAATTTCTTAGCGTAACATGTATTGACCTCACAAAAACTTTTCTCAGCGCTTATTCAGCTTATTAAAACTCCCAAGTTCTTGAAACATGATTGCATACCAGAAATCAAACACAAATAGTCTTTTTTATGCAAAAAATGGAAAAATCGCATTGACGTTTTAAAATCACGCGTCTAAACGGGTTTCTAATTTTGTAATTAAGAGAACGGCAATACTAAAAACTAATAAAGCAATAAATAGTATTATGGAATATTCCTAAAATTATTTTCAAAACATCACGATTTCTATGATATTATTGATCTTAAATTTTTATCAGATACGAGGAAATTATTCTACACGTCTAATAATAATTGAACAATATATCTAATATAATTATTGCACTAGTGTTAACTATAGTCTATAGTTCATAAGTTTATAGGTTTCTTCTAATAAAAAAATTATTTGTTTAATAAATGATAACATTTTATTTTGTTAACTAATAAAAATTTAACAGTTCGGTTTTATGCAATAGACTGTTTTAATCAAATACTCATTAAAAAGTCATAACTCATTGCGTCGTTGGTAATGACGACACCGATGTACTCATTTTGCATACTCAGGACGCCTGGTTACCAATCGTTTCGAATATAGTAAAACTAAAAACTATACATTAATTGCAACATCCAAATTATTTTATCCAAATGTGAAAATTGTTTTTATTAAGACTATTTATACAGTGTGATTTTTAAGCAAGCTCATTATTTTTTATCGAAAAATTCTCAAAAAATTAACTGCGCAAAAATGGTGTTCCCAATCCAGAAACAAAATATGTTAATACAAAATACTTCTCAAGAAGTAAAAACTCTCTATATATTGTTATGTATGATCTTATGATATACGTACGTTTTCCATGAATTGTAATTTGAAATATTGCATATTTTAAACAGAAAAAGGATTGAGAGTGATTAAAAAATGACACTGTATATCCAGATTTCTTTCAAACAGATATATTAATTAATAAAATATAACAGTCATTGAAGTAAAACATGCTTAATGCTCATTTTCACTGACAGTCATATTTATTTTGAAATAATTCATAATTCGATAATTATCACACGGGAATTTTACGAGAAACTGCCACACGTTTTTGTGATTATGTCTACATGGTACATAAATTTTTCATTGAAAAATTACAAACAATAGTATTATTTGTTAATGGCAACAAGCCGACAATAGATTGGATGAGAACGGGTGGGAAAATGCATTTTAATTATAGAGCGTGGTGGGCCGACATCGGAACGAATTAAATTTGATATTTGCCATATGATTTATTTCATTAAACTTCTACTCTCCGTTTGCTGTCGGGTCGATGGTGGCGTAACAAATCGACAATGTCCAATATAGAATTATTTAATGCCACGCCACCAAGACGAATCGCCATCGCCTCCGGTAGGGTGGTGTATAGAGAATAACATGTATTTAAAGTTTCAGCGGTTCACTCCTCTAAACCCATTACGTCGTGTTTTACGACAGACTCTGGGCGCCACAGCTGTAAAACGCATCTTGATTCCATAATGACTCGAGAACATTTTATATTAATAACAATAATAATAATAATATATCTACGTATTATTTATTTGCTTAATCTGGTTCTCTCTCTCTCTCTCTCTCTCTGTTTTTCTCTATATTTCTTTCTCTCTGACAGTCCATCTTCTCTTCTATTCCCCCCTTTCTCTCGCCTTCAAGATCTCCGGTTTTCGTAATTCCCCGCGTAATAGCTGTCTGGCCAAGAAAAATATACTGCAAATACGACCCGTGCATTTTGTGCGACGCTTGATAACGGTAACCGAACAAACAAACGGTGCCAGTAAAATCTTAGAAACCTTTTACTGTGGATAAATATTGTTATTTATTTTATTGTTTTTTTTTATATTTATTTATTTGTTTATTTTGTATTTTTTTTTTCTATGTGTATAATATATTTTCTTATATTAAATATATTTGCAATAGAATCTTTTTCCAAACATTCGTAGGAATAATGAATTCACTATAAGGAATAATTTCGATTTATCTCCAATGAATCAACATAAACAGCGAAGCACAAAAACATATTATTATAATCATCGTTTACATAATACAATCAATGGTAACGTTAAACGATTTTTTTTTCTTTTAATCCATTTTCAGTCGCTTTTATTTTATTAAAAACGATTATTTTTCCGAGCTAAGATAAGGATTCAAATACCAAGTCTAATGAATATTAAATATATGGGGAAATCAGCGGTAATTTATAATTTTTGCAATGTCAAAATAAATCGTAATTGATTGACAGCTAAACAATATTTGAACTTGTGTGGGGCAAAAAATAAACATGTAGAAAAATCTTCTTCTAACCTATTTAACTCGTCTGACGTTGTACTTTTTATTGAACTCTATTATAATAATTTGTATACTATTTTTATCAAACCAGTCTAATCGAAGCCGTGTTATGATGATTTTCAGGTGAACATTAGTAGTTCTTGGTTATTGCCGCAAAACGACTTTCCGGTATTCTATCGACATTTCAGGGACAGAGTCACTTGGTTCGAAGCCGATGCAGTATGCCAATTCCATCACGCTCAACTAGCAACCGGTAAGTGGTTTTCACGTATACCGATTGATCGATTCATTTATCGTATTATATTTAAGCTATTGGTGAATTTGAATTCAATATACCTAAGTAATCGGAAATGGATTTTTTTGTTAAGGTTTTGTATATGTTTAGTTCAAAGTTCTGCATTCATATTATATTGTGTGGTATTTCAAAAAAAATTAAATTCACAGTATTTACGTCTTTTAATCGGTGACTTTATAATTGTTGTGATAAAAAATAAATCGTAATACTTATAAAATTCAAAATCTTAATTTTTAAATCTCTTTCCATCACTTAATTAAAAACTTTATAGTTTATATTCGAAAAAAATATTCATTTTTAGAAGTCAGTGTATAAAATTATTTTTTTTGACATAAAATATAATTTATTATGTAATTGAGTTGATTTAGACACAATCGTGATTGAAGTTGAAAAAATAATATATTATGCAAGTATATCTGTTTTTTTTCTTTTCTGGTAGCTATTTAGATGTGTAAATCGACTTTTGTTTAAAATAAATTGATTATATTGAATATCATGCAATAAAATCCTAACCAGGATTTCCTAACTTGCAGTCCACTCTACTTCAAAATATTTCTGTATAAGTATATAAAATAAATATAAATACTATTGCGGTTTCTGCGAAATAAAAAATTATAAACTTCAATCAACCACAATGTAAAATAAATTAAAAATCAACAATTACAAACAAATTGAATTAATTGAAATGTGAATGAATATTTATTAAATGATAAATAAATAATTGATTTGGTAACGCCCATCTTTGGAATGAATGTCATTCAATTTGAAAGCAATCTTAAATTATTGCATTCGAAAATCATACAAAACTGAGCTAGGCTTTTCCAAGAATGCGACCTGTTTTCATTAATATTATTTTCATTTAATTTTCTTAAAACCTAAACCAGAAATTTCAAACATTTTTATTTTTTATTTTCCTACAACGAAAGAGTTTTTTAAGTGTTTAAAACATCTATATTAAAAAATATATATATACCATAAAGAATAATTAATTATAAAATATCCGTCAAGTGTTCAGGCGGTAATAGATGAAGTATTTTTATATTATTATTTTTTTTTTTTTTTGTAAATACCCATGTATCAGGAAAAATCGAATATTTGTAAAATAACTAAAAATTAATTATATTAATAATTCTAGTAATTAACAAAAATAAAATTTTAATTATTTATTTAATTAGTAATTAAATTATTGTAATTTTTAAACTCAAAGGATTTTTTATAACTTAATATTTTTTGTTTTTCATTTGATGATAATTATGTATCCATAGTTGGTACAGACCTATGTACGATTTACTGTTTTAATATTCGAATACAAATCACTAATTTATCATGCCAAGAATTGAATATAATTTTTTTAACTGTTTTTAACTTCTTTCATAAAATATGAAATGATTTTTCGAAAAGGTAAAAATTTATATATTTTAACACGATTAAAATAAAACAATATTTTTTTGTCGCCTATAAATGAAATTATTTCTAAACTCTTCACGTATGAAATAAGTACGTGTGAAATATAATAAGCACTATGTACAGTAAACTCACAAAATATCAGTTTATTTTTTGAAAAATGTATTCGAATTGAAAATGTGATGAAAACAAATACGATAATAATCGAATACAACGCAGTGTCGTGTTATTTGTTGTACTTACATTTGTTACACTGGATATGCTTATTAAAATGAATACAAGCAGGTATGTGAAAAAATTTGTCAAATCCATCCCTTGGGCTGCTGAAGACACCACTACGTGTTATTTTCTTCTCTCAAGACTTGCGTTCTGCAATATTAATAAATCTGTATAGTATCAATTCGATGCAGATAACAGCCGATTGAATTGATCTAATACTTAAGTTCCCAATTAGAGCGGTATTAGTTCACTTACTCGATTGAAAACTATGTAGGCTTTTCATAATCGATTGATTAAAATTGTTGGATATGCAGTAAGAATATCAGTTTTGAAATTTTGACCACCCAAATTCATTAATATCATCATGCCTAACTCTTCCATGATACCTGACGACTTTTCGAAAAATTCGTTGGTTTCGGTATTTAATAAATCCTGTAATCAATAAACCTCGAATTAATTACTCGACTAAGATTCCGATCACTGGAAGTGTCTCCCTTATTATGGTTATACATATCTTAAGGTTTTTATTTGAAACCAATTCGCTTATTATTATATTTTAATTTAATCAAATTTCAAGAATTATATTTTTAAATAAAATGTTTACAAAAATAAATCCTTTGTTGTATTTATAACCCCCGTTTGAAATAAATCAGTTGAACAAACAATAGAATATTGTTCATAATCATATAGAACACTATTCCATACTATTTTTTTATTTTATTTTTATTTACTTATTCAAATTTAAATAATATAAATTTTTTATTATACTACATCGTATTTGCGTATTTTAGTTTCTGAACGGAGTGATGAATGTATTGATTTTACAATGATGTGTTTTTTTTTATGACAACACGTTTTGGAGCAGTAAAAATGCTTCAATTTCTTTATACAGTAAAATTTTTTGAAAGTAACGTGAATCTAGTTGGTACTTTTTTATGTCAAAAGTTAAAGATTTTTATCAGTTTTCAAAAGCATAGGGAAAACAATAAAAAATTATGGAAAATGGGCATTTTTACGTTAAAACACTTTTTGACAAAATCATTTATTTTATTTTGCTGTAACTCAAAAATAAAAATCGCACATACTTGAAATTATCATTTAACGTTTATATTAGCGTTTTCTATACAAAGTTTTTGAAATATTTTGACTTTTTTTGACCTATTTACAAACAATAGAAATTTAAACCCTTTTAAAAAAAATTTAAAAGTAACATTTTCTAATATGTCATAGCGAAAAAATATATCTTACATGATACACGCAACAACAACAGCAAGGCATCATCATCACGTTTATTACGCTGCCCCCTCCCTTCTACCACCCGATCAAGAAATTTACAATTGTTTTCATATGTATAATTAAAACGCAATTAAAATGAATTTGTATGAACATTTTTGGATTTGTACGGATATCGTTCACTCTGAAAAATCAAATTTTTGAGTGAGGTGCTGATGTAAATTGATAAAATAACTTAAAATAACTGTAGAAATAATACATGGATGTTCATATAAATATAATTTATTAATATTTAGTACCGATTCAATAATAATTTGTTTGTCTAAATTAGTAGACAATATTCAAGGTACTACACAACGATAAAGAATTTTTAAAGCAAAAGTATCAAAAAAATCTTTACACAATCATTTGATAAACCCAAAAATACGCATTGCTGTATTTTTAATAAGCTCAATGTGACAGAAACAATTTTATTAAGAATCAAATATTATACCGAGATGTTTAAAATTAGAGACAAAGATCTCCTGTTCATGAAACTGTCCAGTAAAAAAAGTTGTTATTTGGATGCGCAAAAGCAACAAAAACAACAAGTAGTAAAAATAGTAACTTTGTAGTAAGTAGATATTGAGCTAACTAGTAGTTATAAGTAACTACCTCATCCCATCATTACCTGTATATTAAAATATAGAAAAATAACAAGTTACTGGTGTAGTAGGTACTCGTAATCTCGGAATGAATCTCAGACCGTATATAAGATTATTGTACAACTATTATGCTTTTTGTTGACAAGGGAGCTTAATATTTCATTTTTTTTTTCTGTCTCTCTCTCTTTCTCTCTCTCTCTCTCTCTCTCTCTCATTAGTGGTAGATCTAAAGCCTTCTATTTCCTAAAGTCAAACGAATCCAAATTGCAAGTTTTCCAATAAAAATACGCCACACATCAAAACCCATCGACCACCACTTTATTTTCTGTTATTATTTTTTTCTATCTCTCTCTGTTTGTGTCTCTCCGCGGATATAATTTCGGCAATGGCCGTTCGCATTATAATGGAATTTACCACCGTCGACAAAACGTCTGACTCGCAGTACCGCTAGCGAAAACGGCGAATGACAATAAATTTATCTGAAACGTCACGATGGCCCTGTCCGGATAGTATAGCCCATAAATATCGTGATAAACGACCGGGTGCCATCCTCGAGATGCACGACGGCGTTTTATTTTTTTTAATAATCGACCGGGAGAATCTATACTCATCAGAGCCGCTTGTCGGATGTGTAGAGAGCAAAACCTGTATGTATATATTATATTCGGACGGAATGATGAGTTTAATTGACCGACATGCCGGAATTTCCGAGACCGCTGTATTAAAGTGTTGTAGGCGGAGAATAGTATTTACAAACACATACCGTCGACGTTCAACTTTGTCGTTACTGCATTCTCGCTCCCCACGTACGTATATGTATAATATATATCTACATACGTTATTAGTGGTTATCGACAATTCACGACTTGATTGTATTTGATATTTATTTATGAAAAAATAATATAACTCCGTGACCAAGGAGTATCGATCAAAAAAAAAAAAAAAAACATGTACCTACCTACGTAAATAATGAATAGAAAAAAAACCCAACCCAAAATCACGCGAAAAGAAAACTTATCGTTATTCCTACTCATAATTCGGTTACGTTCGTTTGTCGTCCGTTTCTGAAATCGGTGTATCTTGTATACTTGCACGCGTTTATTTCATAGCTTCGCGTTTAACCGCATTCCGACGGTTGCGGTAACGAAGCTACTATTGTAGACATAACTCGCACGATAGAAAATGCCATACATCGTGTGATTCAATATTGAAATTTATTGTTATAATATATCAGGATAAACGACGACCATAGAAATATTCTATTTTACTTTTACAAAACACGCTTCAACATATATTATCCAACGACACAACTTTTTTTTTTGAACCCTTTTCTCGCCAGTGCCTCGAAATAGCTATGAATAGTGTGATACAATGAGGTGACTACTACTCAAATACACCGAAATACATGAAACTATTTTCAACCTTATTTCACTGTTTATAAATATTAGTATATTACAAATCATCTCCATTGTATAACAAATAGCCATCGTCTATAATTTAATATTTATAAATTGCAAACAAGTCGAATGGTCACTAAAGGTAATTTTTATAAAAAAAAAACTGAAAATAACAATTTAAATTTAAATTTATGTAATATGCTAAAATAATGTAAATAAGAATATTTTGAGGGACCAAGGCCCCTGTAACTTCCATAATTTCTGCAGTGCCAATACTTAAATATTTAAATATTTAATTTCTCTTTTACGCAATTTCGATTGGAATTTAAAATATACCTTTGAACATTTTTTTTTTTTTTAATTAAAAGCACAAATTATAATTTCCTCTCAAAATGTACTATCGTTGTACTGAAGTTGAAAATTATATTCATACCCGTACTAACTTGAATAATAATTATGCAAGTAATCGAATTACATATTTTCAATTACTTTGAGCTAATTCATGCTACTTTTTGAAAGTTGAATACAGTATTTATGCCTATTGTCCAATAAAATTCAAATACAAAAAAATAATAATTAAATTAACATTTACATTAAAGCATAGGTAGTCAAGATAAAAAATTGATTGGTTGTATGTTTAAATACCTAGTTCAACAACATTAACTCAAATCATTATAGGTACTAATTTAAAAACTAAAACGTACCGAACATTTCTGAACATTAATTGTTAAACATTTTTGATAAAACGTATTGTACATGTGAATTATGAAGTCGATAAAAATAAATATGAAAGCTAAGAATAGTAAAATATTTTATTGATGCCGTCGGTAAATTACAGCATAGACCATTTATTATAAAATTTGTAATACAAAGATTGACTTGTGCTTGTAGGGACAATGGACTAATTGTTGTTCGCACAGGAATTGTTAAAATAATTTTTTTTTCTTGATGAATATAATTTAACAAATATTATTTATTAAAATGACATGTTTCACTTCTTTTATTTACGCTACACATTCCATGGTTAGACAAGTATGTATTAGTACTCTAAATTGATCCCACATCCATTTTTAATAAAATAATATCTTAATAAATTCATAAAGATAACAGAATTGAATATTAATGTAAAAATTAAAATCAATAAACAAAACCTTTTAGACTCCCGGATTTATCTCGGTCCAATAATTTTTTAGTATTATTTTTTTATCGACTGGCTATTAACTATAAACTTTAAAGTGTGTCGTGCATATTACGTTATTATCTTATGAAAATGTCATCATTGTTATTAATGCACGTAACTATCGATATACGTATATATACCTATACCCCTGCACAACGATAAAAATCGTAATCCGTTTTCTTTTAAAGAAATATATAGGTATGTATAAAAATACAGATTGCTGCAGAGGTTGGGTTTTTATGATTTTTTTTTTCAATGCGCTCTTTTCGTACAAGATTAAAACACAATATGGGTCATATAATTTTACGATCGCCTATTCTTAGTACTACTATGTTCAATTCATTTCTATTATTTTCACTATTGACTTTGAAAATCGCCATAACAATACAACCGATTGGTTTTATTCTTCGTAAGCAATGATTCGTCGTCGCCTTCGATCGATTCCCCCGAATTGTTGGATATTTTCGCACATACAATATGTTATTTCGTGAATACTTGAAAATTCTTAAGTGAAAAAATGTTATATGTTTTCAACTTTTGGACATACCTACTTAAATTATTATAGGTTAGGTTCCTGGGCTTGTTCGTCGAGAACAATAAACCAAGTGTACTGAATGATTCTTTCAACGTTTCCTATATACTCGTTTTTTCTCAATTCACGTTTATATTTTTATATATTTATTAACTGAACAGAATATCTTAAGTTTTCTCTAGCAACAAATGTTGTTATTAGGTATTTTCAAATAAAGAAAAATATACTATCTATTCTTTCCTGGGATATTTTGATTTGTAAAAAGTATTTGTGAAATTTGAAAGACGGTCTCTAAAACACATCTACACTTCAAATAATATATACTTTTAAATAATTTTTGATGTTCAGATTTTTGTGTTTTTACCACGCTTAAAATTACATTTTCATTCGGTATTTTAAATGTAACTAGTTCTATACTACTTAGATCGCATATTACTCTCATTTTATCTTATCTAAATGTATGAGGCTATTATGTTATATATTATTATTATACCTAACTTGTTTTTTTCGAAACTGAAGATATTGTCCTAGTTAACAACTAATCGCTATTTGTGTAATAATTAGGGTTGTAAATTTGAAATATTTCACTCGAAATATTTCAAAATTTAAAATTTTACTCTTCTTGAAATATTTCAATGAAATTATGAAAAATATATACTTTTAACTTGTTTATAGATGATTAGAAGTAATAATATATTGATAAAACACAGAAAACATTGATTATGAATAACTTATCAGTTAGATATCATTTATAAACCAAGGTTTATGAATTAAAAACCCTACCTAAATACTGTTAATGGTCAATGGTTAAAAATTATTAATTAATAATTATATATTTATATGGTATTTGTATATTAGTATTAATTTTATTATATTTTTGTTATCACTTATCAATTGAATCTAAATTCAAAATCCTCTAAATTATATAATATGTTGTATTCATAGATATATAAAACAACTAAATAGCGGATTTGCATATTACATTCCCATAGGAACATTTGCCAACAGGGGAATGTTTAAAAAATAACTCAATAGATAAAATTATAAGAATATAAGATACCTATACATATTTATATGACATTATAATATAATATATATTACAAATATATACAATATACATATTTGATATAATCAATCATGATATTTTTCCCTGTTAGCATATGGCTGACTTCAATATATTGTCTTATAGTAGGTTATCTAGTTTTTTATATGTCTATGTTTGTGTATTATTATGTATGTAGTATGTAACTATGTTACATATTTTCTTTATTTCATATAATAAACCAACTTTTAAAAATATTCACTTGGAAATAAAAAAAAAATATTTTTCATGGAAATGAAATATTTCAAAAAAATTAATTTCATGAAATTTTACAACCCTAGTAATAATTATAATTGTTGAGCTAAATATATTTTATGCACGAAAGCTAATGGAATAAAAATAACTCTATTCATTGATTAATGATTAATTATACATAGTAATTAGATGACTATCTAACACAAGCACGATACGCGCCAATATAAACGTCAGTTGAATATTGTCCGTATAAAACGTAATCGCGACTGATTTAATTTTTGTCCACTCTTTTTTTAATAAAAAATTATAAAGTTAATCCAAAAATATTATAATATGACACACTTTAACGACAAATATGAGACTACAATATAATGTTAGACTAATAATATAAGACTACAAATATGGTTGCATCAAATATCTATTTAAACATAAGCAAGCTCATCAACAATATATTGGTTGGGTAAATTTTTGTTTATTTTCACTCCAGTTTAGTTTTAGCGAAATGTTTGACAAAATCGGTTTATTTATTCAAACTAATAACAATATTATAATTTCGATTTTATTAAGTCAATTTTCTTTAACTACTTGAGCAGTACAAACGAATTATATATATAATTGAGAGGGCATTTCTTTTATATATATATATATATAACAATGTTTTTGGTATCCGGCAATCTGACATCATCAAGACGATGGTCGTTTGGTCCTGGTAAAAGGCATTACTGAAAATAATCCAAGTGAGACAAGGCTTTTAAAGCATCCGTTATGGTCCTTCCCTAAACACTTTGAATTTATTATGGTGAGAAGGTACTGGCTTACTGCAGCAGTGCGATTTCTATACATGAACCATAAACGACCCATCACCAAATCGGTCGCTTATCCATCTTTTTTTTCTCTCCAGTGTTTACATACATCAACGCGTGAAAAATAATCTAAAAATGCCCTGCAAAAGGAGAATAATCAATCTTAAAAGAATATCTGACACTCACGAACATGAATCCCGAACGTGTGCCATCGTACAGCCTTGTTTTATTAATTTTATATTTAAAGAAAAATGTGATTTTTCAACATTTTCTGTGTAAAATACAATATCAAAATATAAAATTATTAATACGATTATGAAACCTGGCAGTAGTCCGTCTGAGAAGTTGTAATAGAGAAATGGTAAAAATAAATACAATCAGTTACCACATAGGATATAGGTATGTAGGAGTTTAAATAAATACGATCGAGCACGTAAACAATATTTTAAATTATAATTTAAACTGTTTTTTTAAAAGTATTATTTTATTACGATTTATGATAAGAAATTTTTTATTTATCTATATTTATATCTCATATTAATTGTAATAATAGCATTGTAAGAGAGCTTATACATTATTATTCGAAAAATGTACTGTTCAACAAGGTAATAGAATTCCAGTATGATCATTTTAAGTAAGTAAGTGTAAATCACTTTTAAAACTACTTTATTTTACTTATAATTGTTTGGTATATAATGATAACAATTATTTATCATTTGTTGTAATTTCAGTTTTTTTTTTTTTGCATAATCATAATAAATACAGATTTTATTTCGAATAAATTCATATTTTTCAAAACATTTATATTAATTCCTTCTTTTTTTTATCATTTGTAGAATTGTTTAAATTATTATTATTTACTCATTCATTGTATATAAACTCATTTCTTACTAGAATAAAATATTTATGAATTATAAGCAATAATTAATATGCAATAAGCTTATGTATAATCAAAAATCGGTGTTGATAGTGCCTTATAAATTATTAAATTCAATAGGAAATGGGCGCTAAAATGACAAATGACAATATAATATTATTAATATAATTATTAATATAATTTATTATTATTATACAGATTCTACATTCAACGGTTCATTTCTTCGAAAATATATAAAATTAAAAATTATACATTAAATTGAAGCGATTCTACGAGGCGTGCACTTTCAATATATTATATACATTTTTCTTGTATTAGAATATCAAAGACCAATGTGTCGCAACGAAATTATACTTCCCGTACAGAAGTCATAGAATAAATCAAACGAATGTTTGACATTTTGGCATGAATAGACTAAACAAATGTAATGAGTATTTGCGATAATAAGCTGTGGGATACTGACATGACCCGTGCTCTAGTGCTATACACAATTCCGACTGCATAAAGTATTTTTATTGCCATCAACAACTATGTCAAATATAATTCTAACTCAAATACTTTACTGTGTATTATCTTAATGTATTTAGTACGTTTATGACGTGGCTCGATCAAATGTATATTTATTATACTGCACTAGACTCGTGTTTGAAAATGATAGGACAGTAATAATTATTATCAAAAAGTACTAGAGCAAGGTGAATGTATAATATTCAGATTTGCCAACTATATTTCGCCCGTCGAAATATACATTTTTATGCATTACAAAAACAATGTTTACAAACTTGAATATATTTTTTCAAATAACATGCAAAAATATATAATTAAAATATAATGCATAAGTTTAATCGACAAAATCAGTCGTTTTTATACGTCGTGTACCGCTTCGATTTGTGCGTATCTCGTATTTTATTCTCTATAATATGTTTTGGCGTGAAAATTGTGTATATTGGGAAAATAAAATAAAAATGTACACGAATTACACAAAAACAATGTAATTAAATTCAATATTTTTACAATTTCAGTTTTCACGGTCTATATTTAACTCGCCATACTTTCATCGAGTACGGTGAAGTAGCTGTTATTGCGATTAGTGAATAGAATAAGAAATATTTTACATTATATTGATACGTAATTGTAATATTATACACTCCACCGTTTAAGCACACGTGAGCGGAAAGCGCTTGACAAACATTTTATCCGATCCAATTAACATGTGCTGCAATACGTAAACCGCATCTGACGATACGAAAACTCTTCAGTGTCATTGTTTTGCATCGCACAATCATGATATAATATAGGTCAGCGGTTTCCGCAATGTTCAGACGGAATAAAAAATTGGATATAACATATAACGCGGGAGTTCGAGCCACGTTGTTGTCGCTAGCACTTTGGCAGTCGGCACGATGCCGTTTAGAAATGAAATGTACGTGCACAATTTATTTATCTCTACTCTCTCTCTTTCTCTCACTCTCTGCCTTCTTTCTATTTCTCCTCTTTTCCCCGTACAGCGTTATTATTATTATTATTATTATATATTTTACGTCTTATATTATATGCCATAGCTGTTTTTCACGCATCTAGGCAAATCCATTGGTGTTCACGTCATGTCGTTACATCCATCTTCTGTTATTGTTCGTGTGTGTTGAACGTTTTTCAATCAGCCAACGCAGTTGACGGGAAAAATTCATCTTATTTTCAGACTTATAGCCTGTTGTAGATAATAATATTATTAACGTGAAATACCGTTGAACCGTTTTCGATAATAACGTCTTCACTCGATAATTATGTGGCGAGTGAGTCATGTTTAATCCGTATCGCGAATAAAAATCGGTTTAAATCAAAACAAAGAACATAATAGTATCTCATCGTAAAACGTTCAAGATAAATCTGGCATTTCTGTATTTGAAATTTTAAATACTGCACAGTCAATTACAATAAATCTACCGTTATTCGTGTTATGGTTCAAATGGAAAATTGGTATTATTAATTCATTATAACAAAGTTAATCTTGCATGTTCTAAATATTTATATTTTATTTGAACTTAACCAAACGATAAGCTTTCAAGCAAATAAGCAAAACATATAATGTATAAAGTTAGTGTATAAAATTTGAACACTACTACAAAAAACTAATCCTGTAGACCTACTCGTTATTTTTATAATGTTATAATCGCTTTGGTTGATACTAAATTTAATTTAAATACTCACTAAAAGTTATAAACAAGACAGTCAATTTAAAATGTAAATACATCCACTAAATCGTATTTAGAGTTTTTTTTTTTTTAACGTTTACTAACACGAATAAATAGTTAAATGTATGTTTTTTACTTTAATTTGTCTCTATATAAAAAGAAAATATACTGAAATTAATTTAAATGCTTAAACTTTGGTTTACATAAAAAAAACTAAATAAAGCCGAATTGCAGAACATTTGCATTAGGTCAATATCCAATCATCAAATCTTAATTATCCGTTAACACATCTTAAGGAGTATTTTAACGAAGATCAAGAAAAACCATCAACGTTCAGCATATATTTATATATGATTGTTAAATAATTAAATATTAACATTAATATATATATATATAGTAAATAGCTGATGAATATATTCGAAATGACGATAGAAATGTATTGATTTTATGACATTATGTCTATTTTTCTTTCAATGCTTTTTATGAAATAATACTCGTACTAAAACAAAAAACATTTTAGTAAAAATATAAATTCTTTTTTGAATTAATTACTAACCATCAATTACATACGTACAAGTAATGCAAGTGACATACATTAGGTTCGATATTAAATCTCAATCCATCTGTACTCACCACCAACGTGTATAGCATAAGCAATTGGTATTAGGTCTAGTAGGTCTAAACTTGTGACCCATTTTTTTAAAAAGTGTTATAAGGAAATAAATATGGAGCAATGATTGCTAGTTTTGGTGCATATTTGATGAGCTGACAATTTAATTATTTTTATTTGTATAATGCTCGGTGTACCTGTAAAAACAACTATTCTAAATAATCAACCACTCAATGAGTATATATTATATGTATTGTAATTCAATATATTTCAATTATATTTCGGTCATTTCAGATAGAAAGTCTAACCCATTTATTTATTTCTCCCGACAATTACATTAAATCAATTAATTCTGGAATATAAATTGAATTAAAAAGAATGGCCATCTGCGCTCTGCTCCACGATTTATATAGAGCGGATTCTATATAGAAAATGTTGAAACACTTTTACCGATCGAAATTTGTATAAGTAACTATAAAGGAAAAAAATATATTACGTAGTCCTCCTCATTTATTTCATTATCGTCCTGGGACTTAAATAGTGTTTTCTGTTTGAGGACTAAAAACGTCTACGGTTACATGGACGAATAATTTCATTTTGAACGTTGGGAAGCTTTATTCTACGGAAAATTTTATACAAATTAATAAAAAAGTTGCTCATCGATCCCGGAACCCCAACTATACACAAGTATGACGCGCAACGCCACATTCACATAGTACCTACACGATTTACAAATAATTGATTCTGTTTTATTTTCCGAGTGTCAATCGCAATCCACTATACACATCGAGATTAATACACATCGTAAACAAAACGTCGATTCAATTGTCTGTGTTCACTGAAGTAGATTTAAAATTGTTATCTATTCGTAATAAACGACAAGATTCATTGCGTTACAATAATAGTAATATATACGTAGCAAGATAAACAATTTCAACAAATTTAATTTAATTTTTCTTTTCATTTCTTATTTATTATTTACAATGGAAGTGTTTACCTTATTTATATTATACATACGTACTAGTTTGAATAAACCCGATTTTTCAGTGATATACTTAAGGTCTTAAACCGATTTCCCGTGTTATATTACGTAGGCACTTTATTTGAAATATTTGTGTATATTTATAAGAACAAGTACAATTATTGTACTTTCTGCTTATAAATATAAACACATTGGTGCTGATCCTAGTAGGTATCTGTGATGATAGGTTTTGACTGTTTTAAGAAACCAATAAACCGCTATTGTATATTATTACCAACAGAGAAAATTTACTCAGATATATCACTTATAGAAAATGTATGAAACGTTCACCTGGTCCGTTGATATTTTATAATTCGTCGTGCTTTATACAACGATTAATAGTAATAATAAACGTAATAAAACACAAATTTAAGATGAATTTAAAATTAATTATTCATTTTATCTATTGACCGATTGTTTTAATCTCAATGAAACTTCATCGTTGTTCACAAATTTGTAACAATAATTCAATAATCTATACGATTGGGTATAGCCATTCCATATTATTTCCATTTACAGTTTTAGAAGACCATTCCGCTCAGAAAAATAATTCACGGATCCAATATTTTGAAAGCGGATAAAAAAAATATAAAACAAAATTAATTAAATGTACATTTCTTTCCTCTCTCTCACCACAACGTTTTATAAAGTGTACCTATGTGATGAAAATGAGTATAACGTTTGTATACCTTTTGTGCGTACACAAACCTATTAAACCTATTGTACCTATGTATATAGTCTGATCCTTTCATTATACACTATAGTTTTTATGGACAGCCACCATACTTGAGTATTCGGTACGAAATGTAAAATTGTGTCACGCAAGTATATATTATATGCAGTGACAATAATTATGAAGTAATTTGAACGAACACGGTTTGAGGTCGAGTGTGTATCCAATTCTAATTTACCGCTACCACCATCACCGCCACCGCAGCCGAAACGAGTACGACGTATATTATCTACATTCTACATAATACAACAATTAATAGGTATACATACCGCACCACTACAGTGTAGGCAGACAGGTGTGACGGTTATTATTTTATGAACAGAAATGCGACACGTTTGTTATTAAATTTCTTCTGCGTATACGCATTATAATATATAGTGTATAAACTCTTATGATTATTTTGTACAGTCGCGCGAAACGCTTTAAAACTAAAATCTAGTTAAAACGATTGATTACCTTGGTGTCGTTTGTTGTTTGCTGAAGAATTGTGTTTGGTTACAGTCACGCGTTCCCACGTGGATTTATAAACTTATAATAATATATGGTGATCATCACGTATTATGGTGGTATGACGGGTGTATCTCGTATAATATACAAGTGACATACCTGATATAATATACTACATAATAATTACATATTATAAGTATACGGTTTTCCGACTGCATGAACCGAAGACCAACGGTCACACCACAATTAATTAAACACCGTAAAGTAATAGAGTGAACTCCGTATTGAATTAAAAATCTATTTTAATTTCTAAATTTGAAACCTAATATCTTACTGTTCGATTTAACCACTTAAAACGTTATATTATTTTATTCTTACTTGATGGGCTATCAGTGTTATAACTGATAAAATAATATTTTAAAGTACGTAATTATATGATAAATCGAACTGTTCGATAGCCACGTCCATCAAAATATAATAGCACGATTCTTAATTTTTGCGCGGTTTAATTTACTCTATATTTTTATTTTAAACTAATTATAATAATTTTACTTTTAACAATTTAGTGATTGAACTGAATCAAACAAAAAAAAATTGTCATTTTGTAACTAAATAGCCTTTACATTTTACTAACTAATCTTAGAATACCTGATATATCCCTTTTATACTTTCCATTACTTTTCGTATACGACGTGTGTTTATGTCATGTAGTAACTATTAAATCCACTTTTTAGATTTCCGGAAAAGAGACACTTGGCATTTTATAATTTTCTCGATTGCTTTAAGAAACGCAGTTGGAACGATACAGTAGTGCAGGAGTGCCCCAAGGCAACGTTTAAGACCTATACTGTACATGTTGTATACACTTTGAACATTTCAAAGGACAACAATTCCATAGCAGCTATGTTTACCGATGACGCATTTGACAAATATTGAGGACCAGTAAACTACAACTGATAACTTCTAAAGAAACTTAGACTGTGCTCGGACAAGACTATGTAATCTAATGAAAAAATAAATAAAAGTAGATACACTTAGTCTGCCGGGATCTGCACAAAACCTAGTCATGTTAGTGACTAGTGCTAGTCAACAAATCAATCCACCGGACCCAAAGACCGGGAATTCGCTTTAGGAACTCCTGTTTGCTCTAGGAGCAGAAATATTTCCGAACAATAGAAAATGTGATCAAACCGAGTGGCGAATACAGTTGGAAATAAAAAAAGAAATAAAATGAAATTTATTTAATTTATTTATTTCCAATGAAATAAAAAAAGTCTTCTGCAGATAGCCATTACGCGAAGCCACTAATTTCCACTTGGACACGTGAATAGAATCGGCAGAGTTGTGCAGTTAATAGTCGTGCAGCATGACATTTATATCATAATATGATGATGTCGAAATTATGCTGATCACAGCGGTATACTTACCAACAATACATAGTGCATGAATAAATTGTATATATTGGCGTTCAGACGTATTATACGTGTAGAGCTGGACGGACGCTCGGTTGCCATTCGTCAATTAGACATGAAATTGTTAGTTGATGTCTGGCTGATGGCTTGGAAAGCATTGACCTCTGTGCAAGTTACAGAATAAACGATAAAATCGTCTGAAATTTTATATCATATTCAACATTAATAAAACATATAAACATCAATATTATAAAATCATTACCAACATATTAATTTTATCCACCACTGCAGTTAGCAGATTTATTTGCAATTCAAACTGTCTTGGTATACATTTCTGTCAGAGTTTTTTTTAATTTCCGTTTTTCACAAAAGTATAATAAAATACAGTTTAAGTTTGAAACATGAATTTATTAAGATTATAAATTATTAAGGTTGATTTTAGTTTATTCAGACGAAAAAATTGTATAATACATTATAGAATACTTGAAAATATTATAATCAATTTTTTTGATTACCGATGGAGTAAACAAATTTCAATTAAACACATAATTTCGTTTAAATTTACCTTAATCAAATACAACATCAGATTAAATTCTTGCATTTAATCGCATGTTTTAATTGTACTTAACACTATTAGCATTTTAAATATTTTCGATTAGATATTTTTTGTCCGAGGATGTTAACTTAAAAATACAAAAAAAGGGAATTTCCACATCCGGACATCCCTGTTCATCATATAATAATTTATACCTATTATATATTAAAATTATTTCTTGTAATGTTTAACACTTTTTACATTTTTGTAGTTTTAATGAAATTTATTTTAAGATTTTTCCATCGAATTAACTACATGCCATATTTTACACCAATTTATTGATCATACATACCTAATTTTAAGGAACAATAGTAAGTATTTTTACGTTAAGTGCCCAAGAAATACAAAGATCGCGTATAGTAAATAATCATAGGGTCATGAAGATAAATATATCAGTCATGCAAAATATTATGTATAATTTTGTAGCCAAGTTTAAAATCGAAGAATCAACGCTTTCAAAAAAATATTATAACAATAGTGTCTTCGGAATTTACAAAATACGTATATTATACAAATTTTCAACTTGAAATATAACAGTGAAATCGTATATGATATCAACTTCAAAATACCATTATTTCGAATTTAACTTATACATCCATAAAAATTAATTACATATTTTAATATTTGTACATAAGTTATATTTAGAACTTTCTTTCAACACGTCATGTAACCTATTTACTACTCGTTTTCTAGTATCTGTAAACATTAATTATTAATATTTCAACTTAAGTAAAATATGTGACAATTGTATTTAAATTCATAAAATATGTTATATAGTTTCGGCAAACATTATTCATTTTCGCATTTGATACTTAGAAGTTAGACTTAAATATTGCCAGTTTGTTTACATAAAACTTTTAATATCTTATTTTCTGGTACACAAGTCAAAAGTTTTATAACTCTAAAGATATTTATTCACACTGTTACTTAAATACTTATACACCCGCTCTTTCAGATTTACCTAGTCAATTTATCAAAAACTAAACAACAGCAACGGATTTTGAAGTTTGAAATAGCATACGTTTGACAAAACTACCTTCATTATAAAATGTTTTATTTTAAATATTTGTGTAAAAAAGTATTATAAATTATAAAATCCACTGATAATTCAACCTGCTGTTCTCTGAAAACAACACAATTAATGTTAGGCAGTAAATTTACTGCCTTGGAAAAACCGCGTAGTAACAATCGCCGTCGGTGCGAAAAAGAAAAAAGTACTGTGTACCAATTAGTATGACCGAGCTAATTTACTCATTAATTTATTTTATAACTTAAGTTAATGGCAAAAAAAAAAAAAAATTATAAATTACCGTATAATATCATAACACTGTGCGTGACAACAACGTGCATTTAATTAAACAGTAATATATTATTGATTTATACGGTACATAGGACAAAGCATTAGATATCACAATAAACTGAGCTTAGATAACAGTTATTATTGTTGTTATTCGCGTGTTCAAAGTATTGCATTGCTATAAAAAAATTAATAATAATGCAATTCCCACGTGGTGGTTTTTGGAATGCACGAAGAATGACGACCGCTGTTTAACACCCGATTAAAGCGTAACTTTAGAAATAAATGTTTTTTAAATTTATTTTTTACTCTATATAGGTATATTTTTTTTTTTTTTTGTATTCGTTTGGTATGTATACCATTTTTGTTTTTCATATAGATACTGTTCAAACATTTACTTTTATAGAATATGATTGTAACACAAGCACCGAAATTATTATAAAGAAAATTGTTGTTTTCGTACAAATCACTATCACTATACACGAATCGAAATTAACATAATACGAGTATTTGGTTATATTTATTCATATAACTATATAAGAAATCTATCAGGATCTTAATTATCATAATATATTTTACTAACAAACAGTTGAAAAAATATAAATGATCTGTTGCAGAAGAGTGGCCGCTGTTAGAAAAACAAAACGTAGATACTTAATCACTTATGTGTATGGGTGTTAGAATCATTTATTATAAGCTTAGCTTTTAAAATTATATAATGAAAACGCATACCTACCAATACATTATGTTCATAAGCTTATGTAGGATAATTCATATTTCATTACGTCTTGTTCCTGCATTAAACGCCATATTATAAGAGTTGTCACGGAACATGTCGTACGTTTAGTGAATTACTATATACTTAATTAATAATTATGCAATTTACGTAAATACAATTTCGAGATAATATGTATTATAATGATGGTCACGAGTTCAAAACAATATAAACGTGTTGTGTAAATTGTGCATACCTACCTAAACGTATTATACAGACAGAAATGTAACAGTCTCGATACCCTTAAAATCCCTGTAGTCAAAAGTCCAAGGGTCCGATCCGTTTGCAATGATGAAATCGCATTAAAACATGCCTCCGCGTAAGTAGAGTAAGGTACTTATAAAATTTAGGCCCCTTAATCCGTTCTCGTTTATATAGACATATAATTATGAAATAACGGACGGACAGTATAAGGTTTCCTTTTGCACATAAGAATATTTGATAATAAATCTGTATAATTATAATACATCAGAGTGCGGTTTACTTATTGAATAGTAATTTGATTTATTTGAGTTTGATTTTTGTTTTTCTGACAGGGGCGTCAATTACATTTTTTAATAATACAGGCCATTTTTTTATTATCAAAATAAATACATGTATTTTATTCAGTAGCGTATGTATACATTAAAGGTTTACATATTTAATAATTTAAAGTGTTGTAGTTTATATATAAGTATATATATTGGTATATAATTTGAAAATGTTCATGCGAGAATGGGTAGACAGAATAAATAATTTAAAATAACAGAAATAGAATTTATTTCAAGTGTCTTTTACAATAAATATACTTGAGTTAGGTACTAGACTGCCTTTATTGGCCTAAGGTATATTAGTAACATAATAGTAATAAAAAAAGAACGGGAGGCTTCGTTTTGCTGAACAGTTTAAATATCATTGTATACGAATAACGATTCTGAACGGAGTTAATATGTTTGTCTAAAAGGTGCATATAAGAATATAGTATTTTATATTTAAATTGAATTACAATACAATTTCGTAAAAATTTTAATTTCAAACAGTCATAAAATTTTTTCTTTTAAGTCCGGTAGAAATTTTTTTATATATTTTTGAAGATTAGCTTATGGACAACCTAGTGTTAAAATTTTGAACCTTAAGTATAAACAGAAAACATTTTATGAATTTTCAACTTCAAAATAACTTGCAAATTATCGCAATGTAAACATATTTTATACAAATTTGAACTTTATGGACTTATAAAAAAAATTTGAGTGAAACCATCTCCGATATTTTTTAGTTACAATTAGTATAACTTATAATTAATCCTTTAATACATTTTCAATAGTTTTCGGACGGTCAAAAAAATTTTATAGATATTTTTAAAAAAAAAACTTACAAAAATCGAAAATTTAAATTGTCTATAAATAAGTCAAAATATGTCAAAATACTTTGAAAACTTAACTATGTTAATAATGTTAATAAACTTAACTATGTTACTAATGCCAATATAAAAATTTGGTGAAAATTTCAAGCTATTGCGGTTTTTGGTTTTTGAGTTAGAGCATTTTAAAAAAATGTATTTTGTAAAAATATGATTTTGAATAAAATTTCCCATTTTTTCATAATTATTTCATTATTTTTTTTGATTTTTTAAAAAAGTATTGAAAAAGTTGGATTTTTTACTTGCTCAAGTACCATATAAATTCACTTTCCTTTCAGAAAAGTTGGTGCTTAAGAAAATCGAAGCTTTTTTACTACCAAAAATCGTGTCCTCAGACACAAAAAAAAAAAAAAACACACATCATTGTAAAACCAATAGATTCCATCACTCCGTTCAGAATCTAAAACTATAATAATTGCTATACCTATGATTCAAAACATGAAAACAATACAAAATATGATATGATATAAAATTATAAAATATTAATTATAATAATACCTGATATGGTCAGTGTTATATAATGCAACCTTATAATACAATCAATATAATTTTTTTCTAATATTTGATATTGGAAATGATCATTATTATTTAAAAATAAAAAAGCATATTACTTATGTTATTATATAATAATATCATTATCTTCTAGTATTTATTTTAGAAAATAAGTTTACCGCTTCATTTAAGTCAATCTTATAAGCATCTTCATTTTCTACATTATCAACCATTAGGTCACTCAAGTGATCATCATTCGTTACTCATCTACGAACGTACGTATAGTTATTATCATTACATTTGTTGATAACGGAATTATATATTTATACAATAAATTTAATTATTAATACAGCGATTTTATACTATCTATGATTTTATTATAAGTGGTATCATATAAACGAAGCAATATACAATGTAAATAATTAATATATTTTAACTTTCACGTATTGGAGCAGCGAATTTATAAATTCAATGGCAAGCCAATAAAACTCATAAAAGTAGGGGTGACCCAGTGCCTTTCCACCAAATAGCGCCCACGGCTTTTCATTCATTTATACGGTATATATTTAATAATATTAATTAAAATAATCGTATCCCCATCACTTTGGTTCAAGACAAAAACTATATTAACTTTTGATTTCTAAATGATAATCTGTAATGTGTACAAAATAATATCTAATACCAACGCAAACTATTTTATTTTTTCGTACTCTTCCTGCTCATGTTTTCAAAATTATATGTTTCATGTTAGCTATATTTATCCGTCTGCCTGACATTAAATTTGTATGTAACCAAAATTTGAAGGAAAATATGTTTTTACCTAACTTCCGGTCCACTTTAAATATTATAAATCATTGTTGAACAATTTATAGTATAAACCAATAAATCTATCAGCTTGAAAATATCTACAAAATATCATATTTTTAACCCAATCAACTCGTACTTACTAATTACTATACTATACTTTAACCGATGAATAGTTAGTACATGTATCGCGTGTTTATAACATTGAAACGATACAAATAGAAAAATAAAAATACAAAAACGGATGTTCGAACGTATCGTATTATGTAATAGGGAGGACGTAAAGGCGATAATACGAAGTAACGATACCTTTCGATTCCGAAAATGTGTAGTAAAAAATATAAACTCGTATATGCTAATACTATAATATAGAACACGCATTTTTCACATATTGTACGGTATACCAATATTTATGTAACTATACCCAAAGTATTGAGTGTTTGCATAGGAAGCAAATATTATTTCTGTGCCGTTACACGATGACAAGGTTCAGTTCTCTCTCTCTCTCTCTCTCTCTCTCTCTCTCTCTCTCTCTCTCTCTCTCTCTATCTCTCTCTTTCTGTAGGTACATAAGGTACATGAGAATCAAATATACAATTTAGTAACTCGTAGTTATACGTGAATTCGCGAAGTCCCGGTAAATTGCAGGTTGTGGTTTTTTACTCTTTGCTATGGAAATTTTAAATCAGTGTCATTATTTTTGTGGTAAACCATCCACAGTTATAATATATTGTTCACAGGAACACTAGTGGAACAATTCGAAACACATAAATTACACGCACGCATCTCGAACCATTACTCGAATTGAGAATTTGTTTGACTGTTTCACTTACGCGTGCGCGCAATAACTTTTCACGAGTTAGGAGTATCACCACTGTTTACATATACGGGCACTAGGCGACTAACGGGTGATTCAGATCGCTCATGCGGTCTTACGTTTTATCCGGAACAAAAGGTCGTTTGTTCAAATGACAAAATGACAGTCGCTTATTTAGCACTGAATTTTAAACGAGGATTAAGAGTTATCGACGCACGTAAACGCATGAGCGATTCTCACCGTTTTGTTGCCATATAGTAATCAGCGGCAGTTTTAGAGAATGCAAGTTCGTACGAGTGCGCATATATTTTATAGATTAGCTCTAAACAAAATTTAAAATTAAGGTCCTACATCGTAATAAATCATCAATTTTTTTCATTTACAGTTTATTAACATCGTCACAATTTATCGGTACTAAAAAATATAATTAGATTTTCTATGTTCTTAATTTCGGACTCACTGTTAAATTTAACGGTGAAAATAATATGCTGTCGGTAATAATCTAATAAACATCAGTGGAAAAATAATGTTTGTTTATTTTGAACTTTTTAATTGGTAATCGTCGCTGATGACATTTGTGAACTATAGCAGTCGAAGCCGACTAGAAGAAACCTTAGGAGCGATATTATAGTGCATTCAGTGAACGAGTAAGAACCATAAGGCCATAACAAGTATCACATTATAATATCGAAATCAAATTCTGTCTGAAAAACCTTTGAGATCGCACGCGTACCTGTAACAACATCATCTCATCCATTAGTGTTTATATGATTTCATATTATATAACAGCTCGGAAAGATGAAAACTATTTCAACATATTCCCTGCAGTTGTACATTGTTCGTGTATGACGTGTACTACATCTAACGTTATTTTTCGGAAAAATTGTAAATTCGATTCCATAAAATTGAAATTAAACAATCTAAATTTGACTATTCAAAACAGTGCAGTGACAATATTCCAAGTTAATGATAAAATAGAATCTTTTGTTAAAAAGTTAGAGTTTTGGAAAACGTGTATTGAGACAATAACCAACCAGGAATTTTTGAAGCACTGCATGATTTTCTTTGTGAAACTGATATGAACTTATCACAAGGCATCAAACACCAAATTGTTCAACATTTGAATAAGCTTAAAACAGCTTTTGCAAAATACTTCCCTAAATGAGGAAAAGGAGACCACTGGATTATGTTCCCTTTCAGTGAAATTTATTTCAAATCTGCAGTTTTATCAGCCCGTGAAAAAGAAAAATTGATTGAACTGAAAACGGACTCTTCACTTCAAGCAGCATTTCTTGAAAAAAAATCACTGATCACCTATTGGGCTAATGTGAAAGACGAATATCCTGAGCTTTCTTATAAAGCATTCAATGTTTTACTACCGTTTACGAGCTCTGTATTAGTGGAGAGAGCCTTTTCGTCATACACATTTATTAAAAATAAGTACCGCAATAGACTCTCGGTGAGTTCAGACTTACGAGTTTATTTATCATCCGTGAAGCCAGATTTCAAAAAGTTAAGTGCTAGCAAACAAGCTCAAGGATCACATTAAAATTACATTTTTAACTCAATATTATTTTTTATTATTATTTTTTTATTATTTTTTATTATTTATTTTTATATATACAATGTATTGCGCATGTTGATCAAAATAAATCAAATTTTTCATTATTAAACTTATTTCGTAAATTCATATCTATCTTATGTAAAAATATATGAAAAATTGGCATTTGGAGATCCTTAAAGTAGTAGTGAGTGGTCAAGGGGTACGTGAATGAAAAAAGGTTGAGAACCGCTGCCATAAATAGTTGCCTGAAAGTAACCAACAATAAATAAGGGATTTTATGGTAGTATAATATATATGTGTGTATATAATAATATTACTTATTGCTCCAGTAATAAATAATATGAGCACGAGTCACGTTTTTCAAATCGGAAAATAGTTCATTGTAATACGCCCGCAACGGTATCATGACATACACTAACTATAACATACTGTGTTATCAATATTTATAGGTATACTGGTATACCTACTGGTTACCTTGGCATTTATTTCACATCCACTGTCATCTTTGTATACACGTACAGTCGATATACGTCAAATCCGCATTTGATGTATTTCGCTTTGTTCCTAATAATAGTTACAAAACATACATTTAACGTTCAAAGGTCCTGGAAATGATATAAACAAAACGTCCGCGTACCCTTTAAATAATTTTTTATTAAGACACGAGTGTTGGTTTCAATGACATAATGATAATATTTTAAATGTATAAACCGATTTTAAAAAAAATATAAATATTATAATTATTAATACATTTTAGATGGACAAAGTTGTGGTATTTTTAAGTCATATTTGTGATGAATATTATTTTAATAATTGCTGCTGAGTAAAATATATTATTAACTTTAAATTCCGTGATAAGCTACCTGTTTCGGTCGGTAGTTGTGTTAGAAACAGCAGCACCACAATTTTCCATTATAAATAATATTTTATGAAGTGGAAAATAACATGAGGTTATTCTAGGTACTTTAATTTTTAAATTTTCTATTCTAACCATGGTTACACCTCAGAATCACAAGAAAAAAGTATCGAATCTTTTAGGACTCCATACTTGTATATAAGAATAGCAATATTTCTAATGATCTTTTCTTTATAGGGATAGTGGTATACACTTAAATTAAGTAGTAACTTCTAATCACTGATAAAGTGATATCCTCAGTAATTTCATAATGAACTAAAAAATAATTTTCAATCCTGTAGATTTATTTAACTCAATAAAATTAAATATTTGAATTGTATGTCTACAAAGTTTTACTAATTACTAAATAATTTTATATCCTGTTAAATAGTATTTCAATTATTTGTATTGTACAAATTTTATTTAGATATAATATACATTTTTAGGCTGTCAATAATTTGAAAAAACACCGAGAAATAAGTAATTAAAAGTGATAAAATCTGGGTGTAAACTTGGAAAACGTAGTTATTTCTTGGTCGGATTTTGTAACACAAAAGAAAGGTACTAGGAAAAAAAATAATTAAATACCTAGGTCCAAAGAATTGAAATAATCTACATACATTTCTTATACAATAAATAAGAATATATTATATAATAATAAAGCGAGCATTAGTAAAGAATTTTCCAAAATTCAGCCCCATTATATATCATAGATATTTCATAATTTTCTAAATATTTAAATGAAATTTTTACGTATATGTGTTTCTGATTAAAAGTTAAACTTAACTTATTGAAATTTGGTAGTACTATAACTACCTAAAACAATATTTTGAAAATACCTATCGTTATAAATTTGAACGTATCCATCCACATCCAATCTATTTCACTTAGAATTGTTTTTCGAGAGCAATGGTACATTTATTTCAAGTTTAAAAGTTCAATACAGCATTACAGCAATATTATTCAGCCATCATTGTATGTCACCCGACCTAGGAGTTTCATATATTTTTATTATTTTAACTTACACTAAAATATTATTGTGTTCATAATATCATACAAACACTAAACTTTTTTTTTAGTTTTTGGAACGCTGCGCTAGCAGTGAAAAAACTATCAAACGCATGATATCTATATTAATATAAATTTAATACGAATATTAATGTCACCGAAATCAATTTAATTGGATTTGATTAACATTTGAAATTTAATTACATCAAGTTATTAAAGTTAATCCCGTTAAAACGGAAACACATTATATTTAAGTATAAATAAATTGCTGAACTTGCCGTTAAATTAAATTTTATAGTAACTGCAGTGTCACATACGTAAGGTACTATTGCAGTTATGATTAAGTACATTAAATTTAATTAAAATGCTTAAAGTGTTCGGTTAGTTACATTTTGAACTTTATTTAAAAAAAAAAAATAGGGCTTTAACTAATTTTGAACGCTCACAATCGCATTTCGACACAATTAAAAATTAAACCACGTCATTAACGTTTATTCGAGAAACAAAAAAAAAATAGATTAATGGTACCTAACATTAATCTCAGGTAAACTGCATAAGTATAAGTGCACAAACTACGTATCTTTATTACGCAGAATTAGCCAAACAATTGTCGAGACTTTTTATTATCTTTTACTCAACCATGAATTATAATCACTTATTATTTCTACAGTCGCTACCACATTCTCCGGTGTTTAATTTTTTGCTTCTCTCTTTTTATTTTCCCTCTTTGCACCATTAACGCAAACTGAGTATATACTGTTTAGTACCGCCGATATTTATTATCTAACCAGTTTATCCTAATTTTATCTTTACTCTACAGACCGTTAATATGTCACTCTCGCAATCCATAGATATCTCACAATTTAACTCGCGAATATTTCTTCCGTAGGACTTCCGGCACAGAATCTCCTCAATAATAAAATATCCATTCGTATACAAGTTGGTATCTATATTTGATTTAATGGTTTGGTGAATGTCTCGAATATATCTTTTTTGAAAATCATGTTGAGTAGTTTACATAATATATATTACTATAATAGTTGTATACATGCATACATCTGTGGGTTGAGAAAATTTGGCAGTAAGGATAGGCCCATCACCTGAAAATTGTCTAGTTCCACAAACACTCTACTCTGTGATCACTATTGTAAAATTCGATTATGAATGACACTATGAGTGCATGGGTCTTACAATAATCGTTAATATTCTTTTAATTTTCTGTTCATACATTTTTGGGTAGTCATTCTTCGCCAAAAATGCTATGTAACGAACTTTTTAGATTGTAAATCATACGCAGATATTACTTTAAAGAGGTTTTATAAATTTGTTCAGTAGAAGTTTTCCTAAGCTCAAGGAAAAATTGCAAAATATAATATTATTTCCTCCCACAGTCGTTTATATATTATTTTCTTTTGATCAAATAAGTCGTATTATGTTTTATGGCTTGGAAAATTATTAAAATGGTAACCCTAAGTAGTTCAACCTAGTGATAACAATTTATTCAGAATACTTAACTTGGTCTTTTTTTTTATAAGAGTTTTAAATTTGAGCCGTGGCATTTATCTTCAAGAATATTGACAATTACGTTTTTTTATTTATTTTAATCTTTTAGCGTTGCTGTTTTTTATACATTTATATTTTTTAATAAAAAAAAAGTTGAATATTTTGCCTTTATACTTATATGAATTGTATATAAATACACTTTATATGATCACGTTATAATTTCTAATATATTTGAGTTAAGATATTAAATAGTAATATAGTAATATGGGGTGATTCATCTAACTTGTGACATTTGAAATATATTTACATTCACTAGTGACCCTATTTATTTTATACTTAATTATATATATTACACAAAAAATGTTCCTTAAATCATTTATTTTTTTACTTCACTGATTTATTGCATGACTTCTTAATTTTAAACATATTATAAGTACTACCTTTCACAAAAAAATATAGAAAATATATTTTAATACTTCTGATTTTCGCTATACATTTAAATTATAAATAATAAATAGTAAAAATCATGGTTAAATTGTTTATATTTTAATTCAATCGGAAATCGAGATTAGGTTTATTATAAAAGTATTTTGTCGTATAAGTATATGTATAGTATAAATATAGATATAGGATGTGGGGGATCAGCACTTGAAGTATGTTTATTTACTAAATAAAAACTATATAGCATCCACCCTTATTATAAATTAATGACCCCAGACCAGATACAAAGTTCTGGCATCGTCGTTGGCAGTTCTTAAATAACATTTACGGGATGAAACTTTTTATTTGATTATTATTGTTCGAATACCAACATCGTGTACACATAACAACCTTATATACTAAACACTTTATTTACTTTATTTTGCAATTTAACCGTCTGCAGTCACTAAATTGAATCCGTTATTTGATTTGTGAAATGTAAGCGTCCTAATAAATTAATCAAATTTCACTTGATTCCCAATTCTTTTACAACTTGTATGCCATTTCATTGCGTCTATTACAATATTGTAGGCAGTGTGCCGTATAAAGAAAAATAAAATGTTACATGTACCATCAAATTAAGTACAAAAAATTTCAAGATGCACCAGAATGCATCTTATAGAATATAATGAGTGCGCATAATGCATGTTTATTATTTTAATACCTGAAATAATATATTTATAAATAAATATTGAATTTTCTTTGTATGGTTAACAATTTACAAATACAAATATAAATTTATTGTGTAATATTATGTATATTTTAACTAAATTACTTATTTATTTATCGGATTAAATTACCTAGGTAGATGATTATTTTACAAGTAATCTGGCATAGCATAGAGATTAGATGATGACATTATGTTGTAAATAAACGATTATCAACTCGACTAAAAAACGTTGTCAGTTACCTACCTGCCAAGACCATACAAGTACAAATTAATTGTGTTTACTTCAGAATAATTATTGCATTTTCTTTAAATAAGAATTTCATAAAATCTCCAGTCAAGATTACGTGTATCCAATGTAGGTTGGTATTTTCTATATAATTATTTAAAGTTCGATTTAAAAACTGAAATACAAATTATTATGTCTGAAAGCTGAACACAAAAATTAATTATGCGATTATAATAGTATCAACTATTATAATAACAATATATATATTTATAGCCTAAGATAAAATTAATGATTTATTTCCTTTGTCTGTGAACATATAAATTTGAATTTAAGTATCTATCATTATTATTATGAAATTGTATTTAAGTTGAATGTTTACCTATTTTATTCTATACCAACGCATGATAACGAAAACTGTTGGACAATCTATTTCTAATCGGAAAATACGTCATTTCTGACAATTTAATGGAAACAATTTAAAGTGTATATTGTACACTTTAATAGTTAATAGTTAATTCACCTATTGTATTATATTAATAATTATAGTAACAATAATTATTTATATATTTATTTTAATTGAAAAACCAACATTCCATTAACCCAACATAAACCTTGCGTGTACAATAAAATCGTACTTGCTTGTCAACAAATCTAATTCATTGCTAAACGGATGATCTATATAAAATCATATCTATAATGTTAAATAGTCCGTCTCGTTAAAATTAAAGGTTTAAGGTACAGTCATACAGATAAGAACAGTCAAAATGTATTATAAAGCAAATACAAATTAATCATATAACCAATTACATATTAGATATAGGTAGTAGAGTTGTAGTTTCTTTATGAAAAAATCCTCCGAAATGACGATTGAAGCTTCTCCGCCCCTTAAACTTTGAAAGTATGAAATTCATATGTGCCGCAATAATAGCATATTAACATATTAAATAATAGTGTCACAATTTAATTATAACTATTTTTAGGGGTGTATAATTATTTTATAAAATACAAATACAATAACGAACCAATAACTTAATTCGAGTTAATATTTCAAAAATAAAACCACTAAAAAGAACGATTAATATCTACATTTTGATTCGTGTTAAGTCAAATTTCCAAATGAGCCAATACCGACAAGTCTGTACAAACTTCTACTATGCAATAACATTATATAATAAAAAAACGAATCTACAAAGAATTCTTTTAGATATCGAACATGTATATCCTTCTTTTTTTTTTAACTAAAAAAAACTTTTTCACAGTACCACCGAGGTCGAAAATGTAATTTAGGTTTAGAACAGATACTGCCGTACGCTGCCTCTACTGCAAATATTTTCAAATGGTTGCGCTTAGTTTTACGTGGTTTTTTCTTTTATATTTTTTTATTTTTCGTACTCAAAGTACAAGAGTTTACCATACTCGGTTACCATAATTTCGGTCTTCGAGCGCACATATTTACTATTTTCTGTAGGAATGTCATTTTCTCGGTTTAGCTTCGATTTCCCTTGCGAAATATTAATCAATTTCACAGTTCATTGGAATATAACGGGCTTAATCATTGGTCACTAACTATTCAATGTTCAAATGACTGTTAAATATTAGAAGATACATTATACTCTAATTAATATTTTTATAATCCAGTGATACACACTAGTAGATGATGGATTAATTCAATAATATCGATGTCACTTATTATTACCATCGTCTCTGTAGTGAATCGTACCATATACCGTTAAGTTAATATTATGTGCAAAAGAAATAAGTATCTACATAGGCATGTTACTGTGAGAGGGAATCGAAATCCTTCCGAAACTTAAATTGTTTACGTGTAGTCAAGCACACAGTTTTTTATTTGCTAACATAAAAAATGTAATCAGAAATATTTCATATTTTCATTATATTACAAGTATATACAACTGTAATAAACTCAAAACTCAAAATAAATTTGTAAAATAAAAAATATGACAGACAGTTCAAAGTACAGTCAGTTCTATGGACTGTACTCTGTATATTATATTGTAACAAAACGTAAAGTCGGTTTCGCTTTTCTATATTTTGTTAACTTTTATTTATAATAATAATAATAATAATAATAATAATAATAATAATAATGATACAGTTGTAATGACGGTAGCAATGGTTATTGCTTTACAATATTCACGATCGGTACAAAATTAACAATATTCGCTGTTGAGCTTACAAATATTCACGACATACATAGATTACGGGGAATTACTCACATGATCGGGAAATCAGTGGTCGTACTAGGAGATTTACGTAATAAGTCCAACGTGCCGGCCACAGTATGCTACGCTGTTTTGGAAGCGTAGCCTATGGCAGCGTCGAATGACTCCTAGCACGCACTGACACGCGGTTGAAGAGGGGAACATGGGTCTTGCACCACACAATCGCCTCGACGTGGACGTCCGGTGATGTCAGCAGCGGTTGATCGTGCACTCTTCGTATTCGAGGCGTCACAGGGTTCGATGATGGCGCGTTTAGCTCGGACGGCGACGGCTCACTCTCTCGACGGTGACGGCTCCTCGGCGGTACGGGTGTTGACGGTTCAGCAGCTTGCTTCCACGCTTCCGACGTGGACGAGAAGTTCGTGGTACCTGTTATGACTAAATATTGACTATACGTTTGATACGCGATAACTATGGTAACAGTCGTATCCGCAGAGGCCAATAGATAGTACACTCAGGTACGGGAGGAATGTTGTTTGGGTCTGATCACGGTGCTCTTTTATGTCTCATAATTCTGGGTGTCCGTATCAGAAATATTCGATTACGCTATACAACTACGTATGTTGCATGCGGGTTCTAATTGAACCGGTAACCGCGCGCTACCTAGCCTGACGAACATCGATAACACAAGCCGGTTTCCACGCCGCGAGGGCGACGGCGGTATAGATGTTATTAACAAGAATTATGTGAGGATGTTGTCTCGTTACAATATTTATTCATGGAAAACGAAAAATATATTTATGGCAAAAATATTAATAATATGGGAAAAAATTTCAAAAGATAATTTACAATGTAAAATGTTCAAATTAATAATAAATAAGTTACATAATAAAAACATAATTCAAGACCATAATAAAGTTTAAATTTTGTCATATAACATTTTATACGAACTTAATGACCACCTAAAACACCTAAGAATTATTTAATTTTTCAAGTTTTACTCTCTATGTAACCTTTATGTCTATATAAGGCGTTAAATATATATTAAATATAAAAATAGTATGAAATCAAATGCGTATTTTTTATAGTAAAGCATATTTTATTTTTGTATTCAGAAATATAAGAATAAAAAATGCTTAATATAACAAAAAATTCGTTATTTTTTGTTTACTATGATAAATATAAAGTACATGAACAGAGAAAATTGCTTGAACTATAATATTATAAAGCGTGAAAATACGCAGATAATAAAACGTTAACCATTGACAAACGCATAACGAACTAAATAAAGTCACGAAATGTACTTTGCCTTAATAAAATATTTATATAGATATTATTATACCTTCACATATTGTATGCTTCAAATCGTATAAATTACTCGCATTTTCAAAATAAAGAAATGTGTTAAATATGTTTACGGCAAAACCATGCGTTTAGAAAATGATATACTCTCGATTCTTAAACGATTTCATCACGTAGATAATTTTAAGAACGTAATAAACGACGATTTATTATTATTACTAATATTAATTAATTTATAAATTTATAATATGTCAGATATGTCAGTATACAGTGACTATAGATATTATTAAAATTGATTTTCGCTTAAACATGAAATTCGATCTTGCATCAATAATTACTATAGTATTCAGTTAAAACTCATAATAATTATAATAAATAGTAATCAAGTTTAAATTATAATTTATAATTAGAGAATAATTTTATTTGTGATGAAGTGTGATGAATATTTTTATTTGCTATGATTACCCAAAAACTAAATAAAGTTCACACAAAATGTTAACAAATGTATCTTTTGAAATCCATTTATGATATAAAAAAAATAAAAGCGCTTTAAGTATAATATAGATAAAGTTTTTCTATGCTATTATAGCAGTATCTATATGTTTGGTAGTCCTGCTATAGATGAGTCTTGAGTGATGTTGATTTTACACACATTAGTTTTATATAATACCTATTCAAATTATGCACGTATAACATCCTTGTAACACAATTTACCTACCCTATATTTAGAAATAATATTAATTTTGTTGTAATAAATTGTTTTGTTTCATTGGAAGCCATAATCCAATAATCATATGTACGATAATTTCATCATAATTGTACAGTTTCCGTTTATTTTTTTTTCTTACGTCAAACCGTAACAGTATTATATCATTAAATTATAATAATCAATAATCATAGTAATACGTATATAATTATATTAATATACGCCAATGATGCCAAACCTTTTTTTCTTTGGCTGGTCACATAAATAAAAGCCTTCATGCGAGCTACCAAAAATGAAAATAAATAATCATTATAATATATACATATATATATATGTATATATAGTTATATTATAGTTATATATATATATATATATATATAACTATATATATATATAACTATGGTACGCACTTGATTACTTGAAGTATCTATTTAATAAAATGTTTCATTGTTTACCATAGACTTGTTGTTGTATTTATGGTAATTTGTTTTAATCCATAAATTAGCCATGAACCACTGCCACGTTCATTGCGGACCACGTTATTTTATTAATTATTTATTGAAAACCGGGACAAGCATAATATAAAATGTTGGATGATAAAATACTTGATGATACTTGACATGAAAATAATACAGTATACAAATATTATATAAAAACTAGTTGATTTAAATCTCTCTTGAGTCTTGATGATGGTGGATCTTCGTTGGCTATTCGAATGTCACCTGAGATTGAGTTGTTTAATGAACAATTCACAGAGCAAAAGGGGAAAAGGAATAACAGGACAAGAATTGCAGGCCGGGATTCGAAAATCAAGTTTGCTCGAAAGTCGAGTTTAGTGATTAGTTGGATATAATAAAAATGTAATACAACGACAGAGTAAATCAGCTGCTGGATTTATAAGTGGCTAAAAATTTACAAATTCAATGCCGCCGAATCTCTTGTTGGTGATCAGGTAAAAAAATATTCATCGATAGTATAATGACGTTCTTGCGTTGTACAAAACCCGTTCTGAAGTATTTACGACATCTTAAAATTTACAAATGTTGAGCTGCGGCTCTTGTCTTGTTCTGCATAGAGTTCTATACTGCAGCGTCACCGACTGTTAAGGCCCCCATACACGTCAAACAAATTTGCGCAACCTCTGTGTTTGTGCGAATTCGATGTTTGCACAAACTTTGGACATACACGTTCCAATAGCTTGTGACAACTTCAGTTCAATTTTTGATCTTGTCAAAGTATATTCATTATAGTCAAAAGTTTTTTTAGCAAAAAGTAAATTCTTCAAGAATATGTGAATATGTCCGACTCCGATGATACTTGTGCTGCGATAGTGATTCCTTGTTTGACGGAAAAGAAAAAAGTAAAACCGAAAAGAAAGCACAGGGTGTGGATGAAGGAATGGCTGAAGAAGAGGGATCTATATGACGATCGATTAGTAGCAGAGCTTAAAATAAGTTCAGCTATTGATTAAAAAAACTATCTACGAATGGATGCAGATACGTTTAGTGAGCTATTAGAAAAGATAAGATCTTTAATTGAAAAACAATGTACATCTATGAGGAAACCAATTACGGCAGAACAAAGACTTTTATCCACTTTGAGACACCTTGTAAGCGGTGTACAACGCCCCCGGTCGGATGCTTATAAACTAGGTATTTCGTAAGACTCGAATAATCGTGAAACGGCGCCGCGTGATAGACGGAAGGCCGGTTAGTTGACGTATCGCAGTGTTGCACAAATCATCCGTGGTTGCAGAAACGGGTCCTTGGACGCGTTGCTGAACGATGACCTAGGACCTACCACAGCCGCCTGACACGTATTATGATATGCTGCTGGGGGATGATGTAATATAACACCGAGGGCGGTGGGAACGAGCGCCTGGAGAATTACGCGTGGCGGTGACGTTGATAGATCGCGCGACGATGATAAACGTCCAAAGTCCGAAGAAATGGCTAATTATTAGTTCGCGGGCTTCTGCGGTCCATTATTGCAACGCATTGACGGAGGGGGGGGACAGCGGTGCGATAATAATTATATACGCGCGCACGTCGAATAGGAGGACGCCAAGATCTTGAATAACCTAACGGGCTGGAACAAGTGCCCAACTATCGCTACGATATTATAACAACATGATATCGTCACACCGACCGTACAGTGTAGAGAAGTGACCATCGCATTGTGCATAGACGCATTCTCGATACGATATATAATAGGTACATTATATGATAATCAGGCTTCGGGACTTATAGCATTTGCATATTCATCATAGGTGATGTAAAACATAGCAGAGTGATATACAAATAATACGTTTTATAGTACGAAGAAATCAAATATGAAATTTTATTTTGCATATTTTCGCATATTTTAGGGGTTTTTGCATAATTTAGAGGTTTTTGCATATTTTAGTTGTTTTTCTTGGTTATGCTGACGCATATTTAACGATTTTTAACGATTTTTAACGATTTATGGATATTATTGTTCAAAATGTATTACCAAATTGTGATTGATTAATCACAAATATTAGTTTTAAATATGGTAATACTAATTATGTAGCTATATGTCCCACAAAAATTTTGCACTTGAACGTGATTTATAAATAAATATTCAATAAATTGAAAACCATGTAGTTAGATCTGAGATAGTTAATTGAAAAACATCTGATATGCGTACTTATCAAGAAGATACACTTATATCGCTCTGCAAATGATGAAAATAATCTAATTTATTGAGTGAGATAAATTACACTGGTACACCGCAATTTTTGTTAGTCTGTTATTTACCACCGTTAATTCAAGTTAGTTAGATTCATAGTGTGCCTGTGCTTTATTGTTTTAATTTTCACGACATTTTTTTTTTTTTCAGAACATTCAAAACCCAATTTTTAAAGATTTTATTTTTATTTTTTTAAATTTATTAATTATATTTAGATTACAATTTGTTTTATATTTATATAAATTTTAATGACATTTTAAGTGCATATTTTTAAGTTTATCGAGTCATATATAAGCGCATATTTTAGTGCTTTTTAGTGCTATAAGTCCCGAACCCTGATTATAATATATGTAACGTGATTGAATTGTACCCATATTATGCAATTGGTCATACGCACATCGGATATTTTAATGATAGTTACACAACGTCATGTTAACATCAGAGTACCGCTACTAAAACACGATGGACCGATAAAAGTTTCACGAATCTAGGGAACGAAAAACACGCTTGCACGGAAATCACGATTTATTATTATCCGAAATGAATTCGATCGTTATATACTATTCCGTAATCATTACTGTCATTACCATCATCGACTACATTGTACGCAAATCTCACATTAATATCTATGGTTAAATATAGTGCTCTTGTAATACGGTTTTTTTATCCCGCGAAGAGGAAAAATTGTCGACACCTTTAGTTACTATGCATCCGTCTATTATCCGACGAACTCAACAACAGTAATAATATTATTATTGTTTTCTGTATTCTGTGTTTCTGTTTTTGAAACGCATTCGTTAGTCGTTACTGACATCACTAACGTTTTTCGTGGTTTTGATTTAAATTGTATTTATTTTGAAAATAAATTCAATATTCAGCGCACGTTTAATGCAACCGAAAAAGTGAAAATGTAAAAAAGTTAGTCGCAGAAGAAAATTTACTCGAATAAGATATAAATCTACTAGTCCCGATAAACTTCCAGTTTAAAAATTATTTTACGCAATGTTTGTAATAATCAATGGTTAACCACGTTATATGTTGATTCGAGTGTCATGTACAGAAAATCTAAAAATATAACCGTTAAATCAAATCAATTCGTCAATCTAATGAAATTGTCTTCGATTACTGGCATACAAGAATTATCAAGGAATACTATAATGCCTGCACAAAGCTCAAATACTTTTTTAGCATTGTATGAATTGTTGGGTTTACTCTGTATATATATATATATATATATATATATATATATATATATATGTGTATCTATTTTATACAATTTATCAAGTGGATGAAATCGCATGTACTTTATACTCTTTTTACAGGATTTTTATTTTTTCCATTTCACTTATTTTCTCTATTTCGTTTTTATGTATTTGAAAATTTATTTTTACACATGTATTTAATTTCATCGCCAGAATTGTCAATACTTTATTTATATCATACTCCGAAGAACATCGATCATACTGTAACCTTATTAAAAATATTTATTTATGAATTCATAAGAAAATCTTTTCATAAATTTATTATTCTTAGAGTGTTTTGATTGCCCGCAGTATAAATGCAATGTTAATAAAATTAATGTTAAATTAATAATGAATTTTCTTGGATCAAAAATGTTCTCTTTTTAGTTTTACCATAGGTAACATTTTCCTGACAACGAATTATGTATTCGCATTTGAGGGTATTAGAGATATCTTCTTCACTATAGATTATAATATTATAGTCATGTAATATGTTAATGTTTTTTTTTTTCGAACAATGCAAAGTTTTGCATAAAAAAAAGTTTTGAAATTATATTGTTTGTGGAGTAATGAAAAAACCCAAAAATAAAGAAAAATTCATTGTGTTTAAATATTTTTCTTTATTGTCTCAATGATGAAAAATTGAAAAGTTCATTTGTCGGAAAGTATCGCTTCTATTTCAGTCAGAAAACTTTTTACCCACCGTCTATTGTGCCGTCATATATCACTTTGCAATATGTGCTAAAGTCAATTTCTGGTTTGGCGTCTAAAAGTCTGTTTTTTACACGTTTATTTATTAGGTATTACACTGCCGGCTTTTAGTCGGTTTTCCTCTGTTTTTTCTATTTTCCAATTCCAAATACTCACATAAAATATTCTCTAAAATCTAACAAATCGCACAATGTACTAGTGCGATGTAGTATTACAAAATAACATTACATTTCTTCAATGATTTCGTTTACAATGCTAGCAGGTTTACATAATACAATAATATATTTGATCGAATCCGCGAAACATTTTGTCATTTTCATTTCATTGGGTCTTAATAAGTTTTCATATGTCCTATGCTAAAATATACTTAGTAGTATAATTATGTCAACTTTCGTGTTTAAAATATAAGTTTTTGTTCACCGTTGTCCATTTGGCGTGTGCGTAATATCAAAGCACTTAGAACAGTGCTTTTTCAACATGGCATTTACGTAACGTAGTTTATTATAAGATGTATAATTTTGTGAATTGTTGAAATTTAAATTAAATTCCTATTTTAATCTCATATAATACAGTTAACGAAGTGCTAATGACTTTGAAATATGTATACCCGCGACGCGCGTTGGTAGGTATACACCTCTATGATTTACTCATTAAGCGGGTACATTTGGGATAAACTTACTCGTATACCATGTTGAATTAATAAATTATCAAAAAACACTATACCAAAAGTTAGGTTGAAATTAGTTATGAAATATTAATATTTAGATGTACCACAATAACTTACTGTAGAAATCGTATCATACTAATAAGTATTATAATTTTTCGTAGAACAGTGAAATATTATAACAAATTTTGTTATATAATAGCTTTAAATTATTAAAAATTCACTAAAATTAAACACTTCGATTAGCGGTGCAATTGTATTTAAATACCTAATGCCTATATACATTCAAGATCGTTAAAATATAATTACTATAAACGGAAATTTGACTGGGAAAATGGAAATCATTATTAATCATTTTACTATAGTCGACGATTACTTCACTACATTTTTTTTATTGAAGTTGAGATTTTAACCTTACATATAATAATAATAATAATAATAATAATAATAATTTATTTGTGCAATATAAGAATATCTTAAAATTATTTTTACAAAATTTAACTTAATATATTGCATACCCTCTTTAAGCTAAGCTTGTACTGGGGGAGCTAAGCTTACAAATGCGTTGTACTACGTATATAAATTCCTATTTTTCACACCTAGGTTAGTATTCCTGCATTGCATATTTCTTAACATTAGTACTTAATAATCAATGAACGCCACTGCAAATGGACAAAAAGTATTGCTTGGTTGCATTACAGGTATTGCGCAAACATGACAAGACGATACAGGCGCATGAATAAAATTTTTTATTTTCTAAATCTGAATACTAAATCTACTAAATCTACTAATCTTCTAATATAAAATATTTTACTTTCCCGTTCGTCAAATTTACGGTCTGAATTTATAAAAGAAATAAAATATAATTTTACCATTCGTCATAATAATTAAAGCAGTACTCTTTTTGCTCAAAAGTGACTTTCCTCTTTTCGACCAAATATGATAAAGTAATTTCCTCTATATGTCTAAAAATAATTAAATTATTTTTTCCAAAAGTTTCACGTTCAATGTTTTAGAATACACAGTCTCAAAATTAGTTCAATAAAGCCATTTAGCATAAACCGAAAATGCATTGTGTTCTTGCATTAAAATAATTATTCTATAATATATTTAATTAAATATATTTAAAAATGTATTTAATATATTTGTACACACATTTAGTATAATGTTATTAGTTATAACATAAACCATTTTGTAAAGATAAAATACAAGTAAATACTACTTATATATATATATATATATATATATATATAATATAGTAGTTAGTTGAGTAATGAGTTTATTATTAAATATTTAAATCTATGGCATTCAAATTTTAACTATGTACAATCATGTAATTAATTATTAATTACTAATTAACAGTGACAGTATAGAATACAGAAAATAGACATTTTTTAACAAATACTCATTAATAATGAGTCATTATAAATACCCATATTATTATAGAATAATTATTTCAATGTACCTATACAAACAAAATATTCTAAATGGTATAATAATTATTTCAACACATAAACACAATATAATTTCGGAGAGTAGGTATTATAAGCCACCTTCTAATGGTGCTTTCTAAGTTATACTAAATGGCTTTATAAAAATAATTTTGAGACAGTGCAATTCAAAATGTAGAACATAAAATAATGCGAAAACTTTTTAATGCAACTATTTTTAGGTGAAAATATGAAACTACTTTAGCATAGTTGATCGAAAAGAGGATATGATTGAATAAGAGGAACATCATTTTTGGGCGAAAGGAATGCGTACAATAATTATACACCTCGGATAGATCAGTTTTTAAACGAAAACTATTTCTGACATTTAGGTGTAAATATTGTTGATTTGTTATAACTACTAACAGAACCTATATTTATATAGTTTATAAAAATTATTTTTCGTCATAAATAAATAACTGAGTTTGGTTAATTTCCAAGAGTAAAAAAAATAAAATATAACTATTAGCGGTATTGTTGGATATTTTTGCAAGGAATAAAACATTAGTCTAGTTTATTGAACATGTATACACCGTAACGTTGGATCCGGGATCCGGGTGTACCATCGATGTTATCCGTTCATCGTTGTTATTGTGTAGGTACTAAAGAAAGTTTTCCTTTTGATCTTCATTTCATTCATTACATCCACGATGGCATTCTCTTTCATTTTCCAAACACGCGGCAACTCAAACTTATCCTTATCAACTATTACCTACCCTTATGTAGTTTCTAGCCATCTCTGGTAGTTTAGTCCTCTGCCTATCAGATGTTTGTTTCTTTATCTTCAACACTTTTCTACGCTATTTATTATTTATATACGCATCTGATATGTCGCCAAAACTATACAGTATACAAGCGTCTATGTACACACCACTATCATTATTATAATTGTTCTCTATATATACGCTGGTGATTTAATCCGATTTTAATTTCAACCATGCATTGTCTTGCAAATGTAATAAGTGTATGACATAACAAATTGTAGACTTTTTATACATTCCCAATGTCATTAAAAATTGTCTCAAGCATCTTTTTTCAAGATACCGAGCGTAGCAAAGAATGTATTGGTTTTACAATGATGTTTTTTTTTTTTGTTTTATACTTTATACTCGGACGGTAAATCTGAACGAAAGGTTTCATATACTAACTATCTTTAGATCAGGACATAGATGGTATTTCAGAAAGGTCTGTCTTTTATTTTTTCAGTTTAAAACTGGTATTTCTAGTATTTTCAAGAATACTGATATATTTTCGTTTTATAAGTACTTACTATACCTAAACAGGGTTTTTTTTTATAAAATTATAATTATTGTATTTTATGATTTAGAATTATATGTGTATCGATTTTAAGTATTATTTCCATTTGTTTAGCGAAACTGGACTAATAATTAATTAAAGCAAAACGTACATGAAAATTGGTTAATTCTCTGATATTGTTTCCGACTATAGCATAACACAACTATCTCAATCAGTATGAAATTAATGTTGCACCAAAATTTACTCTTCCACGTAAAAGCCATGATAACCGAAAAAAATTCAAGTTTCAAAGAGCAAAATATTTTCACTAACCAATCTTACAGTAATTACTGTGTTAATAATAAACATTATTATTAAATCATGTGATTTAAGAACAAGAAAATTCAGATTTTACTATATCATTGATGTAAAAAATGTGAAAATGTCAAGCTAACATCTTAATATCTTATATACCATAAATATAAAATTAACAATCATCCAATACAAATTCGTGAAATTTTCTAACTTTTTCTAATATCTAATAACTACATATATAAGTACATCATAGGTATGTAGGTAACTGGTAACCATATCTGAAATTAGCGTTTGACGTATGTATTATTATTTCGGTAGAAAGCGTGATGTGCGTTTAAGGTATGTTATATAATATAAAAAATAAAAATAAGTAAATCGTTTGAAAATTAGTATACATAATAATAATAATGTACGAACGGGAATTTATGTGCGACTTTTTTTTCCTCAAACCATCGCTCCGGGGTTCGGCAGATACACGAAACTTTTATACAAACACTAATATCGCACGACTCGAGATCAAACATGGGTGATCATATGCCGTATAATACCTACCTCCCAACTACTCTTTATTACATCGAATAATAATAATAATAATAATAATAATAATACAGTACATGGGTACATTAATATTCAGAGATGTCAACATTTTATAACAATGTAGCCGGACAAATCCAAAGCCCTGAGGCCTGAACTTTGAGGACTTTTACTCGGACTTAAACATAGGTGTCTTACTATAAGATATTTTTTCGGGAAAAAAATGCCCGTCCTTACAGTGGCGGCATCTGAGGGAGGCATGAGGGCGCAGTTGCACCCACGAAAATTTTTCTTTTCAAAAGTATCATTTTGCACCCACAGATAACAGTCAAAAATATTACATTATATTTTAGTTATTGAATTGCAAATGCTAAGAATAGTAATATAATGTAATTTTAATTATAATCATGAATCACATCAATATTTTAAATATGAATTGATTACTCAATTAATTTATTTTCATACTACTCATACTTAAAATGAAATAAATTATGGTAATTATTTATTTCACGCTAATCAAATAATGCAGTAAGCTAATTCGTCACTAGATAGCGATATGGTTCAAATTTAAAAAGAGTACCATGAACACGACTATCACAAGCTATCCTATAGATTATATAATTTCTGTCCCATATAATAGTATTACTCTATGCATATTATATAAATGTATATTTTCTCTATGGCCTATCCACTATCTTGGATATGATTATTTACAGTAATAATGTGTATGAACAGTAAATTTAAGGAAAATGATTTAAGTTTATTGAATTCTATGAATAATGTCTTATTTAATGAAAGTCCAAGTAATCAGTCAATAAAGGAAGTTTGTAATACTTACAAAGTAGAATCAAATGATTTATCAAGTGAGATCAAAATATTAAATAGCTTATTTATAAATCATGAATGCGATTCAATTATAAAAAAGATAAATTGTATTAAATCTAATGATATACAGACTGGATTCCCAAGTTATACAAATATATTAAAGATTTTTTTAACCATTCCGACAAATACTGCATCTAATGAACGCAGTTTCTCAGCTCTGCGGCGATTAAAAACATACTTAAGAGTCACAATGAACCAAGAACGATCAAACAGTTTAGCAGTCTTATATATACTATAGATTATGACAATATAATTGACAAATTTGATGCTGAGGCTTCAATTAGAGGCCGCCGTTTGATACTGAAGTAGAATAACACCTTTCACCTAATTAAATGTTACTAACAGTAATTGTTTTTTATTATTATTTATGTTAATAGAAATAGGTACCTTATATATTTATAAATTATAAGTTATAACTAATATTTAAAATTATATTATGTTATACTGAAATATATAATAAACTTTTACATAAAGATTTTTTTTATTACTTTTTTAATAGTAGTAGTTAAATATTAGGTGGCATGGGGAAACACCCCCCCCCACCACCACCACCACCACAGGTTTGTGAATCACCATAAACGATTGCACCCACATGAGTTTCTACCAAGTGCCGCTTATACCCGTCCAACTTCAGTACGGGCATGGGTATCATTGCAGACTACAGTACTTCTAATCGATGGCGCATGAACCGTCATCGTGTTTCTTGGTCTATTGAAAAAATGTTCGAACACATAAACCACAATCGTTATCATACGTATTCACGTATTTTTTTCGATAGCACTAGTGGAGATTTCGCAGCGACGAATATTAGCGAGTGATCAAATTGCTCGGATTAGCAGCTCAACTCTATCTCAAATGAGGCAAAAGTTCGTAGGACCCATTTCTTACAATAATAATTACGTAGTCGAATAAAATATGTGTACGATAGTGAGACGTAATATATAGCACACAAATTTCTTCGGTCGTTAATTAAAAAAATTAAACACAAAGGCGATCCTCTGCAAACGATAACGCTCGATGTCATATAAATATACGTCTTTGTTTGACACCTTGGTATTTCAGTTAGATGATGACGATGGGTAACACCAGAAGCGAATTTATACATCTGCTGTACGATATGATTGATGGATCCTAATATATGTATATTATTACGGGATTATTATTAGAGCGCATGCCAATTTGCAGAATTTTTGTTTTCAATTATTTTATGAACTTTTAGTGCAGTGCATATAATGTAGGTATTATATATATATATTATAAATAATAATAATATAGGAATATTAAGTTTGGAACTCAATTTAAACTTTTTTAAAATAAACTAATGCGAGATTAATATTATTTGTTCGACTTTTTGTATCGTCTAAGTATTTATCAAGTTTTTTTTCCGGTTGACATCGTGTATAAAATAATAATAATTTATATCGCGCTGTGCACGACGTATCAGACTAAAACTAAACCAAAAATAAATATGATATTTGCCCCGAGATATAGCTTTATACTACGTCATAATATATGATCGTACAATTTACGAGAGTGCTTTATATTTCATACGAAATATATTATATTTTTATTTCCAAATAATTCGTCGGAAATCGACCACTTTTACTGATGAAACATTATCTCGGCTACGCAAAATAATAGCGTAAGTACATATTTATTATGTTCTGTGCGCTGATCCTCGTAGAATTACATTAAAATGTATTGCGCAACAAAAGGTTTATAATAATTACATTTCGTTCTCAGCACACGTTTGTATTAAACGTAAAATGCGACACAATAATGCATTGTAATAATAATAATAATAAAATTCGTTCAACATTGGTCGTTTTACTGTTTTTACTGTTTTTGCTTTTTTTTTTTTTTTTACAATTTTATTAATTGCAATACTAAAAAAAACATTATTGATGAAATGATGAAAACGTTAAAGTTTCGATCATAAACTCGCGCTGTCCAATGATTATATCCGTATAGTTAGCAATGAACATATTCAATATTGGAACGTAATTTATAATCTCAAATTCACCTTCAGTCTTTACACCGGCCGAATACATAAAAATGTGTACCATAAAAATTCTGGTTACGATTTCGGCAAATAAACATCAATTACATATTCAGTTTCAAATAAATAAATAAATCATTTTAAAAATTAATTTATTGATTATTGTAAACCGTTATTCATAAATATTTGAGATTTATTACTATCTGTATAAAACAGACATTAATTGAAACATGTTGTCTCCAGTTATCGGTGATCACTGATGAATGTTTTCAGAATGTTGCCGACCCCGTGTTATACCTAATAATTTGTCGCGACTCACATCAAACCATTCATGTTTCATAAAGATTACAGTATTAAATATTTACAATAAATCATGAGGTATTTTTTTTAAGGTGTATCGGAAATTTTTCGGAATTAATTAGTCTATCCTCCTGATTCAATCACGTTTCATCACTGGATACAATAATTGTTGGAGTGGTGGTAGGAAAATCGTAATAATTCGATGCACATGAAAATAATAATATAAGGGGCACTGAAAAACCCTCGCGGGAATTTGTTCAATGTAATATAATATATTATAACGTAGCGTGCTGCTTGCCGACATGTCACTGTTAACTCGACTGACACACGGTCGCGGTGGATTATGAATCGAATAGAAATCAATGAGTTATTCGGATTGCAGTGGCAGCGGTTAGTTGTTAGGTAGGCAGGTACAGGTACTCTCCTCGGAATTCGATTTATCACCAGTCCTTTTCATCAGACGAAGCGGTGGCTACAGCGAACCAAGCGAAACGTAGAAAACAGAATTTTATCATTGGTTTTGCACAATGTATAGGTAATTCGAAACAAGGGACAATATTACATTTTGGGTGTACGTCCCTTTGCCTATATAGCCCGCAGTTGGTACCGGCCAATTGGGTTTGGCTGGACTTCGGTAGACAATAGCCGCGAGTACCTGCACACGAAGCACTAAAGGAACACGAGAGAAATTCAAAACAAATCGCAAAAACATCGATAAAACGTACGGTCTAACTGTCACGACTCACGGGCATATATAATTGAAACTTTATTGTATTTTTATTTTATTTTTGGATAGTTTGAGTAATGACAATACGGAATGGTTTCAGGCGTATTCAATTGACAGAGTACAGAACAGAAATTTATTATTATTTTTATTTTTATTTTTTATAATACAAACGCGTTTCTCTAAACGAATCACTTTTTAAGATGATATTGAACATTTTAACGTTATTACACATACCTTGACATTTTTTCAGAACTTAAAAGGTTTTTTTCGACTCAGAGAGCATTTATCAGCTACATGGAACTTAACATTTCATTATGCAAAAAAATAACATCAATGAATTTTTGAAAATAAAAATGTCATATTTTTCGTTTTATAATAAAAATAAGACGAACACGGTTTTTTTTTTTTTTGCTATGCAAACACATATTTATTACGACAAAAACCACGATTAGGTGCTTCAATAAACCGTTATCCGCTGACCCATTATTCGGCAGTGACATGATGATTGTTTTCGAATTAATAACAACACAATAGGTACAAAACGTGCTTTTATATATATGTATATTTATAGCTGCACCTTGATCTGCCAGCTATCTTCCCGTTAGCTTTTTCACCATTATTATACTTGACGCCACGTTCAGTGTGTGCACACAAATTAACATAACTACATAATGTAGTACACACATATAAACTTCTATATGAATAACATTTTTACCTGGCTGAAAATATTTTGATGTCATATTCTACACTGACCTTTTTTCGGTCCCAAAATAATAGTGTAATTTCCTACTAACAAGTGAATGATTCTGAACAATAGCTCGTGTACATATATTACTGTATTACTGTCAAATTCCAAGAACTTGTACTCCGAGTACTGTTTAAATAAATATAAAAATATGTTATTGTGATATTATGACTGATTTATAGATATTAAATTTTTTATTTTTATTATTATTTAATTTAATAATTTTTTACTATCACTTTTATTGCTTTAAATTAATTCTTAATCAAGTATGTTCTGGTAATAAAATATATGAATTGATACGCATGTATATGCTATTAATAATATAATAACATATTATAAATAATTAATATTATATATTTTCTATTTATTGGTTTAAATTGTTTTAGATTCTGAATGGAGTGATGGAATCTATTGGTTTTATATTGTGTGTTTTTTTTTGTGTCTGAGGACACGATTTTTGGTAGTAAAAATGCTTCAATTTTTTAAACAGCAACTTTTCTGAATGAAAAATGAATGTAGATGGTACTTGAGCAAGTCAAAAATGCAACTTTTTCAATACTTTTTAAAAAAGTTGAAAAGAACGATAAAAAAATTACGAAAAAACGGGAAATTTTACGCAAAATCACATTTTTACAAAATACATTTTTTTTAAATGCTCTAACTCAAAAACGCAAAACCGTAATAACTTGAAATTTTCACCAAATCTTTATATTGGAGTTCTTTATATATGGTTAAGTTTTCAAAGTATTTTGACATATTTTGACTTATTTATAGACAATAAAAAATTTTTGATTTTTGTAAATTTTTTTTTTTAAACATCTATAAAATTTAATTGGCTGACCGAAAACTCTTGAAAATTTAATACAAGGTTAATATTAAGTTAAACTAATCGTAACTAAAAATTATCGGAGATCGTCTCATTCAAATTTTTTTATAAACCCATAAAGCTGAAATTTGTATAAAATGTGTCAAAATCACGATAATTTGCAAGTTATTTTGTAGATAAAAATTCGTAAAACTTATTTTGTTTATATTTGAGGTTCAAAATTTTAACACTAGATTATCCATAAGCTACTCTTCAAAAATCTTTAAAAATATTTCTACCGAACCAAAAGGAAAAAAATTTATGACCGTTTGAAATTTAAATTTTTACGAATTGCATAAAATAGTGATTTATCGTCAAATGATTTTAAATATTTGTTATAATTCAAAAAGTATAAGTCCCAAAAACTTGAAATTTTTACCAGTTGTTAAAATCGGCATTTCCTCTATGTCATATTATTTTCAAAATATTATATTGATTTTTAAGCCACTTATAGGCATTTAAATTATTCGAATTTTTTACATTTTTTTTTTTTTTATAATCGGTGATAAAAAAAATTGACTAATACAAAATACTTGAAAATTTAATAGAAGATACCACAGAAGTGGTTATTATTGTCATTCAAAAAATATTAAAATCCATAGGCACAATTTATTTTTATAAGCGTTTGAACAGCGAATATTGATATAAAATTATATGTAAAATATAATATAACGTATAATATTCTAGACTGACAAATCATATCGGTTTTTGAAATTTGCTCTAACTCAAAAACGAAAAACCGTAATAACTTGAAATTTTCACCAAATCTTTATATTGGCATTCTCTATACATAGTTAACTTTTTCAAGTATTTTGATTTATTTTGGCTTATTTATAGACAATTTAAATTTTCGATTTTTGTAAGTTTTTTTTTAAAAATATCTATAAAATTTATTTGGCTAACTAAAAACTCTTGAAAATTTAATACAATGTTTATGATAAATTATACTTATCGTAACTAGAAAATATTGTAGATCGTTTTACTCAAATTTTTTTTATAAGCCCATAAATTTCAAATTTGTATAAAATATGTTAATATCGTGATGATTTGCAAGTTATTTTGTAGTTGAAAATTCATAAATTTTTTTTCTGTTTATACTTAAGGTTCTAAATTTTAACACTAGGTTGTCTATAAGCTAATCTTCAAAAATATATAAAAAAAATTTCTACTGGACTTGAAGGAAAAAATTTTATGACTGTTTGAAATTTAAATTTTTACGAAATTGCATTATAATTCAATTTAAATATAAAATACTATATTATTATATACACATTTTAGACAAACATATTAACTCCGTTCAAAATCGTTATTCGTATACAATGATGTCTATCATTGCATTCAAATTTAACAAATCCATTGTAATAATGACTTATCCTATAAATGAGGTTTACTTCACCCCCAACTGTACAGCAGAGCGAGGCCCATCCGTTTATTTTTCATTTAATAACGTTCGAGTAGAAGACAGGAGTTAACACTATGTCTATGTATGAGATTACATATTTTGTAATTTACCATTTCCCATTTAGACAACACTTTGCTAGAAAAAATAACTAACTCCATCCTACACAGTACCGGAAGGTGGTACAAGGTGGTATAATGATTTATTTTTTCAACTGCTTAAGTCGGTGTTAGTAAAGTTGTGCGATACGTGGGTACCCACTGAAAAATCTTCCATGGTTTCTTTTACTGGAACAATATTTGCGACGACGGCAGGGTTTGACAACTACTGCCGCTGGTCGTATCGTCTGATTGATCACATTGTGTGGCTGCGGACAAAGAGGTATAATACACGAAATCTCGCCGAGCTATTTTGATATTTACACGAGAAATCCGCACATCAACACCGGTGGAAAAAGTGAAAAACGTATGGAAAATTAGATCCGTCTCTCATTCTCACTCTCTCTCTCTCTCTCTCTCTATTTATCTATCTATATATTTTTTGCTATTTCTCTCTCACTATAATAACGTCACGCTGACGGAGATTTATTTAGAAAAATCCCCGAGAACATTTCGTGTTCGCCGGAATCGTACGAAAAATGGAATAAGCTGCGTATTACGTACTCACTCCGAGCTTCGTGTTTATACGGCAGACATACGTTGCCATGTTGTATTGCGACCTGGAGTGACTGAAGTCTGGCCGAAAATCAAATTAGATTTAAGATTTGTGTAATAGATTAGCTATACGCACGTCTTATATGTAATTGAAACTATAGACGTGCAGCGGTGTTCACCTGTAGCAACAATATAAGTCTACAAGACTTTTCCAAACACGTCCATTAATTTGGACCACCAAAAGGGATAAAGGCCAAACAAACGTCTATACATGTATGAGTCAGTGGTTCGTGCGATAATATAATTTGAGTGAACGTGTTTCATTTGACCTTTAATAATGTTAAAACATAGCATATTATATCTTACGATTGGATGAAAACGCCATAATTAATGTGATTATACGCAGTGATTAGTGACAAGATTTTCTAGGAGAACGGGTATTTTTTAACCAACTTGTAATTTAATAGAGTCAACTAACCTGTGGGTCCAAAATGTAAGTTTTCTCATTATTTAATACACATAAGAGTATAAGATATACTTAACAATAATAATTATGGTAATATTCGCATCCTATAATCCATATTCCACGCAACTATAATTGTTAATTATTATATCATAGCATATTATAATTTCAATGATATTTATTGTAAATTATTTTACAATATTAAGTTAAGCCATCCAGTTCATATAAAGCCGATGTAGATAATTTTAGTGGGTAGTTCTTACAGCATAAATAATAAACATCAAGGCCTAGTACTTTATTTGTAATTCGTTTCAACACGCTAAATGTTATTTAACATCATAATTTATACTGTATATAATTACCAGTTTTATGCAGCTATGATTTTAGATTTTTAAACCTAAATCTAAGATATAAATGCTTCTAATTTATAAATGTCCCTATAATAACAGTATGTTATGTCTTATGTACTAGTATAAATGTTAATCAAAGTGTATAATTAACTATGAAATAGTTTTTATAAAAAATATAAACGTTAAATTATTCGAACATCAATTCAGTGAAAGCGGTAGAACAAACAAAATATTTTTTAGATAGTTAATATAGCTTTATGGTAGAATTCATAACAATTTAATAGATTATATAAGTATATAAGTAAAGCGAACAAAATATATAGTTAACATTTTAAATACTTTCATACCTACTACTAAAAGGCTTATTATTTTAGATTCTGAACGAAGTGATTTTTCTTATTTATATACAACAAGTGTCCAAGGGCTGTAACAAAAAAAATAAAATGTATTCATTATAACAAGGTACTTATATTATAATTTAATAATAATAATAAATTGTATACTGTTTATAATTTATGGCAGCGTTAGACTGAAGTATTGAAGATTTATGTAACTTTTTAGACATCGTTAAATTACGAAACATGTATTTATAATATATATACATCATTTTTGAACTCTAATGGACTATTAAAAGTTTCGATTTTTTTTTTGTTTCATTAAAAAGACATTTTTTTTACTAAACTTCTTCCAGCAATAAAACGAAAACATATTCACTCAAAGTCATTATTTGTAAAGGACAATTTATAATTATAAGTGTAAAAATTAATTATTACGTCGTCCTTTATAGTAGCTATAATGACACAATTGAAAGTTTGATGTTTAAAATATTGTTTTCGTATCTATAATAAATAATAATAATATATATGTAGATAACATTCTCTATTTAAAGGTAGGTACCAATAAGCCGTTAACCTTTTCACTGCTCCAGACGTACTATTACGTCCAAAACATTTACACTACGCATTGCTCCAGACGTACTATTACGTTTCTTTGTATAGAAAATAAAATAAAAGACGGTATTATTAACTTACAAAAGAATCGTACACCTATGTAAATACTATTTAAATTTAAAGTTTTAAGTTAGGTATAGGGTATACCTAACTTATAGTTAGTAGTATTAGGTACGTATATCGTATACTCGTACCTACATAATTGATAGATTCAGTGGATAAATTGATACGGTAATAATATATCATTATTATTTATTTAAGTACTTAGACACCGATTTTTTTTTATCCTCACCTTAAGTAATCAATAATAAATCTAATTGACACATTTTATAAGAACTCGATTTTTATTTGTTTTTTACCAAATTATTTATATATGAATACATTAAATATATGTAGTAAATTTATTAGATTAAAAAAATATTAATATGCATTACATATTATGAATTGTATTTCAATCGCATATTGTTATTTGTGTTAGTACTGAACCTCAACTATAATGAGTAGGAATTTATCTTTGGTTTTTAATACAAATCAAGTATTTAAGACTAATGTGAGCTAAAAAAAACTTCCAATAGGTAATTTGGACAATAATATTATAACAATAAAATAGTAATTAGACGTATTATTCCGCCTCTTTGATACTATTCTACGGATATACTTAAGTATATTATTACGTAGGTACAAAAGCTAATGTCATCAAGATAAAAATGTTTATTCAAAAAATAAATATTTGTATATGAGTTATTAGAATAAAATAAATACATTTTCTATTACATGCTAACATTATAATGATTTATTTATGAAAAATTACTATTTAATGTAATAGTACTGAAAATAAAATCGTCTTTCGGAAATATAATGAAGTGGAAACAATTAGAGTTCATTTTGTAGTATGCAAGTTATTTTGATTTCAGAAACAAACAGTTTTACTTTGCAAAAACAAATGATTTTTTCCAAACCACTGAATACAATAAATTTAAATATTCATAAGCTAAAAGTAATATACTATTTTTTCCAAGCAAAATATTTTTTACTACCTATATATCAAAATGTAATAAGATTTAAATATTATAATTTATTGTTGTTCGTGTATAATTTCATTAGGTAATCGAAAAAGTAATGGTGTTATTTAAATATTGTAGTGACTTATGACTCGTTGCCAATCATTATAATTTATTTATTTTTTTGATATAGATTTGACAGAAAGAAAAGTAATATAGTTTATATTACTTATATAATATTGATATTACATGAAATATATGAGCAAGATTCACTGCGTTTAAGTTTATTTTTGACTTTTATCGTTTCGCTCCTCAGACAAAATATACTGCAACTTGATGGAACATACTTAGATCACTGTTTAGAACTTTGTTTTGAGTATTATATGTATTTGAAAACAACAAAGAATAAAATTCTATTCAAAAACGGTTATGTACGAGATTAGTTTATTAGCAAAAATTGTTGACCCGGATTACATATTTTGAATTACTAAAAAGTTGCTAAAGAGCAAAAAGTTGGTTAACCAAGATTTAATCATGGGATGTTTTACCCGATATCTAAATATAAGTATAAAACAATATCATCATACAGTCCTACAAGTCAGTTCTTACCTAAATGAAAGTGTAAAGTATTTAAATTTGTAAAATTTGAATGCAATGATAGGTATTATTGTATACGAATAACGATTCTGAACGGAGATGATGTTGGTCTAAAATGAATATAAAAATATAGTATTTTATATTTAAATTGAAATATAATGCAATAGTATGCAATGTCATATAAATTTAAATTTCAAACTGTCATACAATTTTTTTTCTTAAAGTCCAGTAGAAATTGTTTTATAACTTTTTGAAGAGTAACTTATGGATAACCCGGGTTAAAATTTTAATTCTTAAGTATAAATTGAAAAATTTTTATGAATTTTCAATTACAAAATAACTTGCAGATCATCACGATCTTAACATATTTTATACAAATTTGAAATTTATGGACTTATAAAAAAATGTTAAGTAAAACGATCTTCAATAATTTTTAGTTACGATAGTTATAACTTATAATAAACCTTGTGTTAAATTTTTTAGATAATTCAAAAAAAAACTTACAAAAATCGAAAATTTAAATTGTCTATAAATAAGTCAAAATATGACGAAATACTTTGAAAACTTATCCATGTATAGAAAAAGCCACTATAAAGATTTGGTGAAAATTTCAGTGTTTGCAGTTTTTCATTTTTGAGTTAAAGCATTTTAAAAAAAATGTGTTTTGTCAAAACGTGGTTTTTCGTAATTCTTCTATCGTTTTTTTCGACGCTTTTAAAAAGTTCTGAAAAAGTTTGATTTTTGACTTGTCCAAGTACCATATTGACTTTACTTTCAGAAAAGTTGCTGTTTAAGAAAATCGAAGCATTTTTATTGCCCCAAAACGTGATGAAGACACAAAAATAAAAAAATAAAAAAACATATCATTGTAAAACCAATAGATTCCATCACTCCATTCAGAATCTTAAATAGGTATATGTTAAAATTAAAATTAATTTCTTGCTTCCCTAAAAAATATTATATAGGTACTGTGGTATATTAAGTGTTATCAAATTATAAGAGTGTAAACTACTCGAGAAGAATTTATAACTACAAACTAAGAAAATGTATCTTATATTTTAGAAAAGAAATGAATATGGTATGAAGCACTTACGTTTCTCATATTTGTAATAACTCAAAAATAACGCAGTGGAGTGGTGATTTTACATGTATAGTATCAATTCACCAATACCTGTATTTAAGGTTATTACTTTGGGGGTAAGTGAGTTCGAGAGCCGAACAGGGTGACTGTGTAGCTTTGTTGTCTACGTATATAAAATCACTTACCTTGATCGGCGTCGATCTTGATTTGCAAGTGATTGGCCGCTCAACAGTCAACTGTAATAATCTTTGAGTTGGGGTTTATATTAATAATTGACACAGACACTGATTTAGATGTACGAATATAATAACACTTCCACACTCGCACAGAGAAATACTCGATATTTAATAATATGTGAGAAAGTTATTTTTATTGTAATAAAATGTTAATAGGCTGCTAAGTCTGTGTGTTTACACTGGCGAATTGCTACCAAGAGTTTTGATAATCACTGCGCATGCAGTCGATCTCAGATTTGTTGGTCCTCTGGGGGACTCTGTGAGACTGTCCTCTGAGAGACACTGTGTGACTGGCGAGTCGTCATCTACATGCGTGTCCTATATATATATAATATATAACGATATCGTGCCTTGGACCGAGGCGGTGGCCTTCAATGGTTGACCGACTGAAAGGGGCAACGGTACATCGTTACCCGAGGTTTTTATTGTTAGAATTGTATTCTCTGTGCGCGTGATGAAAGAGATATTATTTATATTACTTTAAGAAATATTACATTATTGAATGATGCACATCATTACATATTTAAATTTCAAATCTTAAAATGTCTACCTCAAACTACAAATCATGAATATGAAAATAAAAATGTAAGATTGTCGTGTAATGAAGTATTAAACTTTCATAGAATCATACTATTCAGGATTTACTAGATACTATAGAGTTGGAACAAAAATATTTTCTGACAGCAACAAAAAATACAAATATATTATTATTTTAACTCCAACTGCAATGTTTTAAATTGAAGACGCATGAAAAAAAAATTAAATTAAATTTGTTTAATTAAAAATTGAATATAGAGCGTATATTTTCTGATCGTTAAAATAATAATTTCAAATTGTATAAATTTAGTGGTTTTAAATAAAATATTTAGATTTTACTTAATCAATATTATTCAATGATCAATTAAAATTCGATTAAAACTTGTAAATTACTTTATTCATGTAGTACCTATCACGTCGCCGTTAGCTGTACAGCTTAAAAAGTTTTTAATATGTACTTTAAAATTCTGTTACAGTTGAATCCAACAGTCAATTTGAAGCAATTCGTAGTTATCTGAAGGAACTGGACGTTTCCGAGAATGTTTGGATTGGTCTAAAGCGTAACAGTGAGGCCAGTGAATTTACATGGACGTGAGTAATACATTTATCTATTTTAACTAAAACATACGAGAAAGGCTGTTTACGATGTTAAGGAATTTACAATTGTTATCCTAACAATAATCAACAGAACGTTCTATATATATCGCATAAGTTCTTTTTAGTAACTTTTCCAAACGACATTTTACAATTTATTACAACTTTCGTAACAAAACCATGTTGAAAAAGATAAAACATAAAGCTATTCGCAAGGCAAAATCGTTTACAAAAAAAATTAAATTAAAATAAAACATTTACAATGCAATTATGGTTTGAAGCAATAGTTCTGTAATTTCGTTATAATATATGCAGCGCGACAGGCAAGAATATAGAGCTATCATTTGGAGTTTTTAAGGTCTAGTAAATATTCTTTACATTTTTATAATATTGTTCGACCTTTGCTCATTTGGGTAATATTGTCAAAACGGTATATTGAATATATACTGTCTTAGCTTAAGTTACAATATGTGATAAAAAATATTTGAATGTATAAAAAAATGTACCTAATAAAAAATTAAAATTATTTGATAAACATATAATAATATATTGCCATATTGGTCTGTCTAATTCAGTATAAAATGTGCCAAAAATATTACTTGCAGTACAATTATTTAAATTCGATCCAGTCTTCTCATTTTCTATCAGCCAAGCCCAATACCAAAAATATTTAATCGAAAATAAAACCTACGTATAAACAGTATTTATAGACGTTTTCAACAACCTGCTAAACAAAACGGAAAAATTATAAATTAATAATTATAGTAGGTAGGTATCATAATGATTTCTTTTAATATTAAATGTGTGTTCGCATTTACAGCAATTATCAGCCACTTGCCAGAAGCGGATACTTCAGAGAAGAGGTTCAACGTTCATTGGACCCGGTATGCGTTGTCACCGACCCAACGGCCAATTTCAAATGGCACAGTTTACACTGCGGCGGCCCAGAAGTAGCATCGTTTGTCTGCGAACTTCCGGGTACTTATCTATTTTAATATACTATGTACGATTTTGAAACGTACACCCGATATTGGTGCACGTACAGAGGTGGCCAGGGATCGTATAAAACCCTCAAATTACACATTTTCATACCCGATTTGTGCTTATAATATTGTTTGGAGAGGATTCATTTTGTGTTTAAGAGAATGAGTTTGTTAGAGTTTATATTGATAATACTATAATACAATTATAAATTATGTACCTATGTTAAAATAATATATGGATATCAGATGAAAGAAATAGCGATTGGTTTCATACCGTCAACAATAATGTGGAGATTATTTGGTTACCCATGTTACACCTTATAACAACAAAATCTAGGTTTTCTTTTGTATTGAAGTTTATAATTTCATTACGATATCAAAATATTTTATGCCAAGTAAATATAGGAAATGAAGTCCCCGCAAGTTACCTACCTCGGCATGAATCATTTTAGCACTCTCAAGTTTTTGACTGAATGTGCGCCCGTGATACCCGGTGTCTGCGTCCCTATTTATAAATTCGCAAATACTAGATATATATTTTAATTCGTTTGGTTGATCGACGACGACATTTTGAATAATATCTAGGAAATATATAATATATATTATGAAATAGATTATTCGTGTTGACATTGTTCAAATCAAAACGTATATAGTAATGCGTGTAACATTATGAATTTGTAGTTCCGTATTGGGCGTCCAAGAGCAATGGTTGCATGACGAATACGATGGAAGGTATGACCGTGACTTTTTTGCCGGAGCGTCCTGCTATTCAGCTCACCAAAGAATGCAGTCCAGGTGTTTCCAAAAATGTTACTTGCAATGGAAACATGGTTTGTTGTTGTAACATTTAATTTTATTATTTTAATTATTATTAATTTCAGATATAGCTATTTGTTTCAAAACAAAAAATGGGTGCCTTATTATTTTAATTTGTAAGGCGTATGTTTCGATAAAACTACACAGTTATTTGAATTTTTATTAGTTATTGTTAACAACTTATTAGCTTTATAATTAGATTGATTTTTCGACTATTCTGATCATTATTTTCAAAATCTTAAACTAAACACACTAATTTATTATTAATTTATCTATGATTACAATTATTATTACTTAAATAATTTGTCACTATTCATTATAATATGTAATATTTTACGCTCATTTTGTCATACATAAATGTACACATTTTTACACAACTCTACATAATACACAATGTTACCGATTTTAAGTTATTTGTATTATAATCAAAAATCAAAACTTCAATATATGATTACTATAGTTTATATCAATATAACTATTACTTATTATTGTTAAATTAAATTGGATTGGAGTTGCTTAATTTTATAATGTTCAGATTATAATATTATAAACAATATCGAATTATTTATGCAGTACAAAATAACCAACCCCTTCCCTGTACATGCATACCTATATAGCTTTTAGCGTGTGCATTTTAGTATTTATGTTATGTATATTGTTTTAATTATAATGGAGTTAGTTAATTTATAGTACAAAACAATTCAAATTTATTTTTATATATCACTGTGATATTTAGCTTTGCCTAACCGTACCTTTGAAAATATACCTTCATAATCAACGTAGGCGCAGTTTTATAACACATACAGTAGCTAATTTAATAATTCGAAATTTTAGTTTCATTAAAATTTGTTGGATGATAAATTTACATTCACTTACCTCTCATGTTAGCTTATAAATTTATAATGTCTCATGATTCTTTTTCTACAGTAATGAAAACAACAGAAATTATCCGTAACCTCACTGTTCATTATACATAGCTACGGAGGAGGCGAGATACTTGGTTTTATGAATATTCAAATGAAAAAATATATTGCAAATAAATTATTTGAAACAATAAACATTATTTATACATTCGCCATGTACAAAGCTTCTTATTGACGTTAAATATTTTTAATGCGTTATTCAACTTGAACTAATTTTAATACTATCCGTTTCTGACGATTGCTGCATCTTCACTTTTTAAGTAATCTTCTTATATTTATATTACAAACATTTCGAAATAATGACTAAACTTGCACCCATTATTCAATATCATCGTTATTTCATTTCCATAAATTGTAGAAAGTCGTATTAAAATATACGAATAAACAATAAACAATGGCATTAGACGAAGGTATTAACATCAAACTTAATACATTGTTTTTTTCTGGGAAGGGAGCCGAGAGGGAGAGCTTGGAAATATATTTAAATTCAATACTCTCCAATTCCAACTTAAACCAATTATTTCGAATTCGATGTATACAATATTAAATCTAAAAAGAACCGGATGGGCCTCGCTATGCTATACAGTTGGATGTGGAATGCACCTCGTTTATAGAATAGGTCATTACAATGGATTTGTTAAATTTAAATGCAATGATAGGTATCATTGTATACGAATAATGATTCTGAAGGGAGATGATATGTTAGGGCCTAGAATAGGTATATTATATTATATATTATGTTACCTATATTTAAATTGAAATATTATGTCAATATTTGATTTTCAAACGCTTATAAAAAATAAAAAGCCTATGGAATTAAATAATTTTGAAATGACAGTAAAACACTTCTGTAGAATCTTCTATTAAATTTTCAATTATTTTTTACAAGCTAAATTTTTTTATCAGCAATTATAAAAAAAAATGTAAAAAAATCGAATACTTCAAATGCCTCTAAGTTGCTTAAAAATCAGTATAATATAATGAAAAAAATTAGGCATAAAGAAAATGCCAATCTTGTCAGCTGGTAAAAATTTTAAGTTTCTGCGACTTATACTTTTTTAATTATAACAAATATTTAAAATCGTTTGAGAATAAATCAATATTTTATGTAATTTCATACAAATTTAAATTTCAAACAGTCATAAAATATTTTTTAAAGTCCTATAGACATTTTTTTATAGTTTTTTGAAGAATAACTTATGGATAACTTACTTTTAATATTTTGAACCTGAAGTATAAACAGAAAATTTTTTATGAATTTTCAACTACAAAATAACTTGCAAATTATCACGATTTTAACATATTTTATACAAATTTGAACTTTATGGGCTTATAAAAAAAAAAATTGTAGAAAACGATTTCCAATTTTTTTAATTGCAATAAGAATAACTTATAATAAACCTTGTATTAAATTTTCAATAATTTTTGGACAATCAAATCTTTTTTATCGGTATTTCAAAAAAAAAAAACTTAGAAAAATCGAAAATTTAAATTGTCTATAAATAAGTCAATATATGTTAAAATACTTTGAAAACTTAACCATGTATATATAACGCCAATATGAAAATTTTGTATAAAATTTCAAGTAGGTATTTGTGATTTTTTGTTGGTGAGTTCAAGTATTTTAAAAATTGAATTTTGTCAAAATGTGGTTTTATGCAAAAATTTCCCGTTTTTTCGTAATTTTTTTATGGTTTTTTTCGATGCTTTTAAAAAATATTAAAAAAAAATTGATTTTTAACATGCGAAAGTTCCATCCACATTCACTTTCCTTTCAGAAAAGTTACTGACTAAAAAAATCGAATTATTTTTACTGCCAAAAAAAGTGTCGTCAGACACAAAAAATAAAAAATATAAAACACTCATCATTGTAAAAACAATAGATTCCATCACTACGTTCAGAATCTAAAATAAAAGCAAATATACAATACATATATTTCAAATTAATTTTTATAAGAAGTATTAAAATATAACAACTGCATTTATCGGATTATAATGTATATAGGTTATAATTTATTAGTCATTAGACCCTATCATAATTTAAGATTATAACGATTTTTTAGATTTCTTACAACTTTACAAGACGTGTACTTAAACTTTTTTTTTTAGAAACAATCCGAAATACTTGAACAATTAAGCTGTCCGAATAAACTGTTGATGACTTTAATCAAAACATATAATCCTATCATAACAGACGTCAAGTTAAGAACAACAACTTCAAGCTCTGAAGCAGGTAATATAATATTATATATATATTTTATATACTTATATAGTAGTAACAATACAAAAAATGTCAATAGTTAAACATTACACATAATTTATATAATATTTTTCCAATACTCCACGATAAAGTTAAAAATAATAATAAATTAATAAAACAATTTCGCGTGTTGCGGAATATAAATTATTTTCCATTTTATTAAACTAAAATCCTCATTTTACATTTTTTAAAATATTCTTGAAGTACTTTACGCAAAGATCTTTTTACCTAACATTATAATATAGTAGCAAACTTCATTAATATAATATAAAATTGATATAATGCCCATTGTAGTCATAACCTACATTCTACTTATTTCATGAACTAAGAATCATACTTAGGTAGGTATAACGTTAGATTGCATTTAAGCTGTAAATTGCAACAAAACATTTTATAGCTCAACTTTTAACTTAACTTAAAATTAAGTTTGATTTATTTTCTACAATTTGTTAAAAAATTATATATTTTATATATAGTAATTTTTGTCAGTTCCATTAAATGTTTGTTCGAATAAAGCAAATCATTTTTTCGATGTATTTTCACACGAAAAAATACCCATGTTTATCTTGTATGTCAAAAATATTTCACAAAATATAAAATAACAGATTTCATTAGTCAAAAATCGAAATAGATAAAATATGTGTTCGATATACGAACCCAAAATTGCATAACGCTTACCTACAGAAAATGTACCCTAACTTTATATACCGATTAAATTTGATAAATTCAATAGTTAAAAATGATAATATTTAGTTATAATTAAATACCTACTTATAATAACTAAAGTTAAACTAATAAATTTCAGAACTTAATGATAATCATTTTTTTTCTTATTAAAATACACAATTCAAGAATTCATAAAATTCATGAATCGCGTTTAGATACCTGAATGTTGAAAGTATGTCATTACTTATCACTAGGGAACGGATTTGAATGCAAATTGCATTTTTTTTTCTAAATATCCGAAAACATTGGTTTCCAAGCAAAAGGTTCATTTCATACATCAAAGAATTAAAAAATGTTACTTTTATTTTGCATTTTTTGAAATTTTTAATGCATTTTGTGGTTTGTAAGTCATTTTTTCAACATTTTTTCCACATTCGTTTTAAAAAAAATTAAAATACCTAGACATGTATTATGTTACGAAATTACGACATTATTGTTAACACGTGTATTATGTTACGAAATTACGACATTATTGTTGACACGTGTATTATGTTACGAAATTACGAAATTAATTAAGGTTGTATTGTATTAATTGTATTTAAATATTTTTTATTAGATTTTTCATAATAATGTGTTTTTTTATAAGCTTTAAAATCAAAATTTTGTTTTTATTGAATATAAACCCATTTTTAAAGTTTTTATGGCATTTTTTAGTGCATTTTTTTATGTTAAAGCATTTTTTTAATGCATTTTTCTTGTTTTTAGAGCATTGAAATCCGTTCCCTACTCATCACATTAAAATTTTATTTTTCTATTAAAATGTGCGATTGTACAATATAGATATATAGTAGTCATCTGGAAGTTTATGCGTACACGCGAAAATATAGTTCTGTTCCAAATTGACGCTAATTGACAGTCAACGTATAGACATTTTAAAAGTACATCGTAGCCGTGTGTGTGGCACAATTTAATCGAATTACAAACCAAACTTAGTAATACCAATTAAAACACAAGACATTCTAGGCAAAACACATAAAGCCATTGTCAATTCTCAGAGACACAGAGAATATTTGATTGTTAGTTTTGGTTATTCAGTTTCGGTACTGTAGAATTAGTTATGCATTTGCAAGTGAGAAGGAAACTCATTATTTGCGTTCTTCCGGTTGTATATAACTTCCAAAGTACTTTATGGAATATTCGTGTAACTTATCATATGCTCAGTGGCTCAGCCCTGTTACAAATAGGATCATAAACATAGCTCATTTAATATATGATTTTTAATAATAATATTTTTTATCTGTACGTGTTTGCAAAATATCATACAAAAATATGAAATTATTTTGCACATACTTACATCAAATAGGACCGATGAATGAGATAATATCTTGAAATTATATGATACTTACAGACTCGCGGATAACAATGAATATAACATAAAATATTACATACTTTTACGCATTGGTGTAATTATAATTACATAGTACTTATATTAGCAAGATTCTGTCTACAATCGTGCTTATAGACGTATTATTTTACACAAATCTCAAACCTTAAAGTTTCATATAATACCATTATTATTTTACAAAATAAACAACGTTACATTAGCGAGAAGACTTATGATATTATGTGGTAAATCGGATTTCACTAATACCACTCATAAATAGTATGAATATTCATGATATAGCGCTGCTTCAGCCAACAATAACAAATTTATTATTGAATTTCGCCGAACCCAGTATCCCCATATATATTATTATATAAATTATAAAATATCAGAAAAAAAATCTAAAAATAAGTACCTACAATCATTATACTGAGATCAATGGCGATGCGTCATCAAATTATGTATTATGCATTTTTATACAATACAATATTATATACTAACACTTGGTTTTAAGTAAAATTATTTATTTTTTATTTTTTTTTGGGTTACTGTTTTCATTTTTGTAAAAATCAAAATAACAAATTTAGTTTTTTTTTTTTGAAATTGAATTTGATACATATAAGTATAATATAGATAGTTAATCCCTACATTTTAAAGTATGTACCTACCTATAAAATACTTAAAAATAGTATAGATATGATGTATCTACTATCTAATTGATACAAAATAAAATAATATGAAATCATAGAAATTGGAATAACTAGAGTCAGGGAAGATTTCTGAACCCAAAAATAAGAACGGGACTTAATATTGAGGTTACGTTATTTTCTTAAATGATATTTTACTTAATCATAAGACGTATATTGACAAATTACGATTTAGAACTACGATTAAGAACCAACTATCAACTCAAAAATATAAATGCTCATGATAGATGAATATATAAATATATATATATATATATATATATATAGATAAATATATAATTTAAAAAAAATATTTACAACATTTAAATAACCTATATAGTTTAAAATATATATGTCATCGTTATAAATTTAAAATTGAGTCTTAACCAACCAGTTATAGTAAAATAAAATCAAGTGAAAAATGATATTTAGCTTCTCTTGAAAAGTTATATAAATGGACCCTTCTATCTCTCAGTTACAGATAATTTTAGACCGGCCCAATTATAGCATCATTATTATTCATTACGTATTAGTACATCATGACGTGTTATTACACCACTTTTTTTCATTCGAGTCCGGTATAATATTAACGATAATCTTTCGGTTTCAGACATCGAAGACTACGCCATCGAGATGGCCACGATCTACAACGATGAAACGATCCAATCGATATCGAAAGCGATGGAACGGAGTGCCGACGGTCTGGGCAACTTGCCGCAAGAGATGTCCATAGCCCAGGAACCGATCAAAGTTCCCGGCCGTAACATTTTCGACACCAACGGCATCGACTCGGCGTTCCATCGATCCATCGATCGCTCGAGAACCACCACCACTACCAGAATCCCCAGTACCACTTTTGACCACACCACTACCGACCACACTACCACCAGCAGTACCACCACCGGCAGAACCACTATCGGGAGCACCACCATCACCACCACCAACACCACCTCCACCACCACTACCAGCCCACCATCGACAACCGATGACGTGACCACCAGCACCGTGGTAACAGGCACTAGAACCCAGCCGAAGCGAACGGCTTTGGACGCGGACATTACCTACGCTGTGACAGTCGCGAGCCGACCATCGCCGCAAAATGTGGCCGACAACGTGACCACATCGGCTGCTTCCACAAGCGCGACCACTACGGACACCGGCAAACTTACTGCGATCCACGCGGCCACCGAAGTACCTACGATCTCCTCTTCGTCCACGTTGGTCAAGGTGGTTTCCACCTCGACCAGCCAACCGACGATCGCACTCAATAGTCCCATCGCCACGGCCACCGTCCTCACTAGCACCAGCACCACCACCACTACGACCGTCGGCAACGGAGGTCACCACAAACATCACCACCATTTTTCGAGCACCACGGCCAAGAGTCCGGTCATCGAGAAGTTCCCGATCGTCGCCGAGAAAATTCCTACCACAGAGAAAATTCCCACCCCACAGAAAGTGCGAGCGCCCAGTATTAGCACTGCCGGAATCCCGGCCGCCAACGCGTCGACGGTTATCGCGGTTACGCGGTCACCGGTCACGTCCACCGTCAAGATCCCGTACACGGTTGCCACCGCGCGAATTCCGACGGCCGCCAAAGCGACGATCCAGATGCCGACGATCCACGTGTACAAGAAGATCGAATTGCCACCAAAGGCCACCGACAGCAGCAGCGGCCACGAACATTTCCCGTACAGGACTGCCAACCACACGGGCGCCGCTCGTAAACCGTCAGAGACGGCCACCGGCAACACGGTGATCACGACCGATTCCACGGCAATGAACAGCACCACCACGGCTACCGGTTTGATCGTTAAGACGGCCACGGTGGTCGCCGCGCAGCCGACAGCTACCACGATCCGCGCATATGTCACGATCGCTTCGGCCGCACCGAACAACGAAACATCGGCTACGGCGTCCGCCGTTTCCGGCGGCGCGCTCGACGACAACACCTGGAATCCGACACCGTCATCGCCACCGTCCACCGCAGCCGTCGACACCACAGTTTCCGTCACGAACACGGCCGCAGCTTCCTTCACGGACACGGCCGCAGCTTCCGCCACGGACACGGCCGCAGATTCCGCCACGGACGCCTCCGCCATAGACACCACCACCGCCACCGCCACAGCCACGGACACCCCCGCCGCCGCCACTGCCGCCGCCATCACCTCGTACCCACCGCCATTCACCACCTCACCGTCGTCGACCACCGTACCACCGTCTGCTTCACCGCTGTCCACGTCCTCGACAACCGCAGCCACCGCCACCGCAGCCACCGCCACCGCAGCCACCGCCACCGCCGCCACGGCCACCAGCACCACCACCACCGCCACCAGCACCACTACCGTCAACACCAATCATCGGAAGGCCAGCAGTTACGACGCGTACACCGACCACCCGAACCGCAGTCGTCACATCATACGCCCCAAACAGCACCACCACTCCTATCCGTACATCTTGTACAGACTGCTGGGGTGAATGCAACCAAGTAGTCCACCGCGCAATCACGATAATCGCGTCCCGCTCCGTCTCGTCCCGTAATCCCTTTGCCGCGTCGTCTTCACCAATCACCGCCAATCCGACACCGTTTATTCGCGACGAGACAACACAACCGCAATAATACGTCACGTTCACGAAAACCGTTAAAATCCCAACTGCACACGTCCCCCACGTCCCGTCTCGTCGCACCCGCTGCACCGAGCACACCATTTTAGGACCTTTTTAGGTCTGCACGTTCAACGTGCGCACGTCAACGCACAAACCATTAAACGTTTTCCTGTACACGCGCTCAACAGTTCAATCCGCTTGAAAATCCTTTTACACGTTCGCTGAACACGCGCACTATAGGTACCTTAATGCGTTATAAAAATGTTACGATAACATAGTTAACGAATGCACACGTCACGCGTATTTCGAACACCGCTACGATCCGTCTACATAATAATAAGCCCACACGTGGTCTGCAACAACAATGTTATAATTGCGTGACCGCCATTGTGACATCTCGGTAAATTATTTTACGTGCATACAATTAATTTATCAAAATGATCGATTCGTACCCATTATATACAACGCGACGACCTCCATACTCAGTAATAGACTATATTATTATCGTGTCGAGACCGAGTCCCGCTCGTACCTACGGTTCATTTCGTTCGCCACAGCTGCACTGCTAACGTGTTATCACAGCGGTGTTATTTCATTCGTATTTATATTCAATTTTGTTTACTATCATTTCATATTTTAATTGTTTAAAAAAGTCTTAAAATGTAATTATTTCATTTCCGGAATACCACATTCACAAAAAAAAGTGATAATGAATAATATAAGACGTAATATAGTTGTCAAGACAAAACGTTCTTGTGTGGCAAATAATATTATTGTAACATATAATAATTTCAAACAAACCGGTTTAGATACTTACCACTATCTTTGATTTTCGATTCAAACAATAAAATTAAAATGAACGTAATTATAATATAAAAATATAAAATTTTCTCGTTTCACTTGGTTGTCATAAACGTATAACATCTACGATATGTTTAGTTCAGTGATCACAGTTACTGAATTACCGATAAATGATAAGGTTGCGTGTAATTTATTATAATACAAGGCTCCCAGCTTGGACATTTCCGGTTTTGTAATAATAAAATATCAATAATGTCATTTACGAATTATCAACGTTTTATTTTATTAGATATCTATCTAAAATAAATAATTACTAGTAACCAACAGACAACGATAAAGTAACAAATCAAACACAGTGCTCAACCAAATTTTATTAATATTATTCAAATTTCAATAATAGGTAAGCGATATTTACATTCAAAAGCTTGGTGAACTAGTCACTGTTTATCGAATAATTGTAACATTATTTTTATTACTAATTCACAAAATATGACGAATAATTGAAAAATATTCTTTGAGCTATATTTTATTTCCGAATAAACATTATAATTCGTAGGAAGTGTCCAGTTGTATGACACGGGAAAATTCACTAATATTATTATATATATAATTGTTCTTTATGAAATGAGCAATAGTGACGCTTTAAAAATTCGATTATTCATAATATACGTTGTCAGGTACCTATTTCGTTGTGTTTCAAAATAACTGTCAAAACACCATAGCAAGTGTTTAATAAAATGCATTAAATTATTAAAAAAATATAAAAATTAAAAAAATGAACGATTCGTGACCACAATAATGTAACCTTATGTCCTTATTATAGATATTTACTTGCATACATTTTCAAAATTTCTAACCTAGGATGAAACATTATTTACATCAATTTATCACCAATAAATAAATAAATTAGTTTGGGTTTTAAAAAATGTAAGTGTTTATAAAACTTCCCAAGACTTTTACGTTAAAATATTTTTTAGCGTTTGATATTAATCGAGTTTGGCTATATTCGTAAAATTTACAATTTTATATTACTTAAATATAGTATGTTATACAAAAATAAAACTAATCTTTTTCTTTTACTAAAAAAATATAAAATTGTAATATTATAATCTTTATCTTTTAGATGTCTCACGAATTTGTTCTAATTTAAAGTAATGAAACAATTTTGAACGATATGTTATAACTACGTTAAAGGTTTTTTAATGTGGTCAGCGGATTTTACACGGAGTAACCGAAAATGTTCGCTTTTATTTATTTTAATTATAACTATTATATAGGAGACAAATTGTCGAATTATTGCTATCTATTGCGGATTTTAGACCACGTGACTTAGGTGTTTAATTATAATAAACCATTGTAGTAGTTACACTTGTTAGGTGTTTAACTATACCTATTTAGTAGTTAGTAACTTATCGGAGGTATTGTGTTTGTCAATTTATATAGTCATTTGTAGCATTTTGAAAATATATAATTATCTTTATTGTCTAATTACTTGTATTTTATTTATCCACCAGAGTTCCCATGTTCATATTTCTACTATTTTTTATGTATATAAAATATTTTAGTGTAAGTTTTAATGAAAATATAGGTTATAACTTATAAGTTAAGACCAATACCAAATCTATAACAATTAATAATATTAATTAATGTTCACTGTTGATAGTATTTCCATTGTTACTTATTACTTTGAGGTATCAGTGATTAAGGTATAATAAATAAAAATTACCAATAGGTTATCTAGGTTATTGAAACTTAAAAATAATTATAATGATTCATTTAGAGAAAAAAAAGCTATTATAATAATATTAACTTATTTTTCCAGAGTCCCAATGTTCAAAATATTGATACTTGTTAGCAAATACCTACCTATTAGAAAAATACCATATCTAATTCAGACTTTTACCTATATTATCCCTAACCCAACATGTTTTATGAAGCTAGAAACATTAGTGGCATAATTTATTATAAGAAATGTTATTGCTCATGGAAAAATAATCCAACAGTTCTGTATTTTCCACATATTCCGACGAAAGACCAAACTTTTTTATAGTTCTATACCAAGATTGCCCAAGGTGAAACCGACAACCATGAACTTTAGTCAATGGCCAAACTTCATTTATTGCATTATTTATAGCTATTTCAAAGTTAGCATAAATGCTTTCTAAAATAAACTCCTTATTATAAGTTAAACAATAATTATTAATTATTCGAAAAATGTCTGCATAGGATTCTAGTTTTTTTTTGTTTTTTAGTGAAGTGAAAACTACCTAAAGAGTAAAGGTATATATAATGATTGTTTTTCATTACATGAATTGTAAAAATTGGTAAAAAAAACTTTGTACAGTATGAAAAATTTCCATTAACGTAAAATGTGGTTGATTTACTTAGAAGTTTTATATTGTCATCCGTGCCAAAAAATAAAATCCATTTTTTGAATTATTAACTTGTAAAAATGTATTACCTTCATGCGTTTTATGTCCATGTTTTTCAAAATATCATGCACCTATTGTCTATTACGAGACAAATTTGGATGATTCGAGCTTAAAATATAATGTTTTATATATGTCAAATCTTTGGTTGTTATTGAGTTAGTATTATTCTCCCGTAAATATGAATGAAATAACTCGGAAGGCCGTTCACACATATTTTCAGTCGCCTTTCGTTTTAAACTATTACTTATTATTTGACGTTCAATTTTATTTTCTTCGTCCGCATCGTGGTTATGTTGTATATTGCTATTGTACGATGTCCACATGATTTCCTCGTTATCTAACACTTTTAAATGCATCCTCGTTTAGTACATTTATAACAATGCTGGCTATTTTGGAGGAGTTTTTGAAAACTATAAACTATAAAAATTAATTTTCCCTTTTCAATTAACATTATCTCTACAGGATTCATTTTTACACACTCGCCACTCGCGTATTTACTGATAAAGGGGCTATCGTATATTAACAACGAAAAAAAAGTAGTGTATAGAAATCAATGATAATCGCTTATTGCAGTAGATTACGACGATTATCGGTCAACGCTTAAGACGATAAGACATAAGACTATGCAATAAATATATATACATATATATAATAGCAGATAAGTATATCCAGCGTTAGACTATAATAATATTATTGGTCGGTATCGAAAAAGTAAACGCGTATAATATTATGAGAACCCCTTGTTAAAGAATAATATTTAACAGTTTTGGGAGCCAATTCAATGTTCGCCACTGGTATATGCCCTATTTGAAAAGTGTAAGCATGTGGGTCGTGAAAAAGTTTTCGGAAGAAAATTAAGTCACAGTCTAAAAAAGATTGAGAACCGCTGAGTTATGCTTTTGACTAGAGCTGGGATTTTAATGCCCTAAAAACACCCCGAAAATGGCCTAAAAAAAATGCTTTTATAACCTAAAAACTCTAAATAATGCCCTAAAAAACCGAGAAGAATGCCCAAAAAAAAAAGCTTTTATGACGTAAAAACTCTAGCTGTCATTTTAATTTTGGCATTTTTATATTAAATTATCAAAAAGAATTAACTAGAGACCACTGACTAGAGTAATAAAACGGTGTTTACGAAGACAAAACTCATACTAAACGTCGAACGATATCATCGTCGATTTTAACGATTTAAGATTATTTTACAGGAAATGCGGGTAGGGGTTACTCAAACCTATAGTCGATAAACGATTAGTCCGATAATATAATACGAATTACGAGTAACCTACTTATAATCTGTAAAATCTGTTAAATTTAAATAAAAACCATGTTGGTGTAAAAATCTTAAAATAAAATTTCAAATTCATACTTGGTTTCCAATTACTCAAAAAATGCTCCAAAGACTCTAGAATGCCCTTAAATCAAGAAAATGACCTAAAAACTAAAAAATTCCAAAAAAATGCAAAAAAAAATGCAAAATAAAATTTCTTATTCTCATTCAAATGTACATAAAACAAATTTATGACAAGACGAGCATTGCACAGTAAGCTTTGGAAAACAATGCAAAGTGCATTGAAATCCCAGGCTTACTTCTGACATTACATATTTTGTACGAACAATGACAATATCCATGTTTGATGCGTAGTATCTATGTGTTTGCAACGTGGTCAAAAAAATATTTACATAAATATAAATATTACTTAAAAGTGAGAATTAAATGATTATGCAATACAGGCATTATTATTATTATTACTATGTATTATAAATTATTTATTACTTCCAAAGTCAATTTAGACATTAGCTCAAATAAAAACAATAAAAATGATGTGAAAGATATTATGATGAACAGCGTACTTGAAATATCTGCTACAGCAAACAAGAAGTCTACAAATGTTTTGAACGTTACTTATTATATTATTATCATATTAATAATAATTTTTAATTACCCTATTAAGTATTTAATTTATAATATAAGTATATTATGATTAGAAGTGTATTAAATCATGGAATATTTATTAAAAAAATGTGTTGAATAAATTGCAAAAGGGGCGGTTGCACATGCATCCTATAGGCTATAAAACCTACATATTCCATAATAATATTATGTTTTTAGAGTATTTTTGCAGTTCGTAATCTGTATGGCCGTACGGGTATTGAGAGGTGGGTGTAGACAATTCCGTTCCTGGACTTAAACTCCCCGTAATAATAGTTCTTGTTGTTCACAAGGAAGTAGAAACACTAAATGATGGTGCAACACGGAACACAAAAAATAAAAATAGTAAAATCCGAGGTAAAATATAAGATTCTTGGATATAATAGGAGATTGTAAGCCATAGGAATTTAGACCGATACCGGTGATACCAATCAATTGATTAATGCAATAAGAACTGCGACGAAAACTGATTTGAGTTCGTTGTGAAGTACTTTAGATCGACTTTCCCACTTTTTTAAATTTTGCACTTAACATTCCCAAAAATTAATTTTTGTTGATTTTTATGTTTCCAATTCGCTTAGTTCTATTTTTTGGGACAAAATCAATTTAAATCAATTTTCATAATTCTTATTGCATTATTTGATCAATTGGAACGTTGGAAATAGAAAACGTAAATGCCTATGTTGCGCGTGTGATAGACAAAGACAAAAGATCATGGATTATAATCTCCTTAAATAAAATTGTGAATGTTAATAGTCACGTAAATACAAGGAATTCAATAATTGCATGACAATGCGTCCAACACGATTTTAAAAATAATCAAATTATTGGAAACTAACGGATAATAACAATAAATTATTGTCTAATGTAATTGGAGATAAAAACCAAATATGTAGCCATGTAGGTACGATTTGAAAATTGATAACACGTTTGCTTTCGTTCGTAATGTTCGAATTCGTACACGGGACTGTTTGGTTCATGTTAATTTCTTTTTATATAATATTATTAAAGAAACATTCAAACATGTATGTAAATAGCACTAAAAACCGTAGATTTACATAAATTAGCATTAAAAAATTTCGTTTACGATATCGGGGTGGATTGAAGCACATTTGTTTCTTACTATGAATATTTCGAAACTTTCCACAGAACGGAAAAAAAAAACGTGCATTTGTTAGAACATCCGAGCCCATCTGCATTCTGCTGTGATGGGTGCGCTCAAATACATATGTGTTGTTGTGCAATTGAACATTACTATTGTACATTAGTACCTTGTAGTTTGTACAGTTGTACATGACAACAATAATTTGCAAGACAGAAGTAAGCACGTGTCGTCGTGTCCCTCCCCCCTCCACAATACGTTTATCGTTAAACGTCGACCGACCGCCGTTATCGCCGCCGCTGCAGACACGATACGTGACGAGAGAACCGACGAAAGTTGACCGAAAACGACGACGACGACCGTTCCGCTAATGTTCGGAGCTAATTGACGTTTCGTCAAACCGACGCGTCGCAGCCTCCCCGTTTTCCTACGACGATACCCGACGAGCTTCGAAAATGGCCGTTGCCCGTGCTTGTTGACTTGTCGCCGTGCACTTGCGATCGCCTAATCGCGCGCCCGCGTTCCGTACCTCGTTCACACCCGTCAAATCCGCGTCACAAACCGTGTGTTTTTTTTTTTTATTTTCGCGGGGACTATCGAGTGTGTTTGCGCGTGCGTATTTATTATTTTCTATCGCGCACCGCCGACTTTTTATCCGTTTCCGCGCGCACCGCCGACTTTCTCGAGTTAGGTCTCGCGTCGACCGTGCACCAATCATCGAACATGTCGCTGCCCGACAAAAGCCACCTAGACGACCTGGACATCTATGGCAGCAATTGGGACATACTACAAGAGTAAGTGACTGAACTAACCCTCTCCCCCCTAAGATGACAGCGGTGCCCAAACGTCCGGCGGCGACGGAAAAAGTAAGAACGTGAAATGTGTTGGAATCGTCACATAGTATTTTTTCACTTACTGTCCTGCTTCACCGTCCACCCACGTGCACCTCAACATGTGATCTTAAATGACCGCCATCCCGTTGACGGAACGATTACAATATGGAGCGTATTGTTCTCTACGCGGTGTTCATTGTAACGTGTTTTTCTTCGGAAAGCAAAAAAAAAAAAATGTTTTCAATTTGGTCCAATTCATTTCAAACGTGTTACTTTTGGTGCAGTGGCGCGCAACTACGGTGGTGCTGCTGAAGCATTTCAGTTTTTAACATCCCCAAGTCAGTGGCGTAGCCAGGGCCCCTGAGAGGGCTGCAGCCCCCCCCCTCCCGAAATGTTAAGGAAATTTAAAAATTATTTAATGGTCTATGAAAGTCGCTACAAAAGTCTTAATTTGTGTTTTACTAATCTTAAATTATCATCTTTATTTTATTCGTTTTCTATAGCTTCGGCCGTGCTAGTAAGTATTTATATTTAATGCATATATTAATGTATAACATTGTGCATAGATCGGTTTCATGATAAAATCTATAAATAAATATTTGTAAGTGATTAGCTTATTTATTAGTAATAAATATTACTATTGCTTTTGGAACTGTATCAAAATGTTGTGCATTTTTTTACCACTCTGCCAAAAGAACCCACATTTTAAAAGAAAAAGTTTTAGAAAATCGAAAAAACCGATAAAAATTACAAAAAAAACGGGAAATTTTACGCAAAATCACGTTTTTACAAAATACATTGTTTTGAATGCTCTAACTCAAAAACGAAAAACCGCAACAACTTGAAATTTTCACCAAATCTTTATATTGGCGTTCTCTATACATGGTTAAGTTTTCAAAGTATTTTGACTTATTTATAGACAATTTAAATTTTCGATTTTTGTAAAAAAAATTTTTTTAAACATCTATAAAATTTAATTGGCTGACCGAAAACTCTTGAAAATTTAATACAATGTTTATGATAAGTTATACTTATCGTAACTAGAAAATATTATAGATCGTTTTACTCAAATTTTTTTTATAAGCCCATAAATTTCAAATTAGTATAAAATATGTTAAAATCGTGATGATTTGCAAGTTATTTTGTAGTTGAAAATTCATAAAATTTTTTCTGTTTATACTTAAGATTCAAAATTTTAACACTAAGTTGTCCATAAGCTTACCTTCAATAATATATAAAAAAAATTCTACCAGACTTAAGGGGAATAATTTTATGACTGTTTTAAATTTAAATTTTTACAAAATTGCATTATAATTAAATTTAAATATAAAATAATGTATTATTATATACCCATTTAAGACCAACATATTAACTCTATTCAGAATCGTTATTCGTATATAATGATACCTATCATTGTATTCAAATTTAACAAATCTATTGTAATAATGACCTATCCTATAAACGAGGTGCACTCCACCCCCAACTGTACAGCAGAGCGAGGCCTATCCGTTCTTTTTTTAAATAAATAATACAGGTAAAATTATTGTATATTACTATAAATACAATATCCAAAGTATTTAAAGTATATAAGTGTATTATTAAATCAATATATATTAAGGGTTATAGGAACCAAAGTCTAAAACAAAATTTCGGTGTTTGCATGTTCAAATTATGGAAGAACCTTGGTAAACCACCACTGAGTAAAAAATTGATCAGCCCCCTGAAGAAAAATCCTGGCTACGCCACTGTCCCAAGTTCTATGTCATATTGTCGTTGTAATTAATTCGAAATTACCATTTTTCTCAAAAAATACGATTCTTAGTGAAAGAGGAAACATGGTTGGTTGATTGGTTTATATTTTTAATGATGACTTAATGTAGCAGTAGAAGTAGGTTTAACCATTGATTATGATTACTAGTATTTATAATCAATGGTTTAACTATTTTAATTGAACATTTCAAGGGCTTATAAACAATTTCATTTCATTAAAATATTTTGAAAATTATGAAATGTCTGTAATATTTTAAATTTTTACACAATATTTCTTAATTATTAGAAAAACTGTTGAGAAATTCAAAAAATGATCTGATCCAAGTATCAAATAGACTACGTTTCCAATTAAAAACTTACTAATTTAAAACATATTTGAGCAATATTTTTAATCAAAATCGTGTTAATAGATAAAAAAAAAAAAAAGTAAAAAAACTACATTAATTCAATGCATTCCTTTTTCTTACTCAAAATTAAATACCTATTAGTGATGTAAATATGAGGAATAGATCCTCCACTTGTATATGACTATGTTAGCATTACATAATTATAGCACCTTCAGGATTTGAACTTTTATCACACCACTGTCTTGGTCTAATGAAATATTGAAAAGCTATTAATACTTAACGATTTTAAATTATGCATAGTGTTGTACTGTTACCAGCTAATGGTGTTTGAGACAGATCTTAGCACACTAGTTGTAAAGGTAGACGAAAATTTGGTTATCTTAATACCATCCAAGAGTAGTGTAAAGGCCTTAATCATTAGCCTTACAATAGTTATAATTGTTATAATATGCTTTTGATGTCAAATAGAATGATTCCCATCCATGAGCATTGCATTGGTCTTTCAAAATAATAAAAATGAAAATCTTTAAAAAAAAAAAATTGAATTAATGTAAAATTATTTATTATTAAAAACTTTATTTATACTATCATATAATTTAAAAAATATTCCTATTTAGCTTATATAATCTAAGCGTTAATTAGGAAATCCATGTATACTATGCGACCTCCTGAAAAATATCCTAGAAGTTAAAAGTTAAAAGTTTGTTAAAAGTTTGACATCTCTGAAATCAGGAGAAATACACGTTTTAATTTTCAGCATGTATAGTAGCCTGAGCACTCTCATTGGAAAACTCTTCCATAAGTACTATCTTTGATAACTTATGACGTTTCACGGTTTTACAAATGAACCATGATTTAAATTAGGTTGTATAGCTTTTATATAATGTCAGTGTCTTGTACAGTTACTTGAGGTAATTTGGTCTTGGTTCATACATCAATATATCGGCTTCAAGCCTTAAAACTTCTATGAAAATAATTATGTTGAGCAATAAAGTTGAGAATAATTCAACATTATTGTTGCCATAAAAGTTAGTGCCAACAATTTATTGATTGTGTGATTTAAGAATCTGTACTGTCTATAAAAATATATATTAATAGCTTATACCAAAATAACCATATGTTTGGTGTCAACTGTCAAGTCAATACATTTTTAAAATAATACAGACCAGACATTCAAAAACATATATAGGTATATATATATATATATATATATAAATCACATGGTTGATACATGAGTTTGTACATTCAAGTTAAAACTATGTTTTATTTATGTTATAACAATGATGAATTTTTTGTACGTTATATTAAGTCAAATATTTAATAAGCTACATAACTAAACCAATTAAAATTAAATTGTTTATCATTCAATATATTTTATATTTAAACTTTCTATTGTTGGTTACAACTTGGTAAGTTGTCTATTACACATATGGAACATTAAGACTTTCATCAATCATTTTCTAAGAACCTTGTCCATTGACGTTTATACTAAATGTAATAAATTGATTCTTTTACACAACTAACCTCAATTCCCTCTGTATACAATTATAAGATCCATTTATGAATTAAAAATTAAAGGAATGTTTTCATATATACATAGAATATATCTAATATACAGTTATTACTTATATTGCTCGTTATATTGTTTTTGCTCTTTTTTAAATCTACTCTGGACATGTCAGAAATCTATATTTACCATATTATCATTATCAAGTATAATATGTAGCCATTTATATCATCACCTCATTTTGCAACTTATTTATTAATATAATACATAATTAGAGCTTTTTGGTCCTTTAATTATTATAATTACCTTATACATTTTATATAGAATTTGCCATCTTTAATACAGGTACATTAAAATGTTTATTATATTTGAATTATAAATATTATTGATTGCTTAACTATTATAAATATTGCGTGTCATTCAAATCAATTAAAAGTTTATTGAAATGAGTGTATAATTAGGCATAAGTTTATTCAGATTTTAGATTATTAAAGCTAATAATATAACTAAAATGAATGAACAAAATATTTGTTTTTTTTTTTTTTAAAATAATTAAAATGATATGGTCTGAACTCATATATGTTTATATTCATAAATGTAATTAGGTTCCTCTCATCTTACTCTTTCTACCTTTTATGTCAGTTCTTCTAAGTGACTAGGCTGATTTAGATTAGTCCAATACCATTCTTCTTTTGAGTACTTAATCACGAACCATTTCTTAATAAATTATACTAGGAATCTAAAGTCGAATATGTCATATGAAAATAATACTAGAAATCTTATGTTGTATGTTTCAAATTAAAGTCTTGATTTTCTCTGAGTCAATTTACTAAGTTCTCATAGACCTCATATTTATAGACATAGTGTGTATAGTTCAGGCGGTCAACATGACACCGTTGCTCGACTTGACCCATTGTTTTTATACGCTATAATAATACCAATTTTAAAATGTCTTAAATTGTATTACAGTCACAGATCTTACTCACCTATGATGATAATTAGGGCCTGGATTTATATGCTCTATAAATCTTAGGAATATGCCTTTATGTTCTTATTTTGTTGGAATATACTCTATAAAATAAAAAAATGTGGAAAAAAAAAATCGATTAAACAGAACAAAACTAAGCTGTATGTAATGAAAATACCTTTATATTCAGCAAAAAATTTGGTTTAGCCTACTTGATATAGTAGCACAGATTTTCAGCATTATAAATATAAACTAATAAAATTTACTCACATTCAAATCACGACACACACAACTAATGTATGATTCACGAAAATCTACTCAATTACAGATTACTACTTATCCCGAAAAGTCTAGGAAAAGATAAAATATGAAAACGGTTTCATCAAAATATATGGATTATAAATATAAATATAAACAGGTTATTTTAATTAATATAAGCAATATATTAAATAATATGCATTTATGAATCATATATATGCAGTAAAAAATCTTAAAATTCAAAAATATGCAAGACATGTCAAAAACTGGCAAAATATGCAAAATAAAACTTTATATTTCAGATCTATTGACTATAATACAAACTTGTAAGTTGTAGCTTACCTAGCTATGTTTTGGATTGCTTAGAAAAAATTTGCAAATGTATATAAATCCAGGCCCTAATGATAACAGTAAAGTATCCTGATAAGATTATTTTAAAAAGTTATTAATTGTTGGATTACCTAATTACATTATAATTATAATATTATAATATTTAAAATTAAATGGAATATTTAAGTAATGGTAATAATATGTTTGATTTTGTAATCTTCTGAATAATTATTGATTCTTATAGATTTTTAATAATCTTCAGTTCAGTTCAGATCAGTTTTTTTTTAAATATACTGTTACTACTTATTAAATTAAACCATCATGTTAAATGGTTAAATGTATAATAATGTGTCTCTTCAAAGCTAATTTATTTTTATATACTAATCAAATCGAATCTGCTTTATCTCATACCCTCAGACATTTTTGAAAATACATGTGTGACCTGAAATCATCAGAAAATAAGTTTTTATCTTTTTAATGTTCATGAGCATTCTGTTAAAAGGCCTAAAATAGCTGTAATTTTAATGGTTTGTTTTAAAGAAATAAAAGTAACATTTAAAATTTTAAAATGGCATTATATTATAATATCTCTTATAATTCAATGCAATCTTCTATTATTTATTTATGAGATTATAAATGAAACAAATATCTAGCTATACTTTTCTTAGTGCTTAAAGTTGATGCCTAATTTAGAGTTAATTGAATTATTAAAAAAAAAACTGACATTATACTTGTTACAGAGTTATAATAAGCGCATGAGATGAAGATGATAATAATCCCTAGTTGTTTACTAATATGTTTTTAATTTATTGTTTCACCTTAGAATAGACAAATTTCTAGAAGGTTATTCATCTGATGGTGAAGAGTTACCAGTGAACCATAAAACTAATGAATTGAATGAATGTGAATTACAAGTGCATAGTAAAAAAAATGATTTATGTGTTGGTAAAACGGTTAATGCAATTAATTCATCTAATTTAGTAAGTATTTATGTCAATTTAATATTTTTTATTGTAGAATGCTATGAGTATTTATAAATAATTTATCTATAAATTTCTTAAAATGTGTTGATTATTATTTATTAACTCGTGTATTTGTATAAAAAGTGTTGAACAATCAATAATAAAAAGGGTGAGATGTCTAGATTGGGTGGTCGAGTGAGTTCAAGGATTTGAAACAAATGTACCATTTTTGAAAATGTGATTCTGAGTAAAAGAGGTTGGGTGTATCAGTTTATATTTATAAAAGTGAATGATGTAATGGAAAAACTAAATTTTTAATAAGTACACAAATATGTCATTAGAATATCTTGAAAATTGTTACCTTTATAAAATGTTCAAATGTTTCTCATTGATACGACAATAAAAATAACAAACACAGGGTTCAAACCTCATCTCTGGTAACACTATTTTTGGAAAACTATTAAGAAATTCAAGAAATGACCTCTCAAAAGTATCTATCAGGTACTTTTGGTAAAAATTGTGTACTCAGGCACAAAATATTAAAAATAAAACCACATTTTTATAATATAGAGGTAGGTAAGAACTTATTTTTTATGGGCACATCATATTAGCTTCTATCTTTTTGGTAACTTTTAAATTTATGAACTCAAATTAATAATAATACTACAATTTTATTTATATGTTTATGCATTTTGAAATTTTTTTCATTTTATCAACCCTCCAAGACTTAATCAGAGTACAAGTAAGTTAAGTACTTCTTTTTTTAGATTCTGAACGGAGTTTTTTTTTCCCCCCATCATCATGTTTTGGAGCAGTAAAAATGCTTCAATTTTCTTAAACAGTAACTTTTCTGAAAGGAAAGTGAATGTAAATGGTACTTGGGCAAGTCAAAAATTTAACTATTTCAATACTTTTTAAAAGGGTCAAAAAAAAAAAAAAAAACTATGAAAAAACAGGAAATTTTACTGCAATACCACGTTTTGACTAACTCTTTTTTTTTTCAATTGACAAATTATCTTGGTATTTGAAGTTTGCTCTAACTCAAAAACGAAAAACCACATACACTTAAAATTTTCACCAAATTTTTGTATTGGCATTTTATATACATGGTAACGTTTTCGAAATATTTTGAAATTTTTTGACTTATTTATAGACAATTTAAATTTTCGATTTTTCGAATTTTTTTTTTTTAATACCGATAAAAAATATTTGGCTGTCCAAAAACTTTTGAAAATTTAATACAAGGTTTATTATAAGTTATTCTTATCGCAAATAAAAAAAAATTGGAAATCGATTCACTCAAATTTTTTTTATTAGCCTGTAAAGTTCAAATTTGTATAAAATATGTTTAATTCACGATAATTTGCACATTAGGTATTTTGTAGTTAGAAATTCATAAAAAAAATTTCTGTTTATTCTTCATTAGAACTAATCTTAGTTTTTTAAATTGTTATATTTAAAACCGTCATACTCGCATAAAAATTAAAGTTTAATTTTTAAATAGTTTTCATCTATATGTAACCCTTAATATCTCACTGAATCGTCTTTTCTATTCCATTCGATTTCTTGACTGATTTTATGTTTATCAATATAATGTTGAAAAGGTATCCTAATGGTAAACTTACAATTCCTAATCCAAAAGTGTAGTTTTGAGAAGTTGTAACTTAAAATTATAAACATTTTTTAAATAAATACATTTTATTTTTTGGTTATTTAGGTTGTAGAAAACAGTACGGAACCAGATGTTGTAGAATTTATTGGGTAATATTTTTTTTCTCTCATTAAATGTGTGTTAGTATAATTTATTATAAGTATAACTCTTTAAAAAATAAACACATTATAGTAAGAAGCCAGCTGTTTTTGAACTTCTTGAAGATCATGATGAGTATGCTATTTATGAACATAATCCAAATGAAGCTAATTGGAATGTTTTCTATAAGACACTTCCTCCTGTAAGTGATTTTTCTGTTTTATTTTTTTATTAATACCAATAAAATCAATTTAGTGTAGCTAAAACTAAGTTTTATATTTGATTGAAACAAAGAATGTACTGGTTTTACCATGTTATGTTTTTTATTCATCCGGATACATGGTCATTAAACTGCCTTCTTAAAATATATTGTCTTTGAATGTAGCTACATCCCTTCAAAAAAAAATTGAGTTTTTTAACCTAGATGTTTTAATACTTGTTTTTAGGGTAAACAGCAGCACAATATTAAGAAAGAACCAGGAACCCAAAATGTTGATGGTAATTTAAAATTAATTTTGTTCTTTGCTTGTTTATAACTTCATTTTATTACATAACATTTAATTTTAATCCAATGTTGCTTTTATTCAAGATCATTAATACACAATATTATTTATACTAAAGAAAATAAAGTTCCCCTAAGAAGTACAGAACTCTTGGTCATATAAATTTACCTGAATGTCTGATGGTATTCCTCATTGTTAAATGTTAATCATATTAAATATATTCGAATTTGAGTAATTTTTATATCATTTAAAAAATTATTTTGAACAAATATTGTATATATATATATATATTATATTCAGTGAAATCTCCTTTAGCGGACGTTTTTATGGGAACAGGGACATTTTCACCATTTTTATGTAGGAAAACCTCTAAATAACTGACACTTTTATGGAAATTTAATTTTTGATTTTGACTATTTAAATCGTAAATATTGAATAATTGTAGAATTAATAATAACTAAAGAACTTGGCAATTTCTGTTTGATAATAACATTACAGAGAATGAATACATAGCGCTAAACAATATGTTCACTGGCAGCAGTGAAGGGTGTGTGGAAAACATTTCTTTTATCGAAACACATTCATATACATCATTGGTTCCCAACGCAGTCGAATTACAAAATGTCTTAATACATAAAATCACTATGCATCGAGGTCTTAATCAAGCTAAAGTAACTTATTATTTTCAATGAATTTTAATTTTTAACTTAAAATTATTTTTATGTTCATTCATTTTACACACATAATAATAATATGTAAAATTAATATTTATTTATTATTAAAATAATACAAATATGCATTCATATGTCATTATTATACATATATTATTTCTCAAAGTTATTTTTGATGATTTTTTCCTCTCTAAATAACAGACAAAATGACGGGAACCGAGAGTGTCCGGTATTTAGTGGTTTCGCTGTATATATAAATATATATGATAAAAGTTTTTGTATTTTATTATTCTTGGACTCAAAATATGATAAAATTTTAACCGTCATATTTTTTTTTAGAAAAATTCCTAGGGTTTCTAGGTTTACTTATTTTTTTTTTCTTTGGGTTAGAAAATATGCACATTTTAGAAAATCTAGTTATAATTTAGTTTTCTATTACTTACAATACCAGTGTTTTTACTTTTAATCCTTGATTAATATATGTATATATATATTTTTTTTTAGGCAATTTCAACACTTATGGTCCAACATCAGAATCCAACTCGCAGAATGAATTGAACACATTTTCTTTTTGCCTTGATAATTTAGTAATTTGAAAATAAGTTTACTTTTAAATTATTATTTAAAAATGAATAGTTATTGCTATTTAACTTATATGCACTAAATATTTTAACTTCATATTTTAACTAAATTTTATAATAATATTATATTCCACCATTTTGATAGATTTAATTTTACAGAGTATTGATGGTTATTATATAAAGATGATAAAATAAAATTAGAAAACATATGTGACATATTTTCTCTATTAAATTTTACATTTATTATGGTGAAAGTGACAAGTCTACAAATGAATTAAATATTCTAAATAATGACTAATTAATATTATTCTATTAAGAATATATTATTTATATAATTTTAAAATAAAAGGCTTTATTATTATTTTTTATTTAATTAATCAATATTATACATTGATTTTAAGTGTTAACAAGAAATTTCTTAGTCTTTAAACTTCAAATTATATTTAAAAATTGTTTCTGTAAAAAATATGATTTACAATATAGAAATAAAATGCATTTTGACCTTCAGCTTGAATTACTGAGTTCCCTTTGGTAAATTCTAATTATTCTAAAGCTAAATAATTAGTAGAAATATTGAAATCATTTATAGTCTTGTTTGAAGTATAAAAGTTAATCAGTTGTGTATTGACTTTTTTTTTTTAAAAAAGCAGTAGCTGTATATTGGATATCCAAACTTTCGTTTTTTTAAAAATAAGTGTACTTAAATTTATCCTCATAAAAATCTGATATCAAAAATCAAACCATGAAGATCTTGAGTAAGCATGTGCCCCGATTACCACTATTTGAAATATAAACTTCTAAATAAATATAAACCACCTATAGTTTTAATAATAAATATCCTTAAAAATTACCAGTTGACCATACAAGTCTGTCCATTCAAACATTGTTTATCTAAATTATAATTGCATTCCATATCCCTTATAGCCATGGACTATCTACATATATTTAATCCACGACTGTAAAGTTATCCAAAAAATCTTCACCTTAGTTCTAAAGTTGTACTCGCGAGTACCATATAATAATAATAGCAAGAAATATGTTATAATTATAATAAATAATGTAAGAAGTGAAATAAATTGAAAAATGTTGATTAATAAAATAAATATATATATAATTCGTATTCATAATATATTACATGCCTAGTAATTTTGCACAGGCCTTTGTTTACATAATTTTTTCTATTATTGATTTTAAACTTGATTTCACTACGAGAAAAGAAAATGAATATTATTTTATTTATGTAATTATTATTTTTTTTTTTTTCAGAAAAAAAATTCTCAACCATTCAATATTAAACTCGAACCACTTGATACTGAAAATGACCCATTAAATAAGGTACCTACATAATTTTTATAAAGGGTGTCCCAGCAGAAGCTCAAATTTTAGGAATACCTACCGGGATTTTTTTGTTTTTGGGTTGATAGCATTGTTCTTATGTTTTTCTTATCTTATTATATCCCCCATTTGTCATCGCAGTTTTTGGCATTCGTCATCATGGAGAGGTTCACATTTAAACAATGCAAAACAATAGTGAAAACGCACACCCGTGTGATATTTTTATGGGGATATGTGAAGTCATAAGTGTATACAAACAATTTGCAAAACATCCATCAATTAAAAGAATAAATCAGGCGGGTAATTAGCGGAATCGGCAGAGGGATGTGCTCGAAAGTTACCAATTTCACCAATTCCAATGACCGCATTATTACACGCAAGGTTCGCGGAGGTGGACATTTACTCGACATTATTTTTTATAATTAAATTGGAGATGTTTATGGTTACAATAAATTTTTTTTCTTGAAATTTCAATGATTTTTTGGTAAGTAATTCCGTTTTTAAAATGTGCGCTTCTGCTGGGACACCCTTTATATCCTATGTATATAAATTGAAATTACACATTATGTATGAATTTTAATAAATATCAAAAAAATAAATAAATAATTTAATATACAAAATGCAATTAATATGAGTACAAATTTTAATCCTGTGTGGCAGAAAAAATTATATTTGATAAAAAATATTATATTAGTTAAATGATATATTTTAATTTAATTATTCCTTTTAGATTGATTCACCATCACATTTTTCGTTCAATTTACAAGAAAACTCACTTTCTAAAGAAAAATCTAATGAAACTTTATTAAATGGTGAATTTTTATTTATTTTCTTATGCTTTAAATACCTGTATTAATCATAATTAATGAACTTAGGTTTTCCTATAGCAGGCAATGATAAATGTACAAACAGTATATTGGAAAACTTCTCCTTCTTGTCTAGTTTTGACAATCAGGTAATATATATAAATATATTCTATTTTAGATATATATATAATAAATAAACTGTAATTATATGTACATAACATAGAAACCTTTAACTTTTATAAATTGCATTACAGGAATCAAATCATTTTGAACAACCTAATCTTATTCAAACCGAAATATGTTTACAAAATCAGGCAAGTTAATAAACCATATTAACATTTTATAACTATTATAGTACAGTTATTAAATATGTTTCTCTATAACTTCATGATAATTTGGTGGTGTAATTAGAAATTTCAAAAATTTCTCAGATCTTATATGGGGATTTTATTATAATAACATCATATTTAAAAATTAAATGATAAGCTCAATTTTTTAAATAAGTTGTTGCAACAAGTTAAAATTTAATTGTTCAATCAATTTTATGTCTGATTAAATGGTTTTCTTAACATCATATTTATACTATTTGCTTATCAGAACAAGTTTAAAATAGTCGGCTATATTATATAATTTTGTTAAAAATTGTATTTAATAAAAGTAAAATTATACAAAAATTATGATTTTAACTATTTATAATTTTACTGATACATCATGTGGGAATAATAAACTTTGCATTTTCTTTTATTCCTTTAAATGTAAAGTAACTAATGACTAAGACTTAAGTATATGTAAGTAATTTTCTTTATATTTTTCTTTTTGATCTAGTAAATTAAAGATATTTCAAATGATCATTATTTTACTACAATTAGATTTTTAAATTGAAGAACATATATTACAGTTTATATTGTATAATATCCCTTTAAGTCCCAAATTAAGTTCTCATAAAAAAATAAAAAATACTTGTGACATATATAATAATACATGTGACCAAACTAAGAATTTTTTGATCATTAAGTCCTAAGTTATTGAGACATGCTATTGCAATGGTAGTTGGGCTTTAACGGTTATGACTTTATATAACATTGAAATGACTATTGGGTAACAACGGATATAGATAAAAAAAATAATAATTCAAGCGTTTTTAGTTTCAAATTTAATTTTTTTTTAATGTAATTTGTAATGTATACTGTATATTAACGAAAAAATCCACCAACTGGTGTGGGTATTTATTAATAAGAAATATATGATACCCAACTGCCATTTCAATGGCATAATGTTTACGGCCAAATAAAATGATTACAATAAATGGTAATCACCAAACCGATTCATAATATGTTAACAATTTCAGTGTAGCCCTAAGAAAAAAAATATAAGATTTTTAGTGTTTTTATTAATCTTAACGTTATTTATTTTCAAATTAACTTAGAATAGAATTCGGTACTTAAAAGGCGGATGTTCATGTATTTGTATATTTTTTTCCTTTAATAATAAAAGTTGCAAAGTAGGATAGAGTTTTGTATTGTGATATATAAAAAACGGAAGTAAAATTCATATGTTGCATGTATTTGCATATTACAATCCATTTTTCCTTTAAAGCATATTTATATTTTATTAGTGCATAATAAACCATATTTGGTATCTTAAGGTTTTCCGTGACATTTTACATTGAATTATGGTCTAGTTCAGCGGTTCTCGACCTTTTTTCATTCACGCACCCCTTGACCACTCACTACTACTTTACGGACCCCCAAATGCCAATTTGTCATATATTTTTACATAAGATAGATATGAATTTACGAAATAAGTTTAATAATGAAAAATTTGATTTATTTTGATCAACATGCGCAATACATTGTATATATAAAAATAAATATTTAAAAATAATACTGAGTTAAAAATGTAATTTTAATGTGATCCTTGAGCTTGTTAGCTAGCACTTAACTTTTTGAAATCTGGCTCCACGGATGATAAATAAACTCATAAGTCTGAACTCACCGAGAGTCTATTGCGGTACTTATTGTTAATTAATGTGTATGACGAAAAGGCCCACTCCACTAATACAGAGCTCGTAAACGGTAGTAAAACATTGAATACTGCTATTGGCTAGTATTTCCCCACAGATAACACATTCAGGTATAGCGACATTATCAATCATAATGAACGAAAACCCGTGGCACAAATATTCTTCTGAATATTTCCTAATTTTTCCCGGCACTAGAAATTTAGTATTACTAACCTGTGGTAACTTCTTAAGATTTTCTATGGAAATATTAGTACCTAATTGATGATGGCACTTTTTGAGTATGAATAGGGTCGGTTGATTCAGTAGTTTTCCTTTTACTGATGCTACCAGTTTTTAACCAATGATCCATGTTCGAAATATGTGAAAATGTTAAACAATATCAAAAAAAATAGTAATTACAAATACGTTGTGTGTGTGACACGGTCTCTTTGAAAGCAAGCGACTGACTAATTATTGGAATACAAATATCAAACAAACCGTTCACAAGAATAGTTTTATCTGAATTTAAAAAAAAGTAGCATGTAATTGTGACGAGCAACGCCACATTACCAGATTATATACAATCTTATCGTACCGCCGCATTGCCTAGAATGATACATTATACCTATTATAGTATTATACACTTATACTAAATTGTATAAGTTACGAAAAACCTATTTACAACATTTACAATATTTCGCTACTAGTTTCACAAGTAATTTCAATTAATTACAACAAATTTCAATTTTTACGCTTTTTTTTTCGGGGACCCCCGGTTGAAAACCGCTGGTCTAGTTCCATAATTATTTTAGAAATGTTATCTTTATCGATAAATGTTATCGATTGAAAGTTCCTAATGGGAAATGGCTAATAGTACACTAAATTACCATGACAGTTTATTGTTGTCTGAAGACCAATTCACAACCTTAAGTTAGTAGAAAATTCCACATAAGTTGTTCTTACGGACATTCGACAAAAATCAAAGATAAATTATAAACAATTATTATTTCTTTATATTATTGATATCAAACTATTAAGAATATTTTGTTTTTTAGAATCAATTAATAATCATTAAAAAATTGTAATTTGTATATAAATGTATAAATTATTAAATATTTGTCTGTAGGCAGGAATAATGTTAATAGAAAAATTAGTTTTGAGAAACTAATTATACACATACAAATAATTGATGTTACTTTTACAACCTATCTTACTATTCAACATATATAATAATGTAATTAAAAATAATTTATAATTAAAAACTTTTGATCGTTGAAGTTTTAATTAAAATCAATAAAATAATTCGTTATAAGTACTAATTATAAAATTATTTTTAAGATGGAATCACATTATTCCCTAATGTAACATATTTATTAATGCAATACTAAATTATAAAGTGATATTTTAGATATGTTATACCCTGAGTTCCGCTTTATGTGATCACTGGCTTATAGAATTAAAATTGAAAATCCCAAACCAAATGTCTTTTATGAGAATCACTAAGTACTGGATAATTAAATCGCTTTTGTGAACATTCTTATCATTTTTATGGTATTTCAAAATAATTATACATTAACAATACATTATACAATAATTAAAAATAATTTACAATTAAAAAAGTAAAAAATACTTGTGATGTATATAATAATACTTGTGACCAAACTAAGATTTTTTTTGACTCTCAGGATTTTTTGATCATTAAGTCCTAAGTTATTAAGACATGCTATTGCAATGGCAGTTGGGCTTTAACGGTTATGACTTTATATACCGTTTAAATGGCAATTGGGTAACCACGGATATAGATAAAAAAATAATAATTCAAGCGTTTTTAGTTTCAAATTTAAGTTTTTTTTAATGTAACTTGTAATGTATACTGTATATTGACGAAAAAATCTACCAACTGGTATGGGTATTTATTAATAAGAAATACATGACACCCAACTGCCATTTTAATGGCATAATGTTTACGGCACAATAAAATGATAACGATAAATGTTAATCACTAAACCAATTCATAATATGTTAACAATATCAGTGTAGCCCCTAGAAAAAAAATATGGGATTTTTAGTGTTTGTATTATTTTGAAAATGAAAGAAAATATTATGATAAAATGAAAAAAAAAAATTCCGAAAAACAATTTTGTTATTAGTTACCTTATACCATCGCGTTATATGGGTCCGTAATGATTTCTTAGATTTTTTAACGTAATCTACACATGTGTTTACATATTAATCAATGTATTACATTGCAAAATGATATGAATTTAATTTTATAACAACGTTTATTTTATTATGCTATTGAAATAGCACTGGGGACTGAAAGGTATATATTATATTAAAATATGTAATAAGCGTAAAATATCTATGATCACATACTTTTATGATGCTAAAATTGATATTTTTATACTTATTCATAATTTATAAACTATAATAAATGGTAGTATTTACTATAACAGTATTAAGATTTGTAATTTAAAAATAACATAATTCTTTTGTATTATGATTGTTACTATAAGGTTAGACTTGAGCCTTTTTTAAGTGTCACTGTTAATTTCTTTGTGAATTTTACATACCTCTTATTCACTAATTTAAATTTTTTTTATTTTTGGAATCATAAAACATTAAACTGCTTTTTTATTAATTCATAATTAAAATGTACATTTATACTATAACTTAAAGCCCCTTCTACCTCATTAATATTAATCTGAAACTGTTACTTTCTATATTTATGTATTATCATCTAGAACATGATTAAACTATGTAAGCATTTTTATCTTAAGAATGAATTTAAATACAAAAAATAAAATAAAGTATTTTATTTATTTTAAAAGTTATAGTAAATCAAAATAATAAATGTAATGATATAACTAATTTATGTTGTTTTTTACATACAGAATACAGTTATTTTGGAAGAAAATTCTTTTAAAGACATTTTACCAAGTGAGTTAAATATATTCATTGTAGTCTTAATTAATAATATTAATTTTAAGTAAAAAAAAAATTTACAGGTTCTTCCACTACACAAGAAGATATCTTGAAGTCAAAGATTGAATTAGAAAAGTTTTCATTTTCAATTGATAATATTAACGAATTTCAGGTGATTGATGATTAATTTTACACATTACTAATAACTATGATTGTTAACATGTGAGTATATTAAATTATTTGTTCTATATGATGCTGTGCAATAAGATGGTAAAATTGAAATTGTTCTTAAGTATTACAAATAAAAATGTTTTGTAGTTTGAGTTCTAATCAAATGTAATTATTGAATGCTTATTTACTGTGTAGTTTTTTTTCTATACCTTTAAAATAGCAGTAAAATGCGTTTTGATTAATTAAATTTATTTACCTATATTTTGCCAACATACCTCTCAAAATAATTTAATCATGAAACTTTTTAGAATCCAAGCTATGTTCAATCAGAAAATTTTAAGTTACTAAATAAGGTTAGTTTTTTTCTATATGTTCTAAATATTTATTTCTACACAATGGTAATGTAATGTACTAAATCTAAAATGTTTTTAGAATAAATATAAAAATAATATTAAAAATAAAAGATGGTCCCCATTCAAACAAAGCAATCATTCTTATTCTAGAAGTACTCAGAAAAACTTGCCCGGAAATTTTCAGGTTTTAATTTTTTTTTTTTTGTTAAATAAGTAGTTAAATAGCATAATAAATAAATGTTTTTATCACTTAAATATTAACCAACTATTAATTAACAGAATTATTGGAAGCAAAACGATCAATCATTTATACCACATCATTATAAAAAGCCTTTCAACAAATTTCAAGGAAACAGATCAAGATCCTATAAACCTAGATATAATAAAGAATATTATAAAGATTCCAAGCTGCCATTAAATACAGGATGGCAAAGTATGTAAAACATTTAATTGTAAAAATTAATTTTAAAACTAATTTTAAAAATAATTACCTATACAATTATCATTATTAAATGGATACTGAAGTATAACAAAACAAGTTTTAATAAAAAAAAATTACTAAATAAATCATTAAATATTATATTATTTAAAATTATATGCAGGGTGGGGCAATGAAACGGCTAATTTTCAAAAATAATTTATAAAATAAAAAAACCAAATAAAAATTAATTATTATTTATAATAATAAAGTATATAACTTGTCATTTATCTTTTAAAATTATGTCCTCAAGATGATGGCCATTTCTTCTTAAACACTCTTCTAGCCTACTTCGTATATTTTCCAATACACGGTGAGAGCGGACCTGACAGCAGCGATGTTTTCAGTTGTGCGAATGGTTTTTCGCGAAGGCTTCTTTTTTAATGCTAAACCCATTTCTTCAAAGTTAGTTAACCATATTTTAATAGCCTTAGCCGATTGTACCGAATCATGGCGTTTAAAATTAAAATGAAGACAAAATGAACGCTGTGCAGCTACGTAACTCATTATTTTTGTAAAATTATTTTATCGCATATGCATGTTGTTCGTCACTCTACTGTTCCATGTTTTCTAAATGGCATATTATATTTCAACTAATAATATTTAATGAGAATTCTTATATTAATTACGACTGAGAAAATCTATCTTTGAAAATCAGCCGTTTCAGTGCCCCACTCTGTATTAATAGTAGACTTAGATAAAATAAATGCTTGAGTATTATTAAAAGTATATATTACAACCGATTTTGAATTAAAAATTCAATATCAGGTAAAACAGTAAAAATAATAACATGACTGAATATAAAAAAATAAACGAAGGAAGGATACAATGAGAAAATTTGATAATTTTACATAAAGATAATCTATTTTAATAGGAGAAATTAAAAATTAGTTATTATTTGACATATGTAATAATTATCTACTATTAATATAGATTATCTCTATGTAAAAAATGTATTTCTTTATTTATTTTTTCATATTCAGTAGCGTTATTATTTTTTGCTGTGTTTTACCTAATGATGAATTTCTAATTTGAAACCAGTCGTAACATACACTTTCAACAATACCCAAAGCTAAGCGTTTAATTTACTTAATTCTATTATTTATTTTTTCTTGTGTACAATGTTTTTGTTAATTGATATCTTTTTTAACATGGTTCATTTTGATTTGTTATTTTTAATAACTTGTTTTAATTTTAACTTTTGAAACTACATCTTTTTCAGGAAGGAATAATTGTTCACCAAAAAATAGAATAGTACCATATATAAACAACGTACGACATAAACCAAGTTATATTGAGAAAAAACTACCTCAACCTATAACTAATTTTCAACTGCCACATATACCAATGTCATCAAATACTTTTAAACCTAACCATGAACAAAATTCTTGGATTTTTCCTGAAGACTCTACTCAACATAATTCTGATAATTTTAAGGTATTAAAAAAAATAACAATTTATTTTGTTTTAAATATTGAATAAAATTATAAAAATATGTAAATTAATTTGTTTTAAGACTAAAAATGTTGATGAAAATAATTTACAAAATGCATCTTCTGATATTTCAAATGGAGATCATACCTATAAACATGTAAGTATTTATAACACACTTGACAATTTTAATAAATTTAAGTAATTGTATTTTATCATCATATCCTATTCGTATACTTATCTTATTATAATATTTTAAATCTGTATCCTTAATTTCATGTAATCATGTCTGTATATATATGTAAATATTATTTATATAGTATACATTTTATTGAAATGACTATTACTCAAGCACAATCATTAAACATTATTACTATTCATATTTTCCTTGGTATTAAATTATTTATACTGCTCAAAAGTCTTTTCTTCTATTTTCTATTATAAATAATTATAATTTTAATGTTAAGATTTTTTTTTAAATTAGAAATTGAAATCTAGTGATAAATAAATTATTACTTTCTATTAATATTGTATTAATTACTTATTAAAATAAATATTTCGGTTGCAGAGTCATGATGCTACTGAGCCACCATTTAGTAAGAACCAGAGTACTCCTGAATTTACATCTAACTTTCCATCATTCAATCAAATACTCAATTGTACCAGTTTACACCATTCGGAAATTATTGAACGTATGTTATAATTATAATAATAAATTAAATATAATAACTTATATCACTTTCCAGAATCGTACTCTGAATTCCAGAATTTCTGTGATAATTCAAACAATAATTTGGGCAAAATCACAGAGAATAATAAAGTTTGAATCATTATAAATTAAATATATTTTATATTAAATTTAAATATTAAGTTGAATATTCTATATTAAATATTAATTTACAGACGGGTTTTCAAACAAATGAAGTTTTAGTTTCCCCTAAAGATCACACCACCAGGCAATTTGATTTAAAAAAAATGAAACACATAATTAGTGATGTAAGTGTTTAATTAATTTCTATTATAATATTTTTTATGAATTATTATACATACTTTTTTTTTAATTTTATGTTACGAGTACAAAAAATTATGTAGCTTAATCATTTATGAAACCTAATAAGTAATTTAATAATCTTAATTAATCATTTTCGAGATAATGAAAATCATATTATATATTTATAAATATATTTTACTTTAGTACAATAGATATGTAAGGATGCTGTAAGGGAAGAAGCCATCTACTAACAAACCATTTAACAAAATATCAAATCATTATTTTTAATAACTCATTTATACAATTTTTTTCAATTTTTAGTATTTATCTCCAGAATCATTGGTTGGAAGTACAGTAAAGTTTACTTCAAGAAAATTGGCCAATACTATGACAAGAGATAAACTGATGGAAGCTTTAGAATCATATGGAGAAATTGAGGCAAATAAATTTATAATACTTCAATTATATTATGGCCACTGTGTCTAGTTGTATATAATTTTAGTAACATTTTAATAATATTAGTAATATAACTTAACATAAATATTTAAAAGTACTCTAGTGATGAATAATTAGAATGCACATGCATTATTATTAACGTGACAATGCTAAATTATTTATGGTGATCCTTATATTAAATATCAAAATTGTTAGTTTTGCTCTGCTCATCTAAAATTACATTATTAAATTATAATTTAATACAATAACATATTTCTCAAACAGATCAATTTTAAAAAGGAACACTATTATATCTAAAAGATTATTTTATTGTTTTATTAATTTTATTTTATTTCATCTCCATTTAGTAGAAATATGAAAATATGTGGCTTATATTATTAACGTAATCAGATACTTCTTATTTTATTATGAATATAAATACATTTAAACAATAATTAATTGTTATCTAATATTATGTAAAAATACATGATATGTTTAAAACAGTGATTTCCTAACTGTGGTACCGAACCCAATTATGGGTTTTGATTATATTTTTAATATTTCGTTAAATTTTAAAATTATGAATTTTCGTTTAATATAAACATTAAATATTTTCATGAACACTAATCACTATAAATACCAGTATTTTATGGTATTAAGTTTTCCTTGTTTGTATTTTATACATTATTTATTTTTCTTGGGAATCCAAATTAAATTTTACCTATAAAGAGCATTAAATATCATAGGTCTCTAAGATTTAAAACATTTCTAAATTGCGTCGTACCATATTAAGTTTGATAATTAAATATTATTATGTATGCATTTTGAAATATGAATCATTGTTTAATTATTCTTATTTATTTATTTATTTTTTTTATTTTTTTTTATTAGAACTCATGGTGGACTCCAGATGATTATTTTTTTGTGACATACTCTTCAAGAAATATTGCTAAACGAGTGTGTGAGAAGTATCCCAAAAACCCATCAAGTTCATATTAAATATTATTTTATCACAACTGATATTATTATTATAAGTTTTATTTTGTTATTTCCTTGAAAATATATGTATATATAATATCTTATATAAGTTACAAAACATTAAATTTTAAAATAACTACATTGTATAAAATTATTGTTGAAAAACAATTGTGTTCAGTATCTATATTATGCAAATATGGATTTTAAATTATCTTATTTTTTATTTATATTTCTTATATAGTTTATAAATATAAACAACAAAAGAAGTATTAATGCATAACAACTTTTATCTTAATTGTATGTATCTACAGTTTTGAATAATAAACAGGTCACAAAAGTATCATACTAATTATCAGAATTGTAGAATTTATTGATGTATATTATGTAACTTTGTTCATAGTTATGAAACTTAATAAAACCTCAATTTCAATGTTGAAACAGATTTCTGATGAATTTGATTTACAAGATAATTTTCATTATATAGGTACTTAATTTATAGAAAATCTATCAATCCAATCCTAACCAAAGTTTTAATTAGATATAACTATAAATGATCGTTATGTTTATTAATAATGGAAAAATTCTTAAAAATTGAACTTTATGGGTACGGATACTACCAATTTATGTGTAAAATTGTTTTTCAAATTTGGAAGTTCTTGGAAATCCATCTAACATATTCAGTAAAATAAAACATCAACTTCGAATTTTAATTTTGGGAAATTGTTAATATGTAGATTTCTGATAGTACTAATTGTAGATTTTTATGATGGATAATTGTATTGTATGGCACTTGAAGACTTCAAATTTATTTTAATATATATATATATATATATATATGTGACATTGATCATTATTATTTTGTTTATAAACTTTATAAAATTGCTATTGGGAAGGGGAAGTAACTGCTTCTTTGCCCCTTTCCCTTGGGGATGCGAACATCATAGTTGGCACCTGCAACGTCAATTATTCTATTCTGTTATTAAGTTGTGGGTAGTCGGATAAATGTTAAAAATGTTAGCAATGAGTTAAAACTTAACTGTCATCGACCAATACATTTTATTGTTAAGTATAATATATTAATATATATACAATACAACATATTATGTATATTTTAAATTTAAACATTGCCATAAAATGTTTATTGTTGTCTATGCACACCTAACATAGTACATACTTACAACTAAGACATATTATTAACAAAATAAAAGTGTTTGTATTTACCAGCTTTCTGGTATCTAAGGTTACCATGGAGATATAAAAGTAAATAATATTTACAAAAAAAATATTTTTACTATAATCTTATTATCTTAACCAGACTAATTTATTTAACCAAATTAATTTGTTTTAACTAAATTGATTTTTTTTAACCAAATTTATTTTTAAGCTAAATTCACAATGTCTTCTGCAATTGATTCTCAAGCCGAATCATTAGAAATTCAAAGCGATATTTATTACCGTGATCAAAATAGTACAACTCGTATACGACCTGGTTCGTCGACTTTCGAACACGAGGATAATAAACCGGTAAGAGAGGGCACAATACCGAACACGATTGAAAAAGTAAACAGTAAGTGTCGAAGGGTTCAAAAGGCTCGTGAGAAAATCCAAAAACTCAAGGTAGAAGCGATAGCGAAAGAAGCAGCTATTATGGCTCAATACGATGACTTACAATTATACAACGATCGTCCGGACGATATGATGAGATATTTGAAAGAAGAGAATGAGAAATTGAAAAATGAAGTCAAAACACTTCGTCGAAACGTGAGTGAATATCATTGAATCGATTTATTTGTAGACACTGAATAATATAATAATATTATCGTTACAGAATTGTTATTTGACTGAAAAGCTAAATGAACGAATTTCTCGGTCAACCAAATCCGTCTTGGAGCATCATGTAAATACCGTAGAATTAGGATCAATGGCATCGAAACCGAAGTCGAAAACGTTCAGCACAAGCAAGGCGTTCTGGGATAAGTTGGATAAAACATCATCTGTCATGTCCACTAGCTGCGTATCGGGTTACAGTAGTCCGGGGGAAAAGCCGTCGAAAGCGATATGCACTCTGCCGATGGCGACGACACGTGATTTAGAACCGGCAAAGAACCAACCGAACAATGCTTATGGGGTGCCAAATAGTGCGGATAATTGCCCGATCGAATGCTCTGAACTGTCCGACGACTTCGTTACTACGTGTACGCAATCCGATAAAAACGAACCAGCCCGCATGGACGGAAAGTTGGAGATTTCTCTGGCCGAATCGGTTTTGCCGCTAGTTCAAACGATAATACAGCAAAACGGTACGGCTAAAATAGAAGCTCAACTCGCCAAGCTGGAAAATGCTATTCGCTTTAACGAGATCAAACTGGACACGTTTGTATGGAACGTCAAAGGGTTGACAGAAAAACGTCCACAAGACGCCGTTGTCGAGTGTTCAAATTGCGCCGGTACACGTAAGGAAACAGTAGCCAATGCCCCTGAAATTACGGATACTGCGTGCACATTCCCAGAATGCGAGTGCCATATGGCAGGAAGTGGTAGAAATGTCGCTGCGCAAGCGGTCGATAATTCGCAGGCCGAATGCAAGAAAAAAAATCGATTGCAAAACTGGCGCGAGTTATTTAAGCCGATCGAACTATGCACGACTGGCACATTGGACACGGCAACAAAAGCAATAAATCAATGTTTACCGCGGGATAACGAAACAATGAATAGCAGATCAGCAAATCGTTCAGGAAAATCGAATGAAGCAACTGAATGTAGTCGAACGACTAAATGTTGTAAAGATCGTCCAGTACAGTTATCGTCCTGGTCGATTTCGGACAACGACATATCCAAAGAGAACGATTGCATTCGATCTTCGACGAATAAATGCAAAAGAAACGATGAATCTTGTGAAGATAGGTTTCTTAAGTATTGCAACAGTACGTATTGTTATGCCGATGATATTGTCCCTATCATAAAGACAAGACGGAAAATAGGTAAAAAGTCAAAAGATATTTTTTCTAAAAATTGTTGTCCATACTCCCATGGATTGTAAGTAAATCTAATATTTATTTGAATTATGTTTCCCAACTCAACACTAAGCACGGATCACTTTTGTAAATTTTCAACCATTACAGACCACGACTGATTTATTATCATCCCTCCCCCTACACCACTTATTTTTTCTACTTTTATAGTTTTTATTTATATGTACATGATAAAATCAAAAATTCAGCTTATATTGTAAAAAAAGTTTTTTTTAATATTCAATGAAAAAATTGTACAAGTAAATTATTATTTATTCAAATGTGACTTATTACCATGTGTTTCTTTGAACTGTTCCTTGAAATTTAGAAGGACGCTATTGCTCAATATGATAGAAAACTTACGTACACTAGCCTTTAGAATATGAATTACATCTCTATTTTTTAAAAAAATTTAAAATTAAAGGATTGATAGTATTGAGAATAATTCTTTACAAGTCGCGGACCACTTGAATTGAGTCCAAGGACCACCAGTTGAGAACTGAAAAATGTTTTGAAAATATTAAATTGTATGTTTTGTCGTAATATGATACATCATTGGCGCTTTATATCACTCATTTTAGCCATGATAAAAGAAGTGATGTAGTACTGTGAACTTAACATGAAAAACATTATTAATTCTTACAGTTTTCACATTTTAAAATAACAAAAACCCTGTACACTTGTGTATGAATAAAATATATTTCACTCAACTATAACAAGTTGAGTGCACTACGTTTTAAGAAACAAGTTTAAGTATTTGGTTTTAGTAATTGCAAGGGTGTATTAATTAATCAAATGCCTCTGTAACAAAAAATTTGTATCACCGTTTTTTTTTTATTATTATTTTTAAAAGTACATGTAACTTTTTGATTCCCGCATTCGAGTGATATCAATCTCCAATGTCACACCTCAATTACCAAGATAATTTTGTAACAGATATTTTAAAAGTGTTCCTGCTTGTGTTATGGTATTTTAATTCTTTCGAGCAAGTAAGTATGTAGTGTAACAAGCGCTAGCTGTTGGTTGGCTATCTCAAAGAGTCAGTTTGGTGGTCACTTTATCATAGCTCGTTGGGCAACCATTATATCTTAAATCGTGATTTAGAGTACCATTAGCTATTGTCCATTAGGAACTTCCAATTGATAACATTTATCGATAAAGATAAAATTTCTAAAATAGTTATTGAAATAGACCATAATTCAATGTAAAATGTCACGTAAAACCTTAAGATACCAAATATGCATTATTATACACTAATAAAATTTAAATATGCATTGAAGGAAAAATGGATCGAAATATGCAAATATATACAACATATGAATTTTGCTTTCGTTTTTTATATGTAACAAAACAAATCTCTATCCTACTTTGGAACTTCTATTATTAAAGGAAAGAAGAATGGAATTCCATTGCCCGCCCTTTAAGTGTTTTTATTTTAAATTAATTTGAATATTGCATAGACGCTAAATTTTATTTTTAAAAAAATAATAAAAAAACCGGATGTACAGTAGGGTGGAATGGACCTCGTTCGTTGGATATTCGTTGGATTAATGACCGAAAAAACAATTCTGAATGGAGATTATATGTTGGTCCACAATATAATTAATATAATATAACTCAAATTCAATAATTTAAATTGTAATATTATGTTGAAATTTGCTGTTCAAATAATTAAAAAAAAAAATTGTCCCTATAGAATTCAATAATTTTTGAAAGACAGTAAGAACAATTTCTTTGAAATCTTCTATTAAATTTTCAAGTATTTTGTATCAACCAATTTATTTTTTTATCAATGGTTATAAAAAAAAAAAAAATTAAGAAATCGAATATTTCAAACGTCAATAAGTTGCTTAAAAATCAGTATTATATTTTGAAAAAAAAATTACAACTTAAAGAAAAAACCAATATTAAGAATGGGTAAAAATTTCAAGTTTCTGGGACTTATACTTTTTGAATAATAACATAATTAAAATCGTTTGAGAATAAATCGTTATTTCAGGCAATTTCAGAAAAATATAAATTTCAAACGGTCAAACAATTTTTTCATAGTTTTTTGAAAAGTGACTTATGGATAACCTTGTGTTAAAATTTTGAACCTTAAGTATACACGGAAAACATTTTATGAATTTTCAACTACAAAATAACTTGCAAATGATTGCGATTTTAACATATTTTATACAAATTTGAATTTTATGGGCTTATAAAAAAAATTTGTGTTCACTGATTTTCAATTTATTTTAATTGTGATAATTATAACCTATAACTAACCTTGTATTAAATTTTCAAGAGTTTTTTGTCGGCCAATTTTTTTTTTATCTATATTTCAAAAAAAAAAAACTTAGAAAATCGAAAATTTTAACTGTCCATAAATATGTCAAAATACATTGAAAACTTAATCATATATAGAAAACGTCATTATAAACATTGGTTGAAAATGTCAGTATTTGCGATTTTTCGTTTTTAAGTTTGAGCATTTTAAATAATTGTATTTTGTCGAATTACATTTTTTTAAAATGCTCTAATTCAAAAAAAAAAAAAAACCGCAAATACTTGAAATTTTCACCAAATGTTTATATTGGCGTCTTCTATATATGGTTAAGTTTTCAAAGTATTTCGTCATATTTTGACTTATTTATAGACAATTTAAATTTTCGATTTTTTTAATTTTTTTTTTTTGTTGAAATATCGATAAAAAAAATTTTGGTTTTCCAAAAATTCTTGAAAATGTAATACAAGGTTTTCTAGAACTTATAATTATTGCAACTAAAATAAATTGTAAATCGTTCCCTATGATTTTTTTTATAAGCTCATAAAGTCCAAATTTGTATGAAATATGGCGAAATTGCGAAATTTCCATGTTATATTTTGTAGTTAGAAATTCATAAAATGTTTTCTATTCATACCTAAGTTTCAAAATTTTAACACTAGGTTATTTATAAGTTACTCTTCAAAAAAATATGAAAACAATTTCTACTTAAAGAAAAAAATATATGACCGTTAGAGATTTAAATTTTTACGAATTTACATAAAATAACGATTTATCCTCAGACGATTTTAAATATTTTCGATTATTCAAAAAGGATAAGTCGTAGTATTTTGAAATTTTTACCAGTTGTTAATATTGGCATTTCTTTTAAGTCTTTTTTTCAAAGTATGATGTTAATTTTTAATCAACTTATAGGCATTTGAAATATTCGATTTTTTTTACATTTGTTTTTTTTTATAATTGTTGATAAAATATTTTGGCTGGTACAAAATACTTGAACATTTAGTAGAAGATTTCAAAGAAATTGTTCCTACTGTCATTCAAAAATTATTGAAATCTTTTGGCACAATTTTTTTATAATTGTTTAAACTGCGAATATTGACCTAACATTACAATTTAAATTATTGAATTTGAATTATATTATATTAATTATTTTCTGGTCTTACATATAATCTTCGTCCGGAATTGTTTTTCGTTCATTATAAAAGACCTATCCTACGAACAACCCCCTACTGTACATCCGGTGTTTTATTATATTTTTTAGAATAAAATTTACTGTCTATGAAATGTTCAAATTAACTTAGAATATAATTAGGTACTTAAAGGGCAGATGTTCATGTATTTGCATATATTTTTCCTTTTATAATAAAAGTTGCAAAGTAGGATAGAGATTTGTATTGTGATATATAAAAAACGAAAGTAAAATTCATGTTACATGTATTTGCATATTTCGATCCACTTTTCCTTTAAAGCATATTTATATTTTATTAGTGCATAATAAACCATATTTGGTATCTTAAGGTTTTCCGTGACATTTTACATTGAATTATGGTCTAGTTCCATAATTATTTTAGAAATGTTATCTTTATCGATAAATGTTATCGATTGGAAGTTCCTAATGCGAAATGGCTAATAGTACACTAAATTACCATGACAGTTTATTGTTGTCTGAAGACCAATTCACAACCTTAAGTTAGTAGAAAATTCCACATAAGTTGTTCTTACGGACATTCGACAAAAATCAAAGATAAATTATAAACAATTATTATTTCTTTATATTATTGATATCAAACTATTAAGAATATTTTGTTTTTTAGAATCAATTAATAATCATTAAAAAATTGTAATTTGTATATAAATGTATAAATTATTAAATATTTGTCTGTAGGCAGGAATAATGTTAATAGAAAAATTAGTTTTGAGAAACTAATTATACACATACAAATAATTGATGTTACTTTTACAACCTATCTTACTATTCAACATATATAATAATGTAATTAAAAATAATTTATAATTAAAAACTTTTGATCGTTGAAGTTTTAATTAAAATCAATAAAATAATTCGTTATAAGTACTAATTATAAAATTATTTTTAAGATGGAATCACATTATTCCCTAATGTAACATATTTATTAATGCAATACTAAATTATAAAGTGATATTTTAGATATGTTATACCCTGAGTTCCGCTTTATGTGATCACTGGCTTATAGAATTAAAATTGAAAATCCCAAACCAAATGTCTTTTATTAGAATTACTAAGTACTGGATAATTAAATCGCTTTTGTGAACATTCTTATCATTTTTATGGTATTTCAAAATAATTAATTCATATAACTAATTTTATTTAAAGAAATGAAAACTAAAAAATTAGCTTTGCAATTAGGTGTACACAATTTTAGTCCAACAATTGGATGGTTGACTGGTTGACTCATTGGAAAAACAGAAACAATATTTTAAACCCTGACGGTCTTACGGGTTCAGCCACTGCAGTCTGTACCTGACATTTCAACCGCACTCTACGGTTTTTTGTCATCATAATTATAATTATTCATAACGCTTAAGGCTTGTATTTTATTTTTATACATCTTGGTTTTTCACGATCTTATGTAGTTAGTTGTTACACGGAATATTCTGTAATCTATGGATATTAGTTGATAGCACGGATACCCCAGGGCCCAGATGTCAAAAGAAGAAGTTTCAACAAAACTTGATACAACACGAAATCAACATTTTTTGAAACAGAATCAGATGAAATGAAATTGGCGATATTTAACACAACATTAGATTAATTGATAAATGGGAGGGATTCTAGGTTCAATCAGGTATCATTAAAAATCATCAATTCAATTGGAAATATGGTGAAATTGAAGACTGATGAAAATGTATCATATAAATGTTTAAAAGAACAATTTGATGTATATGAAAATGATTTGTGCACAGAAATAATATTATTACAAAATATGACAGATATACCAAATAGTACTTCAGTTAAAACAATTCATGAATGAGATTCTAATAAAAGTGAAATTTTTTCTAACTTTTCTAAAGTTTTATAGTTATTTGTAACAATACCTGTTACAAGTTGCAGTTTGTGAACGTTGCTTCTCAAAAATGACTATTGTTAAAAGTAAACTTCAAACAACAATAACCCAAACAAGATTGGATTCACTGATGTTATTTGTTGAACAACAAAAAACGAATAATGTGGTTATTGACAAGGTCAAAATATTAAATGACACAACACGCCGAATGGTGTTATAACTAATAATTATATCATTAATCATTCGAACAATTAAAATTATTATAATTAACTGTTGACATAAGTAAAATAAAATTGAAAATTCCAAATAGGAAAAATTAATGAATTGTATATTTATGTGTGTGTGTGTGTGTGTGTGTGTGTGTGTATGTGTGTGCTGCACCTGAAGTAAAATCCTGGGACCGCCTATGGTTTTAAAAAACATCTGGAGAAAAAAATGCAATTATCAAGCTGCAGAAGATTACTTAAAAGATTTTATTACTAAAAATTAGGTATACATATATTGATTCAATATGGGTTTTAATTTCAGACTAATATGAAAATGAAATTAGTAGATTTTCAAGTACTATCAAAAATAGTTTCTTTCAATTTATCTTATATGTATTTATTTAATTTTAAATATAGGTTTAAATATGAAAATATTAAAAAAAAAATGTTTTATGGAATCAACCGGTTAATAGAATCAAAATGATCCAAACCAACATGATCACATTAAGCAGAACTCACTGTGTATAAATTAACAAAAATTACACTTCTTTCTTTATAAATGGCATGTGTAAATAATTATAAAAAATAATAACTTAAGGTATTAAAATATATATTGATTTCAAAATCCTATTTAAATATGCCACATTCTGACTACAAGATAAAATATGGACAATTTATTAATTTTATCAATGTTACAATTATTACATTCTAGGTTTTAAAAAATATTAAAATCAAATATTATTATTTGACTACTTAATATAAGAGTTGCACTATATGTATAATATATTGTGTGGCGGCTAATTGATACAATTCAAATGATGTTATTATTTAGGTAATGTTTCTAGTTTTATTCACACTTAAGGCTGATTTACACGATTCCAGTCAAAGTCATCAGTAACAGTATGCCAGAGGCTGGCAATGTTTAAACATAATCTTCCAGCTAGAGAAAGCCAGTAGGCACTAGTGTGCCAGAAGATGGCATTGCCAGTGAAACAAGTATTTTTGTTCAGGCGCGTTTGCTTACCTCCTCCATTACGTCATCATCACAACGAAATCAGCTTAATCACAGATTTAAATTCAAGTGGGTCATTGTCTCTAAGTTCTCTAATAATTGTTTCTGATGCTCCATATTCCTTTTTATCCATCTAATCTCTTATCCAAATTTTTTTTTCTTTGTTTCTTCATAACATACTTCCTACAGCTCGTCAAACAATACTGTATCAATAGAACACACTGCTTTTTTTATTACATTCGTTTGAGTTATTTCTGCCATAACAATATTAAAATGATATAAAAAAATGTCTATAATTTATACTAACAAGTTTATGTGTACACTACTCAGTACTCAAATTTATATAACAATACAACCGACCTAATCTATACTAGTAGTGGGCGTCATATAAACAATGGGCCCCAGTGACTTGCCAATTCCAGTTGCCAAACGCCAGTCACCTTCTAGCTAGCATGCCAGTAAACATGTCAGCAACTGGTATTGTGTAAATCAGTCTTTATTGAAGCATACATATACAAGTACTTATTTAATTATACTTATTTTTCTAAATTTTAAATTAAGTGCATTTTACCATTTTACAAATAATAAAATATAAAAATGCGAATGACAAAAGTAGAAAATTTAGAATTCACAAAAATAATTCAATGTTAAATACAAATTAGTTTTCTTGTATGACACAATTATTTATAGAGTTAAAAAACAATTATACAAAAATCTATATTGGTGAATAAACAACTTTTGATTAAGTAAGTGTATTATTTCATTGTTCATAATAGAAAAAACATACATACTACGTCATACATATGAAATATTCAGATTTCAATAAATAAATAACATCTTATAATTTAAAAATTAATTTTCAAATTCTTGTATGAGATTTTCTTCCAGTTGAAAAACATTAACTTTTGATATAAGTTGAAGTGAGTGTTTATCGTTCATGGAAAATTGACTGAATGTGTTGATTAGTCTAAATGTAGCTAACAAAGAAACTAGTTCCATGTAACCATCATTGTCCAAATCAATCACATTTACTAAAAAAAAAAAAATAAACAATACAATTTGTTATGTTCATTTTAAACTACTATTTAATAAATAATTATATAGGCACAAGCATGTATCAGCAATGCCCCCCCCCCTACAAGCCCATACAAATGGGTCGATTAAATTACTTATGCATTGGTTATATCTTGTATAATATGTTCCTATGTTATTTTGTACATGAATTACTTTAATAAAATATTTTCCTTTTACATGTTTTTTTTTATTTTTTTTTCACTGATGATTGGAAAAGTAGTAAAAAAAAAATCAAAATGTTTTTATGTATTGTGTACAATATTATATTTGACACTCCATTTATAATAAATACTATTGCCGTATTTGGTTCATCATACATTATAAAGATAAACCATTACCAACATTTTTATATTTTATGTAGGTATCATAATTTTTTTTAATTGCTTAAATCCTTTTTATTCCAATACACTATGTAATAAATATTTCTTTCCAGTACCCTACTATACAGCGGTAAGACCGAATAATTGTTTGGATTTCAATATGTTTAAATTAAATTTATCTTTGTAAAAATATAACAAGGATAACTAACATACATATAAAATAATAACTTTAAATTTATTTATTTTTATTTTTATTAATATTTTAACATTTATAATAATGTATGTTTTTTATAAACATAATATTGCTGATTAACTTTTTTTATTATTTTCATTATTTTACATTGCAGGTTTTTCTTACTTCTTATTTTTACAATTTAACTATTCGAATATGCTATAATTAATTAATGACTATACCTCCAACTACACAATTTTTTTTTTTTTAACTATAAAAAAACTATAAACTTACATGAATGTTTTTGGTATTCCAATTTTGGCTGACAGTTAGATTCATTTTCACATACTTGTAAAATTCTATTTGAACTTATATTTTTTACATGGAAATCTTCTGCTCTGGACGAATTATACATTATCACTAATACTTGTTCCTCAATATGTTGAACCTTTCCAATGTTGGACAATGTAATATTATTCTGAAAAACAAAAATACTATTTTAATAATTATGTTATTGTTATAATGAAAATTATTTAAAGTTTCTATCAACCAAGAAATATGGATAAAATGGAAGATGTAATCAATGATACAAAATTAATTTTTAAAATTATTATTTGAATAACAAAATTATGAAATTGATAAATAATTACAAATACTGTAACATAACATTTTGTGATCTGTGTTCTAAATAATATATCTGAGTATAATGACTAATTATTAACTGTTGTAAACTTATTTTCTAATTAGTAAAATAAAAATTTAAACGTTTTATTAGGAATAAATAATTTATGAAAATATACTATGCAACATACATTATATCTAGTACACCCTTATAATTTATAAATAAATGCTTGATGTATTATAAACTTACCACACTCGTTTCATTATTCCAGAACCAAATTTTAATCAAAAATCCAGAGATATTATTGCGTATTTCAAATGTAACTGGTTTCATAACATAAGAGCGGTCAATATTTTTTGACCAAACTGTTTCTCCAGAGCTGTTTGTTACATTCATAACCACTTTACACTTGGTTGGACAGTTGTAATGACTATTAAAAACATTTAAATGGTAATGTCCAAGTTCAAGCAAATATTGATTTTCTTCAATTTGATCATGTTCACGTTTGGTTTGGCGAACAGAATTTGGGATCCAATTTTCAGAACAATTCAGCATAGTTTTGATTGGAACAGTTTCTAGAGGATCTGTAAGCATTAGTATGTATTAGTGGAATATCTATTATCTAAACTAAACAAAGTTATATACCTGTGCCAGAAGTTTTGCGGCAATTATACACTAAAGACATATCAGAGTTTAGAAATAGATCAGTCATTTTAGTACAATTATTATTAACAAAACGGCTAATCATTGATTTGCCACTTTTTCCAGATACAATATCAAGTGTAGGCATATTATTTTTACGTTGTACCATGGCCATTTCATTTACACCATCAGAGTCACAATCTGGTATTATAACAGGAAACTCCATATAAACTAAATCGTTTTTGTACAATTTAGTAAAGTTTGATTCTAGTTGATTTTTAGTTTGTTTCCAAATCATTTCACCTTATTAAAAAAATAATAAAATATATTTTTTTTTGTTTTGTCATACTATTTTAATATAATGAACACAAAGTTAACCAATCATCTTATAAAATACCTAAATTATTGAAGTAAAAAATGACCAAACATTTAAACATGAAAACAATTTTAATTTTAAAATACTTAAATCTTAAATCACCTTTGTTTACACTGCTAGATACGACACCTAATAAATTTCCATTAGTTGCGCCAACTATACAATACACTTGATCGTTTTCTTTCAGCTGACTATTGAGTAATGTACAATCAATTTTGTCTGGAAGGGGATCTACACGTATACACCACATTTGTTTTCCAGACATGCCTATTTGTAATAAACCTCCACGGTATGATGGAAACCGTTCTGTCCGAGGTAATACAGTTTCACTATTGAGAATCGATCCTCTCACAATGAATACCAGACGTTTGTGATTTAACTCAATCACACTTGGCTTACTTTTTAACTCTGTTAACACAAAAGTAAAAGTGAGTAAAGTGATACTTAGCAAACAAATTACTATGCAATTCATCAATGAATACCTATGTCAGTAAAAATATATTCAGATCCTTGAAATTTATCCTTCAACTTAAAGCTTTTCGATGAAATACAGTTGGACCATTCACATGGTATTACAAATAAAACAATAATAATGGCAACAAAACATAATAAAATTGAGATCATAAACAAAAATAATCTGAAACGTGACATATTGTGGATATTTATCATAAATTCTTCAAACTGTGAAGTTTTACTGTTTGTTAATACAGATTTTGGACGATTAGTTGGTGTTGTCACCAACTGAATTGACTCTAAAAAAAAAAAAAAAAATTGAAATATAACAAAAATTAAATAAATATCTATTGTTAATTAAAGAGTAACATATTAATACTATTATTCATAATTTAAGAATAAAAAACGATTTAATAACAATTAACTTATGTCCATTGCTTTATTTTACTAAAATATCCAGCGACTGTTTAATATTATTTGGCTTGAACAAATGGTTCATTAGTAAAAAATTGAATAGATAAAGAATTTGACTCGTTACAAAAAGGTTATACCTACAAGGTATACATTTTTTAACATGATTAAAACTGTTGTACAAAATAAAATATGAAAACCATGAATATTGACATAAAATTACAATTGATCAACATAAAAAAATAATTATAATACCGATTTGATGGAATGTTAAATAAAAATATTTTATACAATTATATCAAATTATTTAAATTTGTTAGCAATTTGATAATATTGTTTAAATATTTGACGAGAGGATCGAGAGCAAAATTCAGCGACCAATCAGAAAGTAAGGATTATTATCATATATCATATAATTATTAAGAAACATATAACCCACGCATGTTTAAATATAAATATTTAAAAACAAGTAGGGATTATTATCGTATTTTCATATAATTATTAAGAAACATACATTACCCGCACATTATCATAGTACAATGACGCGTATAATTGTGTTTATTCGTTGCTTTTTATTTTATAAATGTTGTAAGTATAATGTCGTCTTCGTCTTTACTTATGTGCAATATATGTAATAAAGTTATTGGGTACCATCAGAAATTAGTAGCACATAGAAAGAAGTGTGGCAGTGGAATCGTTGAAGAAAATGTCAATAAAATGTCCAGACAATAAATGTGGACAATTATTCAGCGGATATGCATTGCTACGAAAACATGTTGAAGAGTACTACAAAATCGTTCTAACAAAATAACATATTTATTTTAAAACTCTAAATGGTATGTAAAATAGGTATTAATAATATCTTATTTGTCAAATAGATCTTTTAGAGTCATGATTATATCACCTTTTATTTTATTATTCATTGATGATGTTGGTCTTATATATAAATATTGCAAGTATCTATTAATTGCCAAAATTTGAAAATGTATACTAGTATATCACTAAACTATGAACACAATATAAATCTGTTAAATAAAAGTTCCCCCTTTAATTATAATATTGATAACAGTTAATGAAGATTTTATATTATACCTACTAATAATGTGTACTGTATAGTGTGAAAACCATTCTTTAATTAAGCTGCTGCTTAATTGTCTAGGTTGGTAGTGTAAATATAGTCTCTAAGATATATTGATAGGTAATCGTAATTCATAGGATTCTATGGAGTCTAATGAATATGCTAAATAGGTATAATGTAAATAATAGGCGCTTTCTTATATTATTTAATGTTATTATTGGTATATTACATAGAAATATATTAAATTTTTATCATAAAACTGTAGTATATTATATAATTATTAATAAATACATATTTGAATATATGGTTGTAAGGTTTACAGAGAAAATATTTATGCAGAAAATGTATGGATGATAATTGATAATTTATTAATAATAAACATCAAGAATTACTTATTCCAAATTGTTTAGTTGCTTATGAATAACTATATTAAATTTCTTTTGGAAAATAAATTAATAATCAAATTGAAATGAACACCTGCTTCAATTATCTAAATCCTAATATTGGAATTCAAAAAATGAAATCTTAAATAACTAAAAACAATTAGAAATGAAAATTTTTAATAGAAAATACAATAGTGACTTTACATTATCATCCATACATTTTCTGCATAAATATTTTCTCTGTAAACCTTACAACCATATATTCAAATATGTATTTGTTAATAATTATATAACATACCTACAGCTTTATGATTTTATTAATATAAAATAATAATAATAATAATATAAAATAAGTTGATAAATAAGATATAATTAATACCTATTTTTCATACCATTTAGAGTTTTAAAATAAATATGTTCTTTTGTAAGAACGATTTTGAGGAACTCTTCAACATGTTTTCGTAGCAATGCATATCTGCTGAATAATTGTCCACATTTATTGTCTGGACATTTTATTGATTCTTTATTGATATTTTCTTCAACGATTCCACAGCCACACTTCTTTCTATGTGCGAAGACGACATTATACTTACAACATTTATAAAATAAAAGGCAACGAATAAACACAATTATACACGTCGTTGTATAATGATAATGTGCGGGTAATGTATGTTTCTTAATAATTATATGAAAATATGATAATAATTCTTACTTTGTTTTTAAATATTTATATTTAAACATGCCCGGGTAATATAATGTTTCTTGATAATTATATGATATATGATGATAATCCTTACTTTCTGATTGGTCGCTGAATTTTGCTCTCGATCCTCTTGAAATATTTGGTATGTAGGTGCTTAAAATATCTGAAATAAACTCTTTTGGTTATCTAAGTTAATATCAGGAGCAAATAAGTACATAATACTTTAGTAAATAAACGCTCAATAAAGGATAATGAACAATTTTAGTTGAGAAATTGGTGTGATAAAATATGTAAAAGTAGTCTTGGAAAATAGGTGTAAACAATTTAAAAATTATATATTAAATAGGTTCATATACTTAAAATAGATGAATTTATTCTTAAGAAGTAACAATATTCATCAATAAATTTAATAATTTAATAGATTGGCAAAGTGATTTCGTAAGAAAAACAACAAGTAGGTTTTAAGTTACTATCATCTCCAAGACAAGTCATCAAGTTTATTAAAAAGTGTAATGAGCCCGTCACTCAGGGTGTACATGAATATTAATTAAAAGTACTAATGATTCCACATACAGAGTTCATCAATTTCATAATTGTAATAAAAAGTAAGGTCCCAAGTAACAATTTGGTTGCTCTTATTTACTAGTTTTAATCTGATTCTAATGCTTACGTTGTTATTGTTAATATTGTTCGATCGCGTTTCCTTGACCGATCGATAACTTTAATCTACTTCTATATTTACAACAACAAGTAATTTATAATTATTACTATATATTAGTATATATGACGTGTTACTACAAAAGTTACATGAAAACCACAGGCTACTATCACAAGGCACAAGGGTCAAAACGTGGGGAAATGAGCATGGCCGTGCCAGGTACTGCGACGGATGGAACGATGGATGTGCCGTTCGAGGGATAGGCTAGAGAACAAGGGAAGTAGACGATACGGTGGGATGTCTGTGTCCGGCCATGTACACGAGCATGGTGAATATTATTACCCTTGATCGGCTGGTACAATGTCATGGTCGCGGTTAGGTTTGAACGACCTGATTCGATTAAGGTGCTGCGATCAACAACGGTCGCCCGGAAGACGTTGCCTTCGCGGGTTCGTAGAGACGACAACTACGCGGTATCGGTCCGCGACGAGCGGCGCAACGATCTGGCGCAGCGTCTGCGACACCGGTTGACTGACACACGTCATGTTTTCTGCGTTCCGACCGTACGTACCGCGCTGACTACATCAGTACATCCGCGAACCCGACAGGAAAATATTATTTTTGTAATAAAGTTAGTTAGGTACTATAATAATAATATAAAATCACGACTCGCGTAGACACTAGACGGTGCCCGTGACGTTATCACGGCCTTATCGGCACGCGAATGCTTCAAGCACGGCTGTAGATAGTATGGTTGCGCATCGAGCTACGAAAAAGTGGCAACCGAAAGTTCTTATCAAATGTACGAAAAATGACCGAAAAAGTCACGTTTTGGCGCCATCTAGGTCATGCTATGCTGTGATTCCATTTAATTTTAGAAATTTAAAAATAGTTTTATGTGGTAAAATTCAAGTAGTTCTACTTGACATCCGCGACGAGCGTTACTAATACTTAACTTTTTTAAATCTGAGATAAGAACTTCTGTATGCCACAACTGAACATAGAGTAGTATAGGCCGATGTGCAACCATACTATCTACAGCCGTGATATGTACCTACTATGGTTGCGCAACGGTACTAGAAAAACAAAAAATAGAAAAAACGGATTGGAATGTTCTTATCAAATTAGACAAAAACCTGCTTAAATAACAGCACCCTAATAGGCACAGCGGATTATTAATAATGATATTAATAGTATAATAGTAATAATCACGGCTGTAGATACATCAATATATTATATTAATTATAGCGGCAAAAATGAGCACAAAAAAATCCACAAAGATCTCTAGCAGTACGCAGGTTTTTGTCGATTTTGATAAGAACATTTCTGGACATAATTCACTGCAGTCCAAAAGACCAATATAGGCCGTCACGCAACCATAGTATCTACACAGAATAGAATATCTATAAACCTTATATATTATATATAAAAGAACAGGCATTTTTTATGTACCTACTCATTTTGTGACGACGCTACCGAACTTTTTTCCAATTTTTTTCACAGAAGTGTTCCAAATGCCTTTCTAAGTGTCCCCACCGCCCGATTTTCTAAATTTTGATTTTAAAGGGTTGAATCGATAAAAATAATTTTTACATGTAATTTGTAAATCTATATTCATATTATAATAACAATAGCAGTGGCGCGATAACGGGAAATACGGTTCGGCACGGCGGTTCGAAGGTTTCTATTTACCTGGACTCTGACCTTTTTTTTTTTATCGGCGTGTAGATATGAATTGTTCCGAGGCACCAACTAGCTCAATTCAAACAAATAATTGCGTTATCGAAAAATAATAATAAAATTTCCATTGGCATTAGTCGATAACGCCAATAACAGCGCCGCTGATAGAGCCACTTGTAGATAATGAATTGTCAAGCGCCACCACTTGAATTATTTTATCCCCACCGTTTTGAAAACAATTTTAATAATTAGTGACAATAAATCAATGTATTAAGTATTTAAGTAAAAGAAAGAGCTCATAAAAATGTGCAACTGGTCTTAGAAGTCTAATTATATAAAAAAGGCTCAAGCTTCTTAAGCTATACAACTACAAGTGTACAGACAAAAAGAAGTTTAAATGAGAAACTACTTAATTATATGAAATTTCTGATAGGGAACCTTTTGCATAGCCAAAAAATAGAACAATCAACAAGTCCTTTTTGAATTAAATTGTACATCAAATGGTTGATTTACAATTTAGAAATTTATTAACACATTTTTAAAGTGCAAAAATAATATAATACAACTGGTTTTATAAAGATGATTTAAGGTGGAAAAGTAAATATTTTAATGAGAAAAATTTGGTTCAATGAAGATTTGAAACTTAAAAATACTAATTTGGTATTAATATTATTAGGAATTAGGATTATCAAAAATAAATAACTTGTTTTATTATGCAAATAACAACAAAAATACATTTAACTTAAAATTTAAACATTTTATTCTTGGCTTTCAATTGATTCAAGCTCATTTTTACAAGATACCCAAAAGTTTAATAACCGTCCATCCTTATTACTACAAAACGATCTAAAATCTGCTAACAATTTGTCTTGGAATTCTTCATCACCGGTTGCTGGATTCGACCATTTCCAACGACGACTGACCATATGATTCCATGCCCAAAGAAATCCAACCTAAATAAATAATTAAATTTTATTACATTAATTAGTTAATACCTAATATACAATAAAATATTGAAAAACTGTATTTAATTTTAAATCAGTGCATGCATTTTCTCAAAGTAAATTGAGTTTTATTATAATATAGTATTATATAATTGAGTTACACTTTTGAGTTTAGTTTTTAATGAAATATTTTTAAATACCTAACAAATGTTTGGGGAAACATTGTTTGATAAACTTTTGTCGTACGGATTTTTAACATAGCAAACACTAATATCATCAATAATAACATCGCGAAACCCTTTTTGCCATTTTTTCGAGTCGATTTAAAAGTCGCCAATGACAATCACCGTGTTATTAAATTAGACAATCTACTGTATTCAAAATACTTCTACACAGTAAATTACTGTCGTAATAACACACACTGTGTTAGGCTACGGCTACATAGGAACCGATTCCACACCGACTAGTCGGATACTTCGGTCTGAAAACAAATTTATTGAACTGTCGGATCGGATCGAAATCGGTTCTAATGTAGCCGTAGCTTTTAAGTGTGACAAGGGACACCTTTACAGAGATTGCAAGAAATCACCATCAGATCCTGTCAAAAGCGCATTATGCTCAGGGCCACATACAAAGAATGTTCATCTTATAAAAAGATTTTGTTAAATCGGGGTATACATAAAGCCAACAACAACAATAAAAATAATTACCCCTCAACATTTGCCATACCTACCACTCATTCCTCAAAACAACGTCCCAGGCTATAATTCAAAACTCTATCAATTGATTTTAATATTAAATTCCTCGAAGATTTTAAATGAATACTAAATCCTCTTATACTTGCTTTATCATCTTTATTACTTAATACATCTTAACTTTCCATCATCCCTATACCATAAAAACAACCACCCTGACCATCATCCATCATTGTGTTATATCACTTACTTTAGGCATTAGTATCAAATATTTCATGTTTGGTTAAATAAATCATATCATTTTATTATTGATCGCGTTATACATAACCACGGCTGTGGATCTACAGCCGTGTACACTCTTATTATTATGTCTTTATAAAAATTTATTGTTTATTGTTGTCATTCAATTTCAAACTTTGTATTTTGTAATATTTTATATTTATAATGTTTATTGTATTATAATTGCAAAGCTATAATGATTTATAGCAAAAGCTCTTTAAATAAAAATTATTAAAAAAAGGTAATATTATGCAATGAATTTTTAATAAAAGTAGACTAACCCGTTTTTCTTTTTGTGCATCATTTTTAGAACTATGAAACACATGCCGTGATATGTATTCCATGTGAGGACTTAATATTTCTTGTTGTTTACCTTTATCTTCTAATACTTTCAAACCCTGATCAGGAGAATCACTTTTCTCTTTAATTTCATCAATTAAATCCGAAAATATTAATACAAATACATTTCCTGTAAATGAAATACAATTGTAAAAACTGAAAACCTCGAAATAATAATTTTGAATAGACATTAATATTCACTAACCAGTAAGGTGAATATACTGATTATGGTATGATTCAGTTCCATTATTTACAGAATTGCATATTATAAATCCAAATCGGTAAAGTATAACTTCCTGGAATAGTAATAATCTTCGAAGCCACGTATCTTCAGAGTATTCTGTATAAATATATATTAACATAAATTAGCATAAATATAATGGAATACTTACTTTTATATTATTAATATTACCTTGAAATAAGCATTTTTTTCCTTGTGTTAGAAGACATTCTAAATTAAAAGGTACAAATACTGGACCACGTAGAGGATCAGATTTCACAGTATATGGCAAAGCAAATGGATCAGCTGGTAACGGTATCAATTGAAATCCACCCGTTTGTGCTTTTCGTGCCCAATTGTATATCTAGTGATTAATAAATAATAAATAATGTTAACAATAAAAAATGTAATCAATATATAATTTATACCAAATCAGCTACAACTGAACCAGAGGCTGCAATCCATCGAGCTATAATTTCATAAGCTTGATCACAACGATAAAGGGATTGGTAACGTGCGTGACCCCATTCTACACGATCACTTTTACTGTTAACATCCATTTCTAAATGAGCTTCTTTATACCATGGAACTAGAAAATAAAAAAACATTATAATCAAAAATGTACAAATATATGTTACAAATATGTATAAAATTATACAACAAACCTGGTTTTCTATTAATATAAATATCATGTGTTAGAGGTTCTGGTAATGTTAAATCTTTCTTTAAAAATTCTATATTACTAGTGTATTTAATAGGTTGTTTGACTTCCACTTCAACCCATTCATGTTCAAAAGCTTTGAAATCATGTGTAGGTGATGTAGTATCAGTAGGTGATTCACACGTTGGAAAATAATATAAATAAAATCCATCAATAAAAGGATGAGAAAAGTCTCCAGATGCATGACAAATGAATCCCTCACATAGAATTTCCTAGTGATTATTATAATTAGATCCAGTTAAAATAAGATATTAGAAAACAATTTATTTACCTGTAAACGTTCAACAGCTTCATTTCTACTGTTGAATGTGTTTACATTATTCATGAGCCATGTAATTGCATCATAACTGACAAATGAATTTTGTGGTAAACCCATGTGTCTATTGACAAAACCAACCCCAAGTTCTGTACTACACATATGTTCCACCAAGTCAGCGTTGGATAAATTTTCTTTAGTTAATAGTTCAGAGTTCACTAAATGCAGTGGCTTACTAATAAAAGTAAACATTATTTTTTAAAGATAATATATAAGTACAAATTAGGAATAATCATTACAATTTCTAACCTTTCAATATCGTCAATAGTTTCATCTTGTACAGGATTTTCAGAAAATAATGTTACAATTGAATTATCATAAACTTTAGAACCTGACCTGAATATTTAAACACAAAAATATTAGATTAATAATGCATATACCTGCTCATACAACTAATAAGTAATAAGTATTGTATTTTGGAATTTAATATTTTTTTACTGAATGTTCTAATAAAAAAAAAAAAAAATATATAGTATAATATATGTATTCATTAAGAGGATATCACACTCGCATGTGTTGTCTCAGTCTTTAAACTGACCTATCATCAAACTTATTGAATTTGTTGGGTATTTTTAACGATATTTTAATTGTTAACTGAGTTATGAGTATGTGAAATATTACAGTATAAAAAAAATCATCTTGCTTAGAAATTAAAACATTATAAAAAATCCAAAAAAAACACAAATAAAGTTCTTCTCAATAAATTTGATGATAGGTTAGTTTACGTTGCAATTAATTAACTTAATAAACAAATATCCAAAATTATTGTAAACACCTCGGTCGTGGTTTGTCTGAAGGACGTATAGAGTTAACCCGGTCTCTATAAGGTGATGTGTCACCTCCACTCTAAAAGAATAAAATCTGGTTTAATATTTTAATGATTACAAATGCAAATACTATATATACATTTTTTTTTTTATTACTATGACTAACCTTGATGCTTAAAGTTGTTGATTGTTTAATACGATTTATCCACGTTTCTATAAATTTAACAAATTTATTTGTAAATTGAACTTGCTCTTCCATCGTAGGTATTTGATAAATATCGCAGTAAAAATCTTCATTTAAATGATTCATTATTTGTTTTGTAGCTTCTTGACGCCAAGGTAGTAGGTACATACGAAACCGCCAATACTTCGATTTCTGTAAAATAATAAAATATTTTTTGTAATGAAAATAATATATAACCGCAAATTGACATATTATCTAATAAGTCAATACAATTTTAGAAGAAGGGGCTGATTAACTTTTAAATTTAATTTATATTGTAAAAATTTACCTCGAGTAAAGGATAATCCATATCCCCGCGAATACATAAATAATGGTCCATATAGTTCCAATGATAATTGTCTTGTAAGTCAGTCACAAATGATATCCATGAAATACCATAAGTCGAATGATCTGGAGCTTGAAAACGATATCGATAATCTATTTCAAATACACCATTTCCAAATCTAAACATAAAATATATTTGTATATTTAGTTATATATTTTAAATTGTAAAAAAATGTTATATACAAACAAAAATACAAAATAAATGAATAAATAACATAAATAAATATATTTTTAACAAATATAATATAAAGATTTATTTATTTATGCTAAAACAAAATACTAAATATTTATGATTGTACATACTGAAAAAAAAAATTGATATAGGTACATTGATTGTCATATTTTGCTATTTTATTATACATTTGTGTGATTAAAAATGGCTGGAACTGTGTATGACCCTTGTCACCAGTTTCTACAGGCTTTCAATTAAAATTAGTTTGTAACTACGAGTCGATATCCATTGAAGTGGTTGTATTGTACTTGATTTTATAATATATAAAGAAATCTTTTAAAACTTAAATTTTATAAATAAGCCATGGTATCATAACGACTAATAAAAATTTACTATCTTAAGATCATAGAATAGTATTATAAAGTTTGATAATGCTAAAATATTGTCCCTTTATTTTATAAGTTTAAAACATTTTGATTATATTTTATTTAGTATTTACCTAGGTCTGTATCGCATCACTTGTATTTCTGAACCACGTAAAGTAATTACATGACATATTCTTCCAATGCTCAGTTTTACTTTAATATAACGTTCAGATGTCGGCTGTGTAGATCTCATTACAATACTACAAATCTTCTTTTTCTGATCATCATGTTCAGTATTGGTTACAGCTAACTGAAAACCCTGTAAGATGGAAAAATTATATTTTACAAGTAGTAAAAAATTAGATTATTTCTTAGTTGAAATATTTTTATATTATAGGACATAGTTATTATTTGTCTGTTTTGGTAAAAAGTTCGATTAAATAGTAAAAGTAAAAGTAAAAAATTTATGAAAAGAAACAGAAAAATTTATTTCAGGTCTATCCGGTACAACACTTAAATGAAAAATGTTAGTCTTTATGAGGCGTATAATGTACCATTAGAGTGGTGGTACTTTCTAATGAGTACTCCTCATTAGAAATGAGAAGTAATAAATTAAAATATTAAGATTTAAATAAGAAAAACAAATTATGAACACCATTTAATTAAAAAAATTGTTGATATAACAACTTATATCAAAAATATCATATTATAGATTCTATGACACATTATCATTGTAAATGATAATGGATTAAATAGGTAATCAATGCAGAAAAGCGTTTTCGTAAATATTCTTCATACGAAAAGTATAATATCTATGATATAAATTTTACCATTTTTTTTTTCTTTTAATGAAAAATTTAAAATAAATATTTACTTGTGATAGACGTAGACATATCATTTGGTAAAATACTTCTAATGTATCTAATGGTTGTCGGTAAACAGCCCTTTTTAAAGCAACTTCAGCATTTACATCCTCAGGTAACAAATTATAATTGAAAAACAGATGGAATAACTCGAGAGTCACTTCATCAGGAAAATAGTCAGTAGTTATTGGCAAACATGCAGGAAACACCATTGATTTCCAATCAACACCTATTAAAATATTATATGTATTTTTTCACATAAGTAATTTTATTTATTTTGCTTTAAAATATTAGAACTATAAATAATTAATTTTGTAATCTAATAATTAATGATATTTTCAACTTATTAGTGTTAATGCTTAAAATTGTAGTAATTTTCCATACGATTTGTTTAAAGAATATATAGTGTTAATTAAACTATTACTAAATACCAATTGCAAAAAAAAAAAAAACAAGCATAATTTACAGTTACTTATTAGTTATTAGTGTTAAATAACAAGACATAAAATTATATTGCAAAAAAAATAAAATAATTTAGTATTGACATAAACACGTTATTTTCAACAATTATTATTCATTTAAAGAACAAAAATTTTCTTTAATTTTCTGAATTAGTGTGAATAATAATGACTTTAAAACAATAAATTAACCTGGAATAGGCTGTATTTATGAATTTTATTTTCAAAATTCACATAAAAATCATATTAAATAAATAAGATAAAAGTAAAATTATCCATTTCATGTTAAATAATAATGAAGTGCTATGAAGTGAAATTTATTCTTTCAATACATTTTAACTTATTATACTAAATGTAAGGTACAATTCAGATTTAAAAAATAAAGTTTTCTAGTTTTTGTTTATTATCTTTTAAAAAATACAAAAAAGGAGTTAAAATTATTAGAACTAACAAAGTAATTTTACTCTAGTAATGATATGGTAATATGATATAAAAACATAAGTCTCCCTTGGACAAAATAAATATATACACTCAATGGTCATTCAAAATCTTTCTGTCACATAAAAACTAATTTTCAAAAATAGATCCGAAAATAAATGAAAAATGTAAATGTTAATTTACAGAATTGAATAATGGTTTAATCAGATTACTATATTAAGAAACACTAAATATAATACTGGTTTATGTTATTTAAAACCCAATACTTATTATCTTTATAATATTATCTAACACCGACAATGATTCATACTAAAATGCTTGATTGATTACAACATAAATTAAGAAAATTTAATTTAAATTATAATTAATAACCTAGTATAAGATATTATTAGAAGTGAAGCTTTAATAGTAAATATATTTGAAATAATACTATTAAAGCAGAGTCAATAATAGTGTATCATATTTATATATATATATATATATTAATGTATCTAATATCTTGGTATTTTTTAGAGTATCTTATTACCCTAAAAACATTATAAAAACAAAACGAGGAAGTTCAACTAAACTATATAAATAAAATACCTAATTAGTTAAATTTACCAAAAGCCTTAAGATCACGGGTCAAATACACCAGATAAGCACCTGAGAAATTAAAAAATAATACAATGAGAACAAAGAAAATAAATATTTATCATAAAAACTTGTCACCAAATTATAAAGGCAAACTATAAAAATTTCTTAAAAAAAAAAAATGTTCTTAACATTTAAATAACTAACCTGGAGTACAACTGTTTATCCACTCATACTCAGTTGCTGAATGATGAGAATTTTTTATGTTTTGTTTCTCCTCAATTCGGTTTATCAAAAATTTAGCAATGTTTATATTGTCTATTAGTGTAAATTAAATACATATTTAATTAATTAAAAATATCAATATTAAAATGAAAAATGAAGATATACATACATTTTTTTTTAAATGGTTGAGAATCTTCTACATCAGATACATTCATTTCTGGGTTAAAAACCCCAAGTTCAAAGTCTTCAGAAGGCTTATGAGTTTTTATTTGTTCTAAATATAAATAATTACATTAATGACCACTCACTAATTTATAATTATATAATGTAATAGCATACTATCTGGGAATACATGACTCCATCTTCTTCGATTTGAAGTTGACCTAGTATAGAACTGTGATTTGTTAAATGGATTAATAAGACGTCGAACACTATTAGGGTTTCCTCTAACAGTTATATTTTTTTTTTTCTTTGAATATTCATCAGCGCTATGACTTCTTTTTCCTAAAATATACAACATAATATAAAACAGGTAATATACTGAAAGATTCAATCCTAAAAAAATAATAATAGTAGTTGTTACACTGGTATTAAAAATTATTATTGGGCAAAGTTTGATATAATATATTTATTATTTTACATTCTTTAATTGTATTTTACGAATGAAAGTACTTGAATTCAAATTAATTCCTAACTCTCATTATTAGGCACTGTATTTATCTGTAACAACTAAGTTGTTTAACAAAACCCCACTCAAGAAATTAAAAAATAAACATTATTATTCATGAAAATAATGACTTATATTGTATTTTAAACTTGGCAAAAAAAGCCAAGAATCACATTTTCTGATTTGTTAGTATAAGATTAAATAATCAATGCGTAGTTTTCCAATTTTTTTTTTTTTTTGAAATTATACAAAACTAATAAATTTTTTTATTAATTGAATTGAACTAAACTAACTAAATTTAATTATTATCTAAGTTTTATCATAACAAAAAAAAAAAAAAAATAGAAGAACACATCAATATAATTTTTTCTACATGAAATCTCAGTTGTATAAAATACTTAACTAGACTTTTGTTTTAGATTTACTATTTGAAAGTATTTATTTAAAAATATGATGGTTTAATCAATACATTTCTTGCTTTTTTCAGCGTAAAAAATGAAATTTTTACTTACTAAATGGTGGTAAATTCATGAACTCTTCTTGGTTTATAGGTAAAGGTGGAGGAGTAATACTTCGTTGTTTAAGAGGAGAAAGACTACGGCTTATAACAATTGCTTTATCTGAATTTATATCAAAGCTGCATGTACTAAATTTTTTCTTCCTTGAAGCACTGACTCCATTAGGTTTAATAAGTGGTAAAGTATTACTGGTACTACTATAATGAAAATAATTTAAAAATAATATGCTAATGAGATTATAATATGATAAATAATTACTACAATAGTAAACATATCGTATAATATTAGTGAAAAATTAAATTACATTTGAAATAACCATCTTATAGTGATTGAACTTAACATTAAATCTAAATATTATAACCATAATTTTGATTATTAAAAAATAAACAAACACAGTATTTTAAATAATCATTTAAATTACCCAGATGTTGGAACACTAATCTCATCTGTAGTAGTTGGGACAACTATTTCATCACTTTTAGTTGGATCAATTTCATCACTCTTGGTTGAATCAATTTCATCACTCTTGGTTGGATCAACAATTCCATCATTTTTAGTAGGAACAACAATTTCATCACTTTGAGTTAAAACAACATTTCCATCACTTTTAGATGAAATAACAGTTCCATCAATAGTATCTACTAAAATATCTGCATCATACGTCTTATAATCTTCTGAACAATTGGTGAAATCCTTTTGCATTGAAGCCGGTAAATATTTTGATTCAACAATTTCTAGGCCTACTTTTGGCCGGTTTAGTGTTATATTTGAAAATTTATAAGGTAATTTTATGCGTGGAACAAATGTTGATTTGGGTGGCATATGTTTACTTCTGTAAAAACTAATTTATAATTTTTAATTATTAAACACTTTAGTAATAATGAATATTAAGAAACAATAGATTATAATATGAAATAATAACCTTAAGTTGATCCAGTGTGGAATGCTACAAGCATCGCCTAAACATTCTTCACGTTTTTGAAACTAAAAAATAAATAAAGATTTATAATTAAATAAAAAATAAGTAAAATTCATACCTTAAAAGTTATTCCATCGATGTACTAAAAAAACTTGTATTATAAATTTGATCCTATTGAGGGAAATGTTAAAGTAAAATTTCATGATCATAATTAATAATATAAATACGACCAAATATATTAATCATAAGTATTTTATTACAAATGTATTAATAGTATATGAAATCAAGTATTACCAACTTGGGGTAAAAAATTGAAAATATAATACTTCTAATATCAAAAATGTGTATTGATGTATGACTAGTTTTATTCTTCATTTTTATATCAATTAGGCAAACAATATTTTGTTTTAGTTGCTAGTTTTTTTTTTTCTTCACTTTTGTAAGTTAATTATTAGTTATTACTATAAACTATTGTGAATATTCTCTTACTTTATTTTATTATTTATTAAATTGAAAATTAGATTTTGTTTTATTAATAAAAATTATTCTTCAATCAAGATACACTATTACTGTCTCTTTGATTCAATAATTCATAATTGAACACAGACAAAAAATAGGGTGGAAGCGCCTTCCGTCTATTCTTGGTTTTATTATATACTTATCTTTAAGATTGTGTTAAAAGATGTACCCCTATAAATGTAATTTTCAAACATTAATTTATTCAATCAAAGAGATATTTAATAATTAAATATAATAAAATATAAATAACTATCTGCATTACCCGGCTTAGCACAAAACAGTCTTTGCCAGGGCATAGTTCTTAAATGAATACTATGTTACACTATTTATTAGAGTCTAGCTATGTATGGTTATTCTTAAGGTACCTAATCCATAGGTATCATTCTATATTATAATATTTTTATTACTGATAATCATGGCGAATTGTTGTGTTGATTTTATGATGATGGGTATAAAGTATCTAGTAAAATTTTCGAGTCATTATGACAACCAAAATAATAAGAGAAACACCACAATTGGCTGGTTTAAAAGAGGCATATTAACAAATTATTCTGTAGACTTTTCAAAAAATGTTCGTCTGTTAAAATTTATCTTCTCAAAATAAATCAATACATACTAAATTTCAAACAGTTCTGGACAAAAATTCTGGGTATAAATTATTGTCCAAAAATTTTTAAAATGATAGATACCAAAACAGATTTGTTTGATCGACTTTTTGAAGCTATAGAAACTATCAACATTGTTAACTTTAAATATGCACCAGCCAACTAGGTAGATGTGGAGCAGTCATTGTCAGTTTACAAAAACATTCTCTCAGATCGTCGACAATTTTTCAAATTTGAAAATATGTGTACAATAATTGTTATACAGTGTAATCTTGATATTCAAAGAATTTAATCTACGTGACATTTAATGTATATCCATAATATGTATTTTGCAATGAAGTTATTTAAAAAATATCTACAAAATAAAACAAAAATTATAATTACTATTATCTCATTTTTTAAACTTATATATTTTTGACAAATAGATATAATATTTAGTGTTTATAGTGTTTATAATTTATTTTGAATTAATATAAACACATTTTTTTGCATATATTTGTTGCATTATAATTGCATATTTTGAAATTTTGAATATTTTAATGAAAATTCGGTCATTAACATCCGAGCTCTACTTATAATTACTATGTCCAGTCATTCGATTACAATGTTCAGACAATTTTAATTGCTCAATATATTTGTGAGCAGTGTAAATTCTACATTCTGCTTACATAATATTTCAAAAAAAGTATTGTTTTGGATTAATCTGTACATTGTGGGCACTCTATAATATGGTAAGTAAAATTTTTAAGGAGTTATAAATTATAATATAGGTTCTTCTATAAGTATCTAATATTCTAATTCATTCATATTTTTTGTATGATATGATTATCCATTACTCAGATACTATTTAAATAGCTTGTGTTTGAGGCTATGAGGGTATTTGTTTAAAATTTCTAAATTAACTGGGGATAGAACATAATGCCCGAGAACTCCAGTTTGCCCTAATATTTATATGAATACACTTGTATAGTATATATATTTACAGATAAAATATTATAAGTTTTGCTTACCAAAAATAATGGAACAGCATACAACGGCTCCTGACCAACACAAATCAAATCAATTCCTACACCATTATCCATAACTCGTCCCTTTGTGATATTAGTTAATGTTCTATCAACAGAAAATTGACCCATACCAGGAGATATAACAATTGCTAATTGACCAGTTCGGTCTAAACTTCTTTCAATGTAGTGTTTTTCAAAAACTAAAAATAAATGATTATAATAATAAGTACTAATAGAAAAAATTATTTAGCAAAAACTATCATTTGCTTCTTATTATGTTCAGGAGAAACTAATACAAATTCATTATTTATTCACGTTTAATTATGTATTGTATAATTTAATATATTTTTTTTTTTTATTGCTTATATAACTTAATAAAAAATTATCATTTTTATATAATTATTGTATAATAGTAATATATAAAATAGTTAATTTAGAGTTTAATATAGGTAATAAAAAGGTACAATTTTATTTATATTGATTTATATTTATTTATTTATAAAAAAGTGTTTAGTAATGTAACAATATTAATTAATTATAAAAAAAATAAATACCTAGTTGATAAGTTTAGATTGGATATACAATTACAAACATATAACAATGAACATAAAAATAATGGTCACATTATTGACGATCTTGTACAACAATGTTATAAAAATATGTTGTTAAATCATTCTTGGCAGGCCATTTTATAAAATATAATATTACTCAAAAACTATTAATCGAGTATTGACAACAATATTATTTGTTATACAATTGCTTTTTATTATACCAATTGACAAACTTGTTTTTATAAAAATCTTTATTATATTACAAAAAGTTATTTATTTATAAATAAGTATAATTCAATGAAAATAAAATTTTTAAAGAAGTCCCTACTACTTATTTTATAATTTAATAAATATTAATAATTATTTATATTTTTTGTGCTTTTACCAAAAATGGTTGTATACCTTAAAATTGTTGGTATTCCATAAGTAAAAACCATATAATTTTTTATATCCTAGGTTTTACTAAAATTTGTTGATAAAACCTAGGTTTAACCGGTGAATATTAGATTTTAGCAGTATTTTTACTTTTGCTATAACATATCGTGTTTATATGACTTACAATAATAATTAATTTAAATAAATTCTAATAATTACTTAATTTTATAATGGAAAACAATTATGCAATAGATACTTTTATTTATTTTAACCACAATTGAAATTTAAAATTTATCATTTAGAATTTCTACCTTTGGATGTAACAATTTTATAATTATATTATAGTTAAATTTACAAAGAATATTTTTTGAAAAATAATTATTGAAATTAAATTACTATATTATGTTTATAAAATAATATCATTAAAAAAAGTAAGTGGTTAATTTAATACATTTGTATATTTAGTTTTGGATTGAAGTTAAAAAATATTATTAGTGTTATATGAAACAAAAATCGAGTAAATAAATTTATAAAATAACTCAAGTTCCATAAATTATAGTTAAAGTAGAAACATATAATTTATTTAGTATTAAATTAATAATAGAATTATATATTTTATATGTATTAACTAAATTAATGAAAAAACAACTGAATAAATAAGTAATATTAAACTAAAATGAATATTGTAAAATATATGTAAATGTACAAACAAAGAATTAGGCATTAAGGTAATTAAATTAATTGACCGACATTTATTTATTAAAATACTGGCATTCTGTTATTAGGATATAGTATAGTATAATATACTCACCATTTAATGCCATGTTTAAAACTTCTAGAAAATTGCCTTCAGATGCTTGTGATAAATATGCTTCTGGAAATAAATCAGGCGACATTCCATGTAATTTTTGATGGTAATGTAATACATCCTCTTTATAAGTAAAATACAGACGTCGAAGTAAATTTAATGACGCTGCAGCCCAATCTTCATACCGTTCATTTTGAATTACTACCCTAGTAAAAGAAAATAGGTATACAATTTGAATATTACAAACAGAACTTTTTTTTAAAAAGAACATTAAACTAAGAATAGTTGTATTCGATGATATTAATTTAATAACTGATAATATAATAATTTCATATAAAATATAAAATATTTTATAGTCAATAAGGAAATTATTAATATTTAGTTATTTAGTTATTTATTTACCTGTAAAAATCTTCATAACAGCGTTTTTTATAATCATGCTGAACACATTCCCTCATACATAAAGGAAAATCCTCTATAGTATTAGTTTTGTAATATACTCGTGAAAATACAACCAGTGTTACTTCATGATTACTGCCAAAATACTAGAATAGAAATTAAATTTGATTTTGGGTACTATAAACAATTTTAAATACTGAAACTATTTCATAATTAATGAAAGTAGTATAAATCAAAACATGATCATTGGTTTATAGAATCAACCGTTTATTAGAATTAAAATTTAAAATCCCAAATCAAATCTTATATTACAAATGTTAAATTGATCTTTTATCAAGTACTTGATAATTAAATCACTTTTGTGAACATTCTTATTGTTTTATGGTATTTCAAACTAATTAATTTATAAGAAATTTTATTTAAAGAAGAGAAAGTTATAAAAATAGCTTTGTTATTAGGTGTAGACAATTTTAGTTTAACAATTGAGTGGTTGAATCATTGAAAAAAGCAGAAACAATGTTTTAAAAAAACATGTGGAGAAAAAAAGATGAAGGATATTAAGCTGCAGAATACCTAAAGTATTTTATTACATACAAATTATGTATAAATATATTAATTGAATATGAATTTTAATTTTAAGCTAATATGAAAATGAAATTAGTAGATTTTCAAGTACAATCAAAATAGATAATTTCTTTTATTTATTTAATTTTAAACATACATATAAATATAAAAATATCGTAAAAAAAAAAAATGTTTTATGGAATCAATCGGTTAATAGAATCAAAATGATCCGATACATAAAGCAGAAGTCACTGTATTTAAAATTTATTGAAGCATAAGAAATTAAATATGAATGTAATGTAAAAATTTAATTCACCTTCCATTTATCAAACAAATCCACTAAAAAACCATCCACAGCTTTTTCAAAATAAGTATCACCTAAAAAGTTGAACTCCCACATTTCAGAAGTCATTTGTAGAAATATATACACCATACTTGTCGCAGATCTAAAAATGATCTAAACAATAAATCAGTAAATGTACTTATGTCAATATCATTAACTTAAATAATAATACATAATTATAGATTATAATTAGAGCCAACAATTTAAAATGAAAATTATTAGATGAACAGCCATAAAAATTACCTTTTAATTTAATATGGAAAGAGAAAAATAATAAAATATAAGACCATTATTATATAGTATGAATACATAACTTACCAGCTCTAACTAAAACAATAAATTATAATAAAAACCTTAGTGTTATCGCTAATAACTCCACATGAAACCATTTTTCCTTTTGACCACATTTCATGAACTTGTACACGTGTATATCCACCACAAAAATCCAGTTTTTTATTATTATACACACAAGTATTAATCATTGAATTTTTCAAACGCCACATTTCTGATCGTCCAAGATATAGATCCCTAAATGTTAACTCAACAAAATCTAACATGACAGATTCTGAACTGACAATATTTACTGTAACATCACTATAGGCACGTAATTGAAATAAACTAGCTACAGTGTGTTCAATGCTAATTGTATCTGAAAAATATATTTGAACAGTGCATAAACAATAGTGATCAACTACAATATCATCACGACTCACAAACCAATAAATACTAAAATTATAATTATTACTACTATACATGTACCTATAGACTTATATATAAATATATAGATGAAACTTTCAGTATGACAATGAGTCTTAGGAGTGGAACTTGTTTGTAGGATAAAGAGTGATTGTTTGACTTTGTCTTACTAACTAAGCTGAGCTAATTGTACTCGGGCTTTTGTCCTCTCTATTATAATCATGATGAAACTCAGCCTATCTTAATTCAACTATCACAACTATGTCACAACTATGTCTTCGGAAGGAATGCTTTATCTTTATGTATATATGTAATAAAAATTCAAATTAACAGTTGTGTGATTGTAAGTGTGATAGTTGTCTATTTTTTATTGTATTTTGAATTGATTAATAATTTATTTTCATCTTTAAGTAAAATGATATTATTATTATAAATTAAATCATAATAAAATGAATAGTCATAATAATAAAATATATTTTATGTAAAGAAGTTAAAAAAAATTAGGAATTTTATGGTAAAATTTAGTTTTAACATTAAGGTACCTTATTTAATAAAATAAACTGCTTATAAGTTCATATTATTTTATAATTAAGGAAAATTAATTTTAATACTCTATACAAGTGATGACGATTAAAGACCATGTTTGTAACATGCTTTAGGACCCACATATTAAAATTCAACATTGTTATTATAAATTGATAGTTTTAAATGTTTTACATAATAAGAATAATTATTTTAAAAATACTATTTAATTACTACATTTCCAGTTAATACATATTAAAATTGATATTTTAGAATATCACAGATGAGAAAAATGATATATTTGTATATAATAATAAAATTATTTTATTAAAAATGAACACCCATTTATTCAAGTTTTAGTGCAATTAAAATTTTTACTAATTTTTTTTTTTAAATATTATTTTTAAAAGTAGAAACATACATATAAGTATATTAACAGTTTGTGCATAATGTGTCCACTGGGCAATAAAATAAGTTTTGAACAAATAAAAAGGTCTTTATAATAGTGATTGACATTGTTTTCAGTAAACTAATGTGTATTTTTTATAATAATAATCACAATAGTAAAATGAGGTATAATATTAACCTTTGCTTTGCGTGTCATCTTTGAATGCCATAATTTGAAGCAACAACTTGTTTTGCTCAGAGTCAGCATGGTAAACCTCCACAATATCTCCCAAGACTGCTTCTGGAAAGTCTTTGCTGTTGACAATCAGTTCTGAATCTAACAAGTATTGTTACAGACATTAAAATTTAAAAACAACACAAACCTACATGTTTATGGTTAGATTTGATTGATTTGAAGTGTGTAGTGTAGATACTCTACTTACTGCTGAAAGCTTTTTGATGGACTGTTAGTTTATACGTCTTGGTGGTAACAGTGGACTCAGAAGTACTTGTTAGCATACTATCACTTGACATTTTATCCGTATGTTCTAGATATGCAAACAGAAGCAACTAGTGGCAACTAGGTAGATGTTTGTGTGCACATTGGACCTGTTATGAATGGATAACGGTTGAAACGAAATGAACAGCGGACATGACACGGCAGGTGCCAGCTAGATACTCGATGGTAGATGAAAATCCAAGTAATTATTACAAATGTTTTTCAGTTAAGAATAATATGTAGTTTGAAGAGGTAATTGTTCGCAGTTTTGCAGGTACACGGCGGAGTTATCAGTTACGCGGTTTGGCGATAACGCACTATCTCGTCCGCGGGAGGCCGGGCGACCGTTCAAAACAGATAACAACGTAGTGCCGAGGGTCGACGAACGAAAAATCGGGCGGAAACCACGGGAACCAGTGGCGTACACACGGGGGGGTTTTGGGTGTTCAAACCCCCCCTTTAACTTTTTAAATATATGAATATCTATACGAAAATGGTTAAAATTGTACATAATTTATTTTCGTAACATATTTGTAGAAAAATAAAAATCAAAGAACCGTTACTGCTGAAATTATAATTAAAATAACCCAAGAATATTATTACACAAAGTATAAATACGATTTTATATTATTTTCTTGAAATTGTGTTTATGATTATTGATTACATAGACGGGTTACGGGAAGTTAATTTTAGATCATTAACAAATTACATTAATAACTGATAATATAATTATTATTTTGTCTTGCTTATACCATTGATTATAAATATTGATACTTGATTATAAGTATTAGTATTTAATATTTATTATCAATGCTTATACAGTTATACCTATGGGGCATGGGCAACCGGCTACGGGTACTTATTATACGACATTACATTTAGCCGTTTTGCCATTATAATGTATTTTACTCTAGTAACCTAGTCTATTATAGACTGTCTATAGACCATAGTTCTATACCGTTGTATTGTTATTTGTTAATAAATAATAATATTAAAAATGCCCAATAAACGGCAGTTGACGTTGGACAATTTCATGTCATCAACTTCTAAAAAGGCTAAAAACGCCAAAAGCAGTGAGTATTACTTAAATATTTAGTATATACATTTTTCAAACAAAAGTTTTTTTCTTGTAACCCATGGCATCCTTATTATTATTATTTTAATAAATCACGTTTCATATGAATAAATGGAATGATATATAGCTTCTAAAATAAATTATTTTATATAAATTCATCTACTAGACAATTAACAATATTAAACAATGGCAATTTTTATTATATAATTATATATTTGTATATACAGGACAGATTGGACGGGTTGACAATGTTGTCGGTGTACCGTGGTACATATAAGTATGTCATGAAGAGGTTATCGATGAGTTGACAAAAAGACCAAGAAAACTAGATCTTGTACTATAAAAATTAAATGATGGTTTGATGAATATATATATATATATATATATATATGTGTGTGTGTGATTTTTAATATACCCCCCCCCCCATTGAAAATATCTGTGTATGCCACTGACGGGAACGTTTATTCGGCGTTCCGTTGCTATTTAGTAGGGAGCGGATTTAAATGAACTAAACAACAAGAAATATGACTTAAAAAATACAGCATAATGCACTTATATTTTTTAAAAAAAGGTTAAACAATGCTCCAAAAATATTTTAAACATTAAAAAAAAACCTATTTTATTAGGTATACCAAATTTTTAACGAAGTAATAACTTTTGATCTTCCGATATTGTATTATTCTGAGAAGAAATATTTTTCATTATTTTAAATCCAATATAGTTCAATTACCTATATAGTATCAAATTGTTTTTAATGGATTATCCGATATTATTGTTATTAATCTGCTTCGACTGTTAGGAGGAAACCAAAATAAACTGTATCAAATTTTCTGACTGCATTATAAAGTGTGTAAAAATCAGAAAAAAATGCCTTAAAAATTTAGAAATGCACTTATAATGTCAAAAAATGGTCTAAAAATAAAAAAAGTTCTCATAACCCCAAAAAAAAATGCAAAATTAAAGTTCTATTTTATAATTCTTTTATATACATGAGACGAATTTTGTGTTTGGAAACAAATGTATAAAGGCAATCAGAAAAAATTTAATTTGCATTGAAAGTAGCTCCCTACTAATCACTAACCAGTACCTAATTAATCATAAATCAGTAATTACACATTCACACAATCATTCGTTTGGGTAATACAATTTAAAATAAAAGATAAAAGACTTGTAAAAATGTATTTATTTTTTTACAGTAATTACTTTCGATGGAGGTAAAGAGAACAAATTATATTTTCAGAACATTATTTAATTATATCAACTGTTGAAAATTGGCCAAAACGATTAGGTATTGTGATCAATCATCAATCTGAACTAATAAGTGATATAACCCCGATCGACGAATGGACTACATAATAATTATTCTGGATAATTTAATGTAACGTTAGTATTTAGTAATAGCATTGATTGTAAATATTATAAATATAATATTATTAATATATATAATATATTATATAATATAACCAATGGTAATAGGCAGTGGCGTATTTGAGAATTCATCACGGGGGGGGGAGGGGGGATTTTAAAAATAATTTACCTAACCACTAATACAAACTTGCCTAGACCTAACAAATTTTATACCAACTGCACCTATGTGTCTATACAAATTAATAGGTTAAAGTAATGTGATAAAAAAAAAAACAATATACATTAATAAAACAAAATGTATATTTCTTTTTTTTTAGTAGAAAGTCTATTTATAATATCATCTACTGATATATCAATAGTATGGTTAAGCATTTTTACCTTAACCATATTTTCAATCTAACAAAAAAAGCAACAAAAGTAAGCAAAAAAGATGAATTACAACTATAAGTTGTTTTAAATGCAATTTAAGAAAAAGCACATATCTTTAATTTTAAGCAGTGTAAATGTATAAATATACTTTATTTCATTAAATTAAATATTCTTAATTCAAAGTTTTATGCTACTGGCTTTTTTTTTGCATCAACTTAACTTAAACATAATATAAACATAATCATTTTTATATAAATAATTGTATTATGAATTGTTTATTAAAATATATACATGGAATTAATAATATATATAATATATAAGTAGTCAAAATATTTTGTAGAGGTTTGTTATTTTTTTGTTCTAATAATAAACACATGCACCAAACTTTCTGAGCGTTGAAAAGCTGCATTCGGCAGATGCTACACTAATATGCAGACAAATAATTATATTAACTAATTTATGTAAAGTTGGATAAATGATACTATAAAATTTTCCATTGATTCAATTGGCCAGTGATCTACGTGACAAAAGGGGATTAGTTTCACAAGTCGAAGAATATTATTTACAATGTTTTCAAATCGTGTAGTGTGTTATTCACCTAATAGCTATACGCGACGACATATTATTATCGTATACGCCGATTGGATCGATGTATCGACATACACAAAAGAAATTTTATCAACACTTAAAAGAGCATAAACTCCCTATGGTGATCGAGTCACACGATCACCATAAGAGTTCTTTATTTTCTTTTGTCTTCAGTCTTTATATTCTACATACAACATGTAAACTTACTGACTAAGATGATTTTTAAATATTATTACATTTTAAATATACGTAAACTTACTGACCAGGATAATTCTAACAATATTAAATTTCTAGTGTACATCCAACGATAGTTCCCACGACCTAACTATAATTTGTTCAGCGCTATTTGTTAAAATTGTCTAATACTACAGTCCCTATTGTTAAATAAAAATATGCCCTCATATTTTATATTATTAAAATCTATATATATTAAAATTATATAAACTAAATTAAAATTTTGTGTGAGTGTATATAAAAATTACTCTTGTTACAATTTCCTATAGAAAGAGAAAAGGTATATATTTATTATATTTATATTTTCATTATTTGGGAATGATATTTTACATTACCCTTTTTTGTTTAATGGAACTATGACATGGTTTTATTTGTTTTTGTATAATTTAAATAATTTGTATAATATAATGGTAATAAATTCTCATTTGTTACTCGTATGCATGTTTATTTTTGTTTTATGAGGCTTGTATATTTTTTTTGTTCAGCTAGCTGATTCTCACACTAACGGTTTTGTTTGAGCACTAAATTTGCTTCTTATAGCAATTTTACCGTTGTCAAAGATGTCTTTATAGCTACATGTATATTTCTTCTCTCTCTGGTTATATGGAAATAGAAAAATAATAATGTCCTACAAATCTACCTGGAGCTCTCATTCCTTGCCCATGTTATCTTATAACTAAAACACCTACGTATACATATACATTTTTTTTTTATCTTGAATACGCATTCTCGCATATAACATTAACATTAGTGAGTCTGAGACCATTCGCGTAACAGTAAGATTTCGGATTCCATAATGAGATTGACCATCATCGTTCGTCCTCGTGTTGCGGCATTTGATTATTTTCAAAGTAATAAAATTGTTCAGTGAATTTGCAATTACGGAGCATCTTTTGTGATTGATCGGTACGTACCATTGGTCCGGGGTTGATTTTTGTTAAGTGTCATGTTCCAGTTCCGTTGGCTTGATCCATAAATTCATTTACATAATTTTTTTTTGTAAGTAAGAAATTATACATTATAAAATATAATTTTAAATTAACACAAAAATAATATATATATATATATATATAATGACTATAGTTATAAATGTAAGCAAAAATGTTTTAGTATATTATTACAACTGTATTTTTTTATAATTTTTTCGTTTTTTTTTCTTTTTTTAAAAAAAAAATATATAACAATTGATTAAAATCATATTGCTGAAATGTACATATATACAAAATATACAAAATGTATACGATGGTATTGATGGTATTTAATATGAATGCTGAATGGTCCTGGAACTATTTATATATTATAGTGAACTGAAACATATTCTAATACATAATATATTATCAAATAATTTGTATTGTTAAATTTTTATTTAAATGATCATTTTGTTAGTAATTATATTATTGTTATTATTTAATTTTAATTTTATATACAGTTTTTTTTGTCTAGTCTATCGGTAAATGGTTTTAGTCTTTGAACATGTATAATATCGGTGGTTTGTTTTCCATTTAATATTAAGTCTATTTTGTAATTAATGTCTGATATTTTTTTTATTATTTTAAATGGTCCTCTATATTTGTAAGCTAATTTTTTTGTTTTATTTGGCTCTTGGAATTGAAATTTTACTAGAACCTTTTGACCGGGTTCAAATTTAATTGTTCTGTGGGATTTTATTATAGTTAAATTTTTGTTTTCCCTGTTCTTTTTTTTTATTTTGTCCGGTATTTCTTTACGAATTTCTTGTAGTTTTCTTAATGAATTAGTTATTTCAAAATTTTTGCTATCTGGTATAATTTTATTATTTATTGGTTAGTTAGCTTCCATATCATGGAGTAAATAAAATGAACTAATTTTATGTCTGGAACTTTGGAAAGTATTATATGTAAATACTACCATTTGTAAAAAAGGAACCCAATCTTTTTGGTTACCTATTGTGAACATAATGTGTTAGACTGTTGAATATTATTTTATTCATTAAATCGGTTAACTTATCGGTTGAACTTAACTTAATTCCTTCAGATAAAATTAACTTAACTCATTTTCTCCAAGGTTAACTTAAAATTAACGTATTTTTTATTTAATTTTTTTTGTACTTTTATCAATTAAGTTAATTTTGAATTTTAAAACCAAAAAAACATTGTTGTTCAATCCTATGTTCGATTACAAGTTCATAAAATCCAGAAAATTATTAAAAATAAAATATAAAAGATTCCGAAGAATAATGTATTTTTAATAAAAGATAAGAACATTTTGAGCACAAAAATAGGGGTACTGGGAATTGTATAAATGACTATAAATCTATAATAGCCAATAGGCAGTAAGTATATTAATAGCAATGGATCCATGAATTATATTGTTATTGTTGTGAATAGTAGCAGTCTACTTTATCTAATATACATATAAATATGACGTGACTGTTGTAAAATTTTAACTTTAAACCGCAGAAATTATTTTTGAATTTTTTTTTTCATAGGCTTAGCATGTTTATGAATTTAGTAAAATAATTTTTTAAATAACATTTATAGTTCACATTGTAGGAATCATCACCTAGGTTTATGTATTGTCCATGATACTACATGATTAATTAATATACTACTACAAAATATTGAATAATTGAAAATAATGCATTTTTTTTTTTTTTAATAATAAATATTACATTAAGACTTTTTAATAGGTATTGGAATGAATAATTGCAAATTTAAAAGATTATTCAATAAAACTATTATTTAACGTTTGGTCATTGTTGCACAGTGAATTATTATTATTTCATATGAGTGACAAATGAATAAAACTACGAAAACTATGATAAATCTAACATTTGAGTATTTTAAAACCATCTTAACAAAGAAATTGTATGTAAATACTTTTTTTTTCTACATTAATGTAGGGGAAAATTAGAAAACAAAGATGGTTGAGGTTAATTTATTTGTTTTCATTGTAATGTTTATTGAGTTTTGTAAATTATGAGTATCTCTTACTTTGACACCTCAGAAAAAAATTTTTTTTTTGTCATTAACTTAACTTATTAATTGAAGTTAACTAAATCGTTAACTTAATTGATGTGATTACCATATTAACTAACTTAATTGGTAACTTAACAGAAAAAAACCTTTTAACTTAACTTAACTCAGTTAAAAAATTGCATTAACTTTCCCAGGCTTGCCTGTAATATTATTTGCTTGTATAATTGGATTTACCCTTTAAAAACTAATTTTGTAAATAACTTCTACTTATTCGTCAATAATAAAAGTTATTTAAAAAAAATTTCAAAGATAAAATAAACTTTGTATGCTTGTACACAGACTCACATACAAAATATTGTAAGTAAAATAATTACTTACCTTAATTTTTGTTCCACACAAAAACATCTGGAAGGTTGTCCAAATTACTTGAACAATAACGCCGTCGAAAATTACCTCTTCTCGCGTCTTGAATACAAAAAGCTTTCTGCTTGCAGTCAAATTTGAATACACTGTTGAAAGTCGTTGGGATTTTCCGTGTGTACAGTCAATCGTACACACAAAAAGTTAAAACACACACACACACACACACACACACACACACAAACACAAAAATTAACTGTCGTAGAGTAACGATCCGTAGTTGGGCGCCACTTTGTCGTATACGCCGATTGGATCGATGTATCGACATACACAAAAGAAATTTTATCAACACTTAAAAGAGCATAAACTCCCTATGGTGATCGAGTCACACGATCACCATAAGAGTCCTCTATTTTCTTTTGTCTTCTGTCTTTATATTCTACATACAATATGTAAACTTACTGACTAAGATGATTTTTAAATATTATTACATTTTAAATATACGTAAACTTACTGACTAGGATAATTCTAACAATATTAAATTTCTAGTGTACATCCTGTTGGACGATAGTTCCCACGACCAAACTATAATTTGTTAAAATTGCCTAATACTACATTATGTACCACAAAGAAAAATATATGTACATTTTTGTTTATTTGTTATTATTGATACAATTTTTTCAGAATTTTTGTTTTCTTATGAAATGTCCATTAGTTATATAAATGTTTTCCTGTTCAAAAAATTCTTGGGGGAAAGTGATTACCTACAATATAACAATGATAGAAAACAAAATCCGTCACCCCATCTATTCACGCTTTTTCAGTTACTATTGAACACCCAGACGGATTTCATTCCTGTTTTCACTGATGGTGTTTTTGCAAGGAAGGTTTAGCCGTATCATTTTGTGCGTAGGTGGGTACTTATTCAAAACGAAGTAAAATATCTAAAAGAAAGTTTTCAGCACTAAATCATAGCTAACAGTTAAAAATAGTAGGTAGGTAACAAATAACAATAATATAGTGCGAAGGCACACCGGGTTATCTAGTGTTTATATACTGTTTCAAAATTTAAGACCAATGTTTTACATTTTATGCTCGTAAGCCGTAATTGTTCACAAACACCATAAATATAAATAAATATAAATAAGTCAAATAATGCTAACAATCAATATTTCATACAATTAATTTAGTGAAAAAAGTACTATATACAAAACACCTACCATAGGTAAATCCAATTTTACACAAGTGTACAGCATAATATAATTACATACATAACAGTATAACACCCTTTTCAATATCAAATAACTTTATTTTTAGATTCTGAATGGAGTGATGGAATCTATTGATTTTACAATGATGTGTTTTTTTTTTTTTTTGTGTCTGACGACACCTTTTTTTGCAGTAAAAATGCTTCGATTTGCTTAAACAGCAACTTTTCTGAAAGGAAAGTGAATGTAGATGGTCTTTGGGCGAGTCAAAAATCCAACTTTTTTAATACTTTTTGAAAAAATCGAAAAAAAACGATAAAGAAATTACGTAAAAACGGAAAATTTTACCCAAAATCACGTTTTTACAAACTACATTTTTTTATAATGCTCTAACTCAAAAACCGCAACAACTTAACATTTTCACCAAATCTTTATATTGGTGTTCTCTATACATGGTTAAGTTTTCAAAGTATTTTGACATATTTTGACTTATTTATAGACAATTTAAATTTTCGATTTTTGTAAATTTTTTTTAAACACCTATAAAATTTTAATTGGCTGGCCGAAAACTCTCGAAAATTGAATACAAGGTTTATAATAAGCTTAACTTATCCTCACTAGAAAATATTGGAGATCGTTTCTCTCAAATTTTTATTATAAGCTCATAAAGCTCAAATTTGTATAAAATGTGTCAAAATCACGATAATTTGCAAGTTATTTTGTAGATAAAAATTCAAAAAATTTTTTCTGTTTATACTTAAGGTTCAAAATTTTAACACTAGGTTGTCCATAAGCTTACCTTGAAAAATATATAAAAAAATTTCTACCAGACTTAAAAGAAAAAATTTTATAACTGTTTTAAATTTAAATTTTTACGAAATTGCATTGTAATTTAATTTAAATATAAAATACTATATTATTATATACACATTTTAGACTAATATATTAACTCTGTTCAGAATCGTTATTTGTGTACAATGATATCTATCATTGCATTCAAATGTAACAAATCCATTGTGAAATGACCTATCCTATAAACGAGGTACACTCCACCCCAACTGTACAACAAAACGAGGCCCACCCGTTTTTTTTTATATTTTGTTTGCTTAAAGATACAAGACACATATAAAAATATATTTTTTTCTAAGAAATATTAAACTTATCATTGAAATGAACATACATTACACGATTATGGTGTATTTAAAATAAAGAAATAGGTAATGTAGTGGTTTAAATTAAAATTTTTATTTAAATTTCTTTTTTTAATCTTATAAAAAATATAATGTGTCCTATAATAAATGTTTATGTGTTCTAATTTTTATGAAAAAAGAAAATATTTAAATACAATGCATTTTAATAATTTTACCTACTTAAAATAAAAATTATCTTGTATATTGTATTTTGTGTCTAAAAATGGGGAAAAGTATCTTTAGTATCTTTTTAGAATGACTAAATGTATCTTTTATCTTCCAATGAAAATAGATGTATTTAGTAACTAGTATCTAGACACTTTTTTCGAGTACTTTGCCCATCCCTGTATAGACCAACACCTAATAATATATTACAATACAGTATTATACAATATTTAAAAAAATTTTCTAGTTATTGTTTTTATTCAAGTATATAATTTATAATAATTAATTTTAACCATATTAATTTATTGTAATGTATTTTCAGTCTTCGTTAAATTATGAAAAATTTTATGTTATTTCATTGAATTTACCTGAACACCCTAAACTGAAAATAGATTTAACAGATATTTTAGAACAATATATAAAAAAAGAAAAACTTGAAAATCTACCTTGCGCAAACTGTGATAAAAATAATACTGTTACTGGTGGCAATTCATGCACAAAAAGTGTCAAATTTGGAAAGGTACTTAACTAAAATATTTGATTAAATGAGGTAAAAATATTTAAAATATTTTTTAATGTTTTAGTTACCTTCCTGTTTATGTCTTCACTTGGTAAGAACTCAATATTCTAAAGATAGGCCATTAAAAAGGAAAGATTTTGTTAACTTTCCCGAATATCTATATATGGATAAGTATACTAGTGTTTACGACCAATTAAGTAAACTCAAACAATCTAGGGAAGAATATCCATCTGAAACAATTAAAAGGTAAACTATAAAAATCTTATTTCTGTAACTAATATTCTAACTTATGGTTTTTAGTGTTTGATCCATAACAATTTTCAAAAAATAAATAAAATTATTTAAAAATATTTTTTAAAATGTGTACTTAAACACCTATAATTTCTTTAAAAATAATAGTTTGTTTTAAAAAATTGAAAGTTAAAAATAATGTAATTGGGATCTATTGTTTTTTTTTTATATATAATGTTAGAATAATATTGTTACAAAATTACAAGTATATATTGTTTTAATGTATTTGTAACTAATTTAACCAATTTATCTGGAAGTTCACAGTTATATTTAATATTTTTGATACCAACAAAATATTTTAATAAATTTATTTTGTTTCACTAATTTACTTATATCAATTAATCCAAATGTTTAGATTAAGAGGAAATAAGTATACATTCAGATTAAAAGCTGTCATTGTCCATGTTGGTGAACATAATGCAGGTCATTTCAGTACTTATAGAAGAGGCATCACCTCAGATCATTCTAGACACAGGTGCAGTGATACAAGGTATTTCAATATTTTGCATGGCCCTTTTCAAAAATAAATTGGTGTACGAGTTGAAATTTAAATAATGATTAATAAGTGATATAAGGACAAAAAATAATGTATTTTAAATAATTCATTCTTTCTTTTTGCAGACTTACTTAAAACATATCATGATTATCCCCTTTTTAAAATCACCCTATTTAAAAAACAAATTATTGGTTTTTCATTTTTAATGAAGACATTCATTAGTTCATTACTATAAATATTTGTTGTATGCTTCTTTGTACTGAATACTTTCTATGGTTGATTAAATTTAAAATGTAATGATTCAAAAACTATTTCTATGATTATTAAAGCTGCAAACATTTACTTTAAAAAAGTAAAATTATCATTTATAAATACTCTAGAATTATTAATATATATGAGTATTGCATACAATATTTGTAATAAGTTTTAAAGTAGTATTATTAAATGTCATATATTACTTTAAATGGGACCAGACTCCTTAGTAAGGTAAGTTCAGGAATAGGTGATAATGATTTATTGGTTTTATAAATTTGAAACCAATGTGACATTTCTTTTGAAAGTGCAATTCTGAGTGAAATATCAGGTGGATTAATTTATATTTATTAATATTAATAATTAAATATATCTAAATATAAAAAAAAAACCAAACTCCACTGACTCACCAATCGTCTATATCTCAAAAAAAATGATTGATCGTATGAACTTACAATTTGAAATAGTGGTTTCACTTAATCTCTAGATGTACAGTAAGAAAGGATTTCCAAAATTCATTCACTAAAGGGTTAAAAAGCAGTAAAAACGAAAAATATCGCTTAGTTGGAACCATTAAAACTATTATTATGAAATTTGCTGAGTAGTTTTGATTTATGATGTAGAGACTTTAAAAATGGATTTTTCAAAATTTAACCCCTATAAGTAAAATACTTCCCTCAAATAATAAACTTAAGGAAGGTGGAGTATAACAAAAAGCATGGATGCTACTAATTCAAGATCTAAAGGGTGGCTGATTTATTATTTTGATTGTTATAGCAACTCGAAATTTTTACTAGATACATAAAAACAAAATAAAAATATTACCTTGGTAACAAAATTCCCTTTTAAAAAAGTTATAGGTTTATATATATTGATCAATCGGTTTGGTAGAAATAGAAAATGTCTTAATTCTTATGTTGTGTGTTTGATATACATAGACAGAATCATGGCTTAAGATTTTTATTTTAAAATGTGTTATATTTAAGAAATATTTTCAAGAAAAAATAAATAATTTTTTTACAATATAATTTGTCTATGACGTGCTTTGTTTAGATTAAAAATTTAAAAATTAGAAATAAAAATGTTTGTATTATTTTAATATTTTATTTTACATTTATAGATGGTATTTCACTTCTGATGCTCATATTGAAGAAGTCACATTACAACAAGTTCTACAATCAGTTGCCTATATTTTATTTTATGAAAAATGTGACTCGTAATAAATGCTAGTGTTTAGAAGAAACAAATTAAAATGAAAGCATATAGTTTAATTTTTTTTTCAATTGAAGACTGCCTTATTAAATACCAAGACTTAAAATAGTTGTTTTTCTTATGTACAGTGATTGTTTTGTTATGATGTACATGTTTAAATTTATATTAGAATATAATTTTTTAGAAATTACATAGCTGTATTCATGTATAACACAAGTTAATTAGTAATCGTTTATTATTATTTTTTTTTTTACTATTCCTTTTCCTTTCAGTGAAATTAAAAAAATTTATTAATTTTATGGATAATAATTATGATTTTTAGTTATTTTGTTATTGTCAATTATTAAATAGGTTGTTTTATATTATAATACTATTTTCTAGTTAAACAACTAAATAAGTATTTATAATTTATACAATTTAATTTTAGAAATGGAATTTAAAATAACTGCATGTTGCGAGTATGCATAGTTGAAGTGAAACAAAACTTTTTTCAATCATTCATCCGATGTAATATTAGGCTTATATTGAAATTCAATGAAATAAGAAATGCATAAATGCTGATTTTCCCGACTGGAGTTATTAACTAATATTTTATTAGTTAATAGGTCTATGGTTTTAAAGATCGTGAATTTATCATTTAAATAGTATTTAGTCGTGGTGCTTAGAAAAACTAGTGAAAGTAAAATAGTCGATTTACTTAGTGTAAAGGGTTCATAGAAACTTTTTAAATATATTGTTATGCACGATTCAAGATAATATGGTGGTTGTAATAGACAGGTATTTATACATTTATTTAAAAATAATCATACATAATCATAAAAGCGCAAGTACTTAGTTAGCTTATAAGAGCTCGAATATCGTAGCGACTTTTGTTTGTTATTCAATCTGTGCCTCTGTGATTTGCGGTCATATCACAGAATATTATCATAATAATATATCACAGGCGCACAGATATCTATACCACAGAATAGAATAGAATCTATTCTGTGTCTATACTACATACCACGGCTGTATCTACTACATCCGTGCTACATATGTACTACGTAGTATAGATATCTGTGGCGCACACATAGAGTAATATTACTCTATAGGTACACATAGTATGACGTCACAATGTCTATGATAAGACTGACTGTTCAAAACTTAGATCATATGATTTAAGGTTCAAAACAAACGGTTTATCACGGTTCATCCCATTAGAAATGCACGGGTGGAAAACAGTGTATGAAAAAAATTGATTTTTTAAAGTGTTAGAATTTTTTTCTTAAAGTTATAACTGTTAAAAACATATTCCTTACAAGTTTATACATATATACAAAAAAAAAAACCAAGATAAACCGACATTTCATTAGTACAAACAATTTTAAATTCTGAACGGAGTGATCAGTGATGGAATAATAGATTTATAGGTTTAAAAAACTTACGAAAATAAGGAAATTTTACGCAAAAATCACGTATTGACAAATTACATTTTTTAAAATACTCTAACTCAAAAACGAAAAACCGCATTTACTTGAAATTTTTACCAAATATTTATATTGGCGTTTTCTATTTTTTGAAATATCGATAAAAAAAATTAGGCTGTCAAAAAACTCTTGAAAATTTAATATAAAGTTTATTATAAGTTATAACTCTCGCAACTAAAATAAATTTAAAATAGTTTCCCTAAAATTACATGGTCCTAAATTCCTAAAACTTCAGAAATAAATCTCAAAAAATTAACCAGCAGTAGCTCATTAGTCATTACCATCGAAGGGTTTGTGTTCGTCCGGAAATACCAACCGAGATATATGTATTTTCCTGCACAGAAAAAATTGTTAAAATTCGAAATCAACTCTTACAATTTTAAAAAAATATACAGTTAGCTTTTAAATTTTGTGGAATACATTGTCCTAAAGTCCCGAAAACCTGAGTAAGTCCGAAGTATACAGTAACTACGAAGGTATTGTAATTCCGAAATATAAAATAAATACGATAAAATCCTTTGCTCCGAATTATAATATAGCTACGATTTATTCTGAAAATCGAAAACTTTGGTAGGTCAGAATTATAAAGTAGGCACGACTGTTTTAGAATCCCGAAAACCTGTATAGTTCCGAATTATACAGTAGCTACGAAGGTATTGTAATTCCGAAATATGAAATAAATACGATAAAATCCTTTGCTCCAAATTATAATATAGCTAGTATAAGTCGCAGAAACTTCAAATTTTTACCAGTTCTTTATATTGGCATTTTCTTTAAGTCATATTTATTTCAAAATAGAAGCATATGAAATATTCGATTTTTAAATTTTTTTCTTTATAATTGTCGATGATAAAAATTTGGCTGGTATAAAATACTTAAATTCAGTGGTGTAGTGGAGCGTATACGCGAGTATACGGCGTATACCCACTTTTTTGTTTTTCTGTTGGTGCGTATACTTATAGAATGCTATCTGATATACGGGTATACGGCGTATACGCACTTCTCTGTTTTTCTGTTACATAATAATCTTTTTTATTAAATATATAACAATTAATAAATTGACGTATACAATAAAATTATCATTGAACTGTATGTAGTACAGTGAACATGTTAAAAAATTTCGGCTTTATACAACCACTTACATAAATCTTCAAACGATATCGAAAGAGATCAAAAATCTAGATATAAATATCTAGGATTATGTAAACGTTTGAGAAGTCCAGAAATTGTATTAGACTTGACACTTATGCATGACGTACACACGACAAAGAATTGTCTTATTTATGTCGTGAATTACAAAGTCGTTCAATTACATTGTTTCATGCTGATGAGTTGATCAAAAAACAATCAGTTATTGATTCTTTTAAAACAAAACATGGAAAGTTCATGTTAAAAGCTTTATATGCATAAAATACCATGTTGTTCAAAAACGTAGTTTTATCAAGTAATAAAAAACTAAACATTTTAAATCATAATCGATTTTTAACCAGTCTGTGTAATAACCTTCAAGCACGTTTACTTGAAACAAACGAGGAAGAATTTAGTATTTTAAATGATATGCAAATTTTAAATAAATGAACATAGCCGTCTGCAAATGAAAATATACGATTTGGCGAAGACGAATTAAAGAGATTGACGAATAGATTTATGTTAAATACAGATAATGCGATTCAGGGCTTTCGAAAATACATCAACAATGAAATTACCAATGAGGAATTAAAAGAACTGGACATTTTTGTGAAAACATTGCCGGTTTCCACGGCGGAATGTGAAAGAAGATTTAGCCTAATTAATTTGATATGTTCAGATCTCAGGTCGAGATTATCCGTTAATAACATTTCTAGTTTAATATTTATAAATATTAACGGACCACCAGTTACAAAATGCAATCCAACATATGTAAGAAGTTGGCTGCTCAAACAGATCTTCAAATGATAATAGATCTCGAAAAGTTGCACAGGCCAAGTTAAATGAAGAAAAAGCTAATTTATGGAAAATTTTATAATTTATTAATTTAATTTTATGTTTTGTTAATAGTTTTTTGTTTGTATATGACAATTTTATATTATTTTATAAAATCAGTACCTATATAACATATATTAGATAATTATTAATTAATTACAAAATTTAGCTTGATTTCAAAGAAAATGAGACATTTATTTTATATTTTAATATTTTCATATTATGTTATTTTTAATTTGTATTAATTTATGTTATTATTAATCCCAAGTGTCATAAAATGTATGATTACATATTTCTGGGAGTATAATTTTATGTTATATGAGGTTTAATTGTGACAGGTTATAGTATATGTATAATATAAATATGAAATTTATAACTAAGTATATATAGTCATATAGGGGAGGGGGCAAGGCCCTACGTTTAATTATCAATCGTATTTAAGCGTATACTCACTAAAAAAATTATGACTACATCATTGCTTAAATTGAATACAAGATTCCACAGAAGTTTTACATAATATTAAGTATTCAAGTCCAAATTTAAATTTTTAAATAACTGTTGTCTTAGTATCAAAATGGTTCAATGTTGGGTTCCGTTTTGTTCTCATATTTACTATAGAAAAACCTGCAAGTTTTTTAGATTCCCAGCAGATGATGTTGATTGTAAAGTTTGAGCTAAATCCGTAAGGTAAATTATATTTTTAAATAATTATATTCTGTTAAATATAAATATTTATTAATTTATTAAAAATTAAAACCTGTTTTTTTTTTTATTATAATACATTAGTAGGTTTAAAATATTTTTAATTAGTTAATTGAATGACTTTTTTTGTGTATTCTATTTCTAAAGAATACTAAAACATTGTTTGTAGTAATGAAAAAACGGTCTAGCTTGATTTTTTTTCGGTATATATGTATAAACTTGTAAGGAATATGTTTTTAACAGTTATAACTTTAAGAAAAAAATTCTAACACTAAAAAAATCAATTTTTTTCAAATACTGTTTTCCACCCGTGCATTTCTTATGGGATGAACTGTGATAACAGTTTGTTTTGAACCGTCAGCCTTATCAATACACATTTTGACGTCAATACTATTTGTGTCTATGGACATAGTATGATAATTGATAATAATATATTATCCGTGCTGTAGAGTGTAGATAGAACAGCCGTTGAGCCGTGAAACGTGATGGAACCATAGAATTACAACTTAACTATTAAATTACTGTTAAATTTTCTGTGATTCTATACATTTAAATTAGATAATTAACTATGGATTAAAATTGTATTTGTATATATTCAGACGACATTCAGTTTCCATTGATTGTAGATAGTATTGATACTAATCAAATTCAAAAATGGTTCGATTTAAAAACAGGTAAATCAGAAAATTAAATAATTTACATTACTGTTATTTCTAATAAATAAAAAAATTATCAATTATAATATTGATAAAATTATAAATGATGAGAGAAGATTGAATAAAAAACTAATATATTATGGGTATTATTGGTGTAGCATCGATAGTAGACAAAAAGAAACAAAAAAGGATTCTTGAATACAATTGAGAATTGTTTTATTTTGTGAAATTTATTGTGTGTTATTAGGGTTGTTTGTGTGTGTGTGTGTGTGATGTGGAAAATCAAGAGAAAGGTGGCCAATCCTAAATAATTGGGAAAAAGGCAAAGGTGAAGAGGAAGACATTTATTTTTTTGTTTATTATTAATTAAATAAATTGCATACCTGTATGTGGCTTTTCTTTTTTATTTGAGGTATTGAAAAAAGTTGAATAATGAACCAGAGGACTAGTGATAATTTATGCTCACAACTATTTATTCCAGTAGAATAATAATTTTTAAACATCCATATCTAGAGTACCTAATATTATAGATTCTATCACGGTAAAAATTTTTCAAATTTTGACTCATAAAACAAAACTTCAAATCATATTTTTGGACCTATACTCAAAAAGTATGATTGATTGAAAAGATAAAAGGATGAGTTTGATTTACTTACTTTGTAGATATAGTATCAGTAAAAAGTACATACTTTTTGATTATGATATAATTTTAACTGTACAATTTTTAGATACATGGTTGTACAATTGAATACTTCAGAAGCAAACAATTTAGATTTTAAAATTTCTGACAAAGAATTACAGTTAACAGTATTAAATATGGTCAAATCATTACATGGAGATTTTGGAGTTGGTGCTATTCGGACATGTTTTAAAGGTATACTAAAATATATTTTTAAGTAAATAAGTTACTGTATTATTTAAATTCTATTTCTAACTAAATATCTTTTATTTTATTGTCTAAATTAATTTTTAATCCACAATTCTCTATCATAATACTTAAATTGTTTTTTTTTTTTATTAATTTCCTATTTAAATTGTTTCACATCTATATTAGAATAACATCCTATGGGTACCTATGTTTTTTCACTGTTTTATTATTAATAAAGTAGAATGCTTATGACTTTTTATATCATACCACTGATTATACAATATAAAGATAGACCATACCATAGGAATATTAATATTATTGACTAGAATTATTATAGTTAAATTTATTTTCACGAGGTGTCGCTATTATATTTGTGATGGCTATTTATTAAATTGAAGCAAATTAAATCAAAATCAAAACCGGTTATCGCGATTCGCGGCGGTTCGAGTTATCGTTGGCATTATATTATATAATCAATGATCATACATACTTAAATACAGCTATAGATATAATTCATATAATATTATTGTTGGGATTAATTCAAAAAATTATTTATAATCACATTAAGAAAGCGTCACATTCGCATGTATTGTTTCGTTTTACAAACATACAACCTAGCAAATCTGTATTCAGTAGAACTAACTTTATGCTGTTAGTTTTGAAATGAAAGTTATAAAACCTATTATTAAAGTATTACAATATTTAAATTTTTAAGCAAATTATGAGTATGTGAAATATTACAATTTAAATAAATTTAAAGCTCGCTTAAAAATTAAAATATTGTAAATAACCTTAGTACAAACGCAAATAATGTTCTTCCCATGATTGACAATAGGTCAGACCAATCTATAATTAAATCCAACAACACAAAATTAGTTCTACTAAATGCAGATATACCATGTTGTATGTTTGTAAGATGGAGAGAATACATAAGAGGTTGACTCTATTTAAAAATGTAAAAACATTTTTTATAATGACAAAATCAGATCTTTAATTAGGCCTGGCCCATTTAAAACTTAAATAAATAAATAAATCTTTAGATAAAGACATAAAGTGGAGATTTTGTCAAATGTAAAAAAATATAAATATAGTTTATATTATATTATTTGAAAGAAACAAGACATGTTATTTACAAATCTTTTATTTATACTTTGGTGAACATCATTGGAGGGGGGCTTAGTCCCCCAAAATCGAAACCTTATTTGAAATGTTATTCGTTGTTTTTTTAATTACATTTTACAAAAGATTATTATAGCCTCTCTAAAAATTCAACCAAATGTCCACCTATGTACTTATGTCTTATATCAATATAGTTATGAATTTGTTTTAATTAAATAATTTAAGTACCAAACTTTAAACCTATGATGATTATTAGTTGAACAAAGCATTTTATTATTGGTTTTCAAAATGTTTTCAAAAACTAATTAGACTTATTGTTTCAGTTCGTTATTGTAATCCAGCGACAAAAGTAATTATTTTTAAAACCAGACATGGTCCTCATCTATTTCTATCTTCTGTGTTACCATTTATAATCAAACTTCAAGAAAAACAGATTCAGTTGTCAACAATTTATACTGGAGCTTCTATGTTTCAATGTTTCAAATTTATTCAAGTAATTATTGAAATTGCTTATATTTATATTTTTCATGCCATTTAAAGATGAATTAATTTTATTAAATGTTGCTGCAAGAGATTTGCACACTGTTGAATATATTATTTATAGTAGTTACTCGATAATTTAGAAGATATAGCTGAAAATTTGATTTATAGAGGTTTTCAATTTACCGAGTGTTTGATTAATCAAGGGGAAAAAATAAATAATTAGTATTAAAGAAAGGTGATTTTTTTTAGGATAATAATACATTATATTTATTACTACTTTTATAGTAATATGGTCATTTTGCTGAGTATAGTTGAAAGCATAGAAACTGGGATACAAAAACGTAGAGCAACATCTTACATTTTTTCATCAGCTTCAACTGCTGTTATCATTTTTTTTCCTCAGTAAGTGACAGATACTTACACAATTTACTTGATTTTAACAACTGTTTGCCTATTACAGAAGTTTATATTTTAAATTTAAACAATTGAAAGATAAACCTGATAAACTACGATCATTTTTTACTGCTGCCAAAGCATCATTATTAGTTTGATTATAAGTACATCAATTTATTTATACACAGTTAAAAAATTCGAAATATAGAAGTTCTGGCAAACAATTTTCAAATTGGAGTATCTCCCACTGCCAGACATTTTGAATTATCTAGAGGACCAAGCGTTCATTTATAATTAGTTTTTCAAATTTTCCAGTGACTACTGTTATAGTCAATATGTTTTACAACTGGCTGGTAGATGGATTTATATTCTAGGATAATGAAATAGATATATATTGAAACATCGATAAAAAATGGATTAATATGTCTTAAGTTTATTATTAATTAATTAATAATTATCAATATACTGAATCAAAAATTTGGACTGTTGATAGTTATAGTTATTTCTAGTCTACATGAATATATTATGCATTAATGGTTTGTAGATATTAAATTATCAAATAGATAAACATTAAATTATACATTTCTAAGTATCTAACTCACATCCAATAATGTTTTTGATGAAATATAGAAATCAAATGTTATATATGTTTTACATTTATTGATAGTTATTAAACAAAATACCTAAAAATAAATTTTAATTTTGTTTCAGAATTATCAAAAGAATATTATGAGAAAATTATCTAATAAAATAAATGTGACTTCCAGAGGAGAAATATTAAATAACTCCGATATATTAAAATTCAATAAATTCTAATCTAATATTATCAAATAATCAGTTAATTCATAAATGTATGATGTATGAATACTTATAGATAATATAACATTAAATTGACTACATCAAAGTGGTGATTAAAAATTATTCTATTATTTATTTATTTAACCTATACCACTATTTTTAGTAAAAATTATTATTTTATTAGAGGTCGATGGGCAGTAATTGTCTCCTATTTGAAATACATTCCAGTAAACAAGTGTACTTTCCCGATATGTTTAAAAACAAAATTGGTTCTTTTTTTGTGAAAACTATCAGTCAAGGTTATGATAAATATTCCTCAGGATTCTATTGTTTTATAAAAACCTAAATACTTCATTTGTAGCAACAAAATCATAACTCTTATTTATGAGACATGGACATATTTATAGAACTAAAGAATACTTATAAATATTAAATTTTTAAATACATCTTATTTTGTATATAATTCCTAATTGAAAAAATGTAAATATACTTAATAATTTAAGAATACATCAATATAATACTGATAATTAATATTATAATGAATTACAAAGAAGCAAAAGATTTATTAATTAATTGGTTTGAGTGAGTCAAAACTCAAAATTACTAGTTTTATTTTAAAAAAATATAAGCAGTAACAAGATAAGATTGATATTATAATAAATATAAATCATCCTTGTTTATAAATAATTTGTCAAACTCTTAATATATATTAGCGAGTTGTCAGGTTATTCCCTAAAACAAGACTACCTAGGAGTAATGAAAATAATCAAATAAAAAATTAAGAAAAAATACTTGACACTATAGAAACTTTATTCTGTACTAATTTACATTAAGGTAGAAATTATTTTGATAAAAGAATCTTTCAATTATTGAGCTTGAAGTAAAATAATCTAATATTTCTATAGAATCAACTAGACAGCCTAGGCTCTCTAGTATAAACTATAAATGGTTCTGTGTTTAATATTTAATGATATTAAAACAAATGTCACTTATTTTCCAATATGAACACTAACTGAAGAAAAATTAATATTTCATTTAATTATTTCTTTATATTGTAAAAATTATTTGAGTCTAGGAAGTTTTTTGATAATTTATGAAACATTATAATTTTAAAGTTCTATCGAGTATCCAAGTATTGACTGAAAAACCTATTTTCACATTTTAGATTCTAATCGGAGTAATGGAATCTATTGGTTTTACAATGATGTGTTTTTTTTTTATTTATGTGTGTCCGAGAACACCTTTTTTGGTAGTAAAAATGCTTCGATTTTCTTAAACAGCAATTTTTCTGAAAGGAAAGTGAATGTAGATGGTACTTGGGCAAGTCAAAAATCCAACTTTTTCAGAACTTTTTAAAAGCATCGAAAAAAACGAAAAAACCGGAAATTTTACGCAAATTCACGTTTTGATAAAATACATTTTTTTTTTAAATGCTCTAACTCAAAAACGAAATATCACAAACACTTGAAATTTTTACCAAATCTGTATACTAACTTTTTCTATATTTGATAAAGTTTTCAAAGTATTTTGACTTTCTTTGACCTATTATAAATAAGTCAAAGAATATTAGACAGTTTAAATTTTCCATTTTCGTAAGTTTTTATTTTTGAAATACTGATAAAATAAATTTGGCTGTCCAAAAACTCTTGAAAATTTAATACAAGGTTTATTATCAGTTAAAATTATCGCAACTAAAATAAATTGAAAATCGTTTTACCCAAATTTTTTTTATAATCCATTAAGTCCAAATTTGTATGAACATTTTTCTGTTTATACTTAAGGTCCAACATTTTAACACTAGGTTATCCATAAGTTACTCTTCAAAAACATAAAAAAATTTTTATGACCGTTTGAAATATAAATTTTTACAAAATTGCATAAAATAACGATTTATCCTCAAACAATTTTAAATATTTGTTATAATTCAAAATGTATAAGTCACAGAAACTTGAAATTTTTACCAGTTGTTAAGATTGGCATTTTCTTTAAGTCATATTTTTTTCAAAATATTATATTGATTTTTAAGCAACTTATTGTCATCTGAAATATTTTATATTTTTACATTTTTTTTTGATAATCGTTGATAAAAAAAATTTGTCTAGTACCAAATACTTGAGAATTTAATAGAAGATTCCACTGAAGTTATTTTTACCGTCATTTCAAAATTATTCAAACCCATAGGCTTTATTATTTTTTATAAGTGTTTGAAAAGTATATATTGACATAATATTTCAATTTAAATATAACATAATTAATTATAATATACATATTCTAGACCAACATATTATCTCCATTCAGAATCGTTATTCATATAAAAATATACCTATCATTGCATTCAAATTTAACAAATCCATTGTAACCTATCCTATGAATTAGGTGCACTCCATCCCCTACTCTATAGCAGAGCATGGCTCATCCGGTTCTTTTTTTTTGCAAATATACTTCGCTGTAAATATGTAAGAACTAAGGATAATCAGGGGAGTATTTGGAAAAACTCATCAGAAGTACAAACAAGAAAACGTTCAATGGCATCATTATAAAATAGGAACATCACAATTAATGAGATTAATATTAGAATACAATAAGTAACTTTTGATGTATTTTTACTAATGTCTCTTCACTATAGCAAATACACAAGTTCGACCAAATAAAAAAAAATGAAGCGGTAAACCAGTATATTTATATGTTAATTCATAAGAAATGGAAAATCCAAGTTAGTTCTTTTGAAAAAATATTCATAGGACCCTGCACACCATGATAAATTCATACTATAGTGGCCATATTGCATTTCATACATTTTTTACTCTAATTAATTGATTGAATGTTATACTTATACTGGTATAATTTATAATATATTAATGTGAATATACAAATACATGTATAACGAGTTTCAAAAGAATTATCAAGTATTTTTATTAGAATTAATCATTTATATTATTTTTAATTAATACTTTACATTATTAAATGTAAATTAAATTTACAATATTAAGTACACACAAATGAAAGTTGATTAAAAATTAATTATAACTAAACCTAAGACAATACTAAGATATTTGTACTACATTAAACACAATATTCATCACGAAACATTTGCATTTTTATTATTAACACCTTAAATTACAAATCAATAAAGGGAACTAGTTGCATTTTCTTAAAAATATTTCTTTATCAACACAAAATAATACATAAGCACATATAGATGTGTGCAAATTATTAACAATGCCAATTATTACACTAATAAGTTATATAGCTATATTTATTAGATAAAAATATAAATTTGTTCAAATAAATGTTACTGACTTAAATTATTTAAAAATCTAAAATAAACATAAGTAATGTATTTATACTAATTTAAATAAAAAGTATATTAATTTACTAATTTTAATTGAATTACATTTACAAAGTATAAATATCAACTTATGAAAACTATGATACCATCTTAAGAGATAAACTTCAGTTAAATTAAAATACAATAGACATATAAATTCAATGTCATTAAACTTTATAACATTAAATCATGGAAAAAATAACAAATTATAAATTATAATCCAAGAAGTTGAGAAAAAATTAATATTTATATAGGAACTTAAAATTCTACCTTTTTGAACAAACAAAAAAATCACACATCAAATATAACATGTTTTAAATATTATTTAAGATAAAACCATGCAATTTTAAATTATTGTACAGAGATCAAATGGATCAAATTATTTGATTGACAGATTGAATATCAAAAAAAATATAGTGATGTGGCAATGATTTTTATTTTCTATAAAATAAGTCAAGTATATAATAAGAGTTAAACATATCTAATAATTGGATAGCTATCTATCTATTTCAGGATTAAAAATAATATATTAATTAAAATATAGACAGAATTTTAAAATATGTCAGTAAATAATTCAATGAGGAAATTATAAAATAAAAAATTAGTAGGTACAATACATATTAAAATACTTAAATACACTTAGAAAATATTCATTATTTAGCTATAATGTATTACAATTTTAGTTATATTGTTGTTTTTTACATAAATAGATTATTTATGAAGTATAATATTATTTTGTCCTTAATATTGTAATTAACAAAAAAGTATCTTAAGGAAGAACTTAAATATTTTATTTGGATAACTATGAGATGCAAAAATATAATTCATTTTATAATATACACCTATATCAAAACAATCTAAATCCATATTTGTTTTTTTACCTTCAAATTTAATTTTCATCAACAATGGCTAAAATTGTTTATGGTCACACTAATCTTCATATGCTAGTTCAGCTATAGCCTTAACTTTTCGTAAAAGGGGTGGAAATTCATCCAGAGTGTATCTGTATTTAAACACATGCATTTGAGCTGGACATCCACAAAGTTGTTTAAAATGCCGAAGACATGCTAATCTTTTAGGATCACATGAACAGGATACTGCAGATACATAAAGAGTAGTGTTACACACCATGCATTGTCTAAAATCATCTGCCTGGTGTTCAAATTCAACAAAATCCGCTTCTGTAACACCCCAATCCAAAAGTGCTTTACGTTGAACTCTTTCAAACTTCACCATTTCATTTAAATCATCATATACAAGTTCAGCTGCTTTGGGTGCTAAATCATCACATGAGCTTACCATGTTACAAATAAGTTCATCATGTGAAAATACACATATTCTTTTAAGAGATGAATAATGATTAACGCACTCACGGCCTATTGATATCCAATCTGCAGGAGCAAAATTTACAGCTTCAGCAAAATTATAACCTTGGTTAAATCCAGTATGGTACGATCGTGGAAAAGTAACAACAAATTCACCAGCATGCTGATCAGTTCGACAAATTGGAACATTTGCTTTCATTAAAATATTTGGATTAAGAATAGTAACCAATTGATGTAAAAGATCAGGTTGAGAATGAAATAATTCTGGTGTTGTTTCTTTCATAACTTCTTCAAAAGCTTCAGCAGAATCTCCAGGAACTCCATACCATGTTTTAGGTTCACCCCAATGTAAGTAGTTAATTGAATAGCTCCAATGATCTTCATTATGCCAACAAAATGTAGAAAAACACATACCAACATACATCCATGGTATTTTCATACCTGATATATCAGCATTAATAAAACTAAGAACAGAATCTTTCAATATAGGAATGTTATTTAAATTCCAATGATCTTCTATGTAAGACTTATAAAAAGTATTATCTTCATTTCCACAAAGTGCAAGGCCTGTAGGGAATCCTGACCCATGGTCCATAGTGTGTAAATCAGCACCATATTCTGCAATTACCGAAGAATCAATAGATGAAACAATTTTCCAATATTCTTGTTCAACTTTATCTGTGGGTACAAGATGTACAGGCATGTTAAAATATTTGGATTTAAACTGATCTGCCATTTCTCCAAACTGTTGAAGTGTATACTCACGTTGAGCTTGTTCAAAGCCAAAAGCATCACTAGGTTTTATCACTTCATTAACAACACATTTATGGCATCTCCACTCCCCTTTAGGAACAGAAGTCAGTGGTATTATTAAACATTGCATATGAAAACTTAAATCACATCCATCACAAATTAAAATGGTCTCTTCAGATTTACCGCTACCACATTTTTGACAGTAATATTTAGCCAAATCATCAACAGCAGGTTTGCGATTTCTTTTAGACTTTTTAGTTTCTTTAGTCTTTAGATGTCCTATTCTACATTTTGAACTAAAACCAGCCATTTTGGGGCCAGCACCAAAAAATTGCAATTTTCGTAACTCTTTATTCTCCAATAGATAAAATGGGTCTTTAATGTAATCATCAGGTTCATCATCATCAGGACTTAATCTTGCTCGTTTGGAGGGTGAATTTGAAGCAGAAGAGCTTTCTTCTAAGACAGTTAAACCATTATTTTCTCTTTTAACTGGTTTGTTATAAATTTCATCTTTAATTGTAGCATGAAAAAGAGAAAATGGATTAAGCCATCTTTCATGATGACCTTTTAATACAGTACCTGAAGTTTTTTCACATACATAACCCATACGACTTGCCACCTTATTCCATTTCTTTTCTAAGCATACTTGATCAAAACCACCCTCAAATTCTACTATTTTATAAAGAGAATATAAATCAACAGCTCTGTGTTCTAATACAGGTATTTTAATACGAATTCCTTGTAAATGCCAATATTTAGCAATTTTTTCCAAAAAATTCAGTTTAACCCTAGTACTTGCATCTAGTTCGTTAAGTTTTTGTATCCGAGGTGTAAATTTAAAATTATCAACATCAACACAAAATGGAGGATGCCAATTAGATGGAGGTCGAATTTTACAAATTCCATGTTTTTGAGCTTCATTCCTGATTTTTGCAATATATTTCAATGGGTCTTTAAATTCTTCAGCAGTAGGTTTATAAACTGGTGCTTCTGGTGGAACTTTAAAAACAAATTTTCCATTTTCCATAAGGCTGACAGGATCAATGAATTTTCCTTCGGGGCATTCTTTTTGTTTCGGTTCATCAATTTCTAGTTTACATTTCACGTCTCTTTTTCCACTCATTTTGTTATGAATAAGAAAATATCTACTTACTTATAAAATCAAACACTTTCTTTAAAACAACTTTAAAACAAATCAAATCTAAAACAAAAACATTGCACTTCAAAAATTGAAAATGTGTGTCACATAAACAAGAGCCAAAGATCGCGTTTAAAATTGACGTCCATCCCACATTGCTAAAATGTCACGTAGTCCACAACACCACCACGGGGGAATCGTTTAATGATTTTCAAAAAGAAAAATGTATCTTCGGTGCACCTCGAATTAAATTTGTAGTAGGTAAACGTCGTTAATTGATTAGTAATATTGTTACCAAAGTAGACAAAACTATTTCAGTAATACTTAAAAATAGAGTAATACACTCGATCGAAAATAATATTGAAAAATTAATTTTACAGCCTTTTGTTTGAAAGTAGTAATTTCACTATGGAAGATAGAATGCAGCCAACATTGAACATACACAACAGCGAACACACACACACACACACACACACACACAAATACTACACCACCAGTGCACACTGCACACATAATACTCGCACAAACCAACACATGCACAGAACCTCAACACATACTTGAATATTATGAGGTGTGCACCACTACCAACTACACAAAATACGAGAAATACAAGCGCACGCACTCGCAGTTAAATCGACACACTTGCACACAATACGCATCTCGAAACTCGAATACAGGCAATAGGCATTAGGCGCGCACCGTACACGCACAGCACTGGACAATAAAGTCAATGGAGATCACAATATTTATAATTTCTCGAGTTCTATTAAAAACCTAAAACTCTAGATAAATAAATAAATCGACTAAATTTATGTATAAAAATACTCTTCACTACGGAAACGAACTCCTGCTGAGAAAACTATAAAGTAGGCGATTTTAATTTTTGAAAACGTAAAATGTTCGAATTATGCAATCATAAATAGTGTAATAACATTATCATATATCATCGATTATAAATAATATTTATACTTTACAACCAATGACAGTACATACTACGACCATCGACTATCATGTGTCTACTAGTATTTTTAGAATAGTTAAAACGTTTTTACTTTTTAGTTGACTTCAGACTTACCTACCAAAAATAAATACCTACTAAACTATTAAAATTTGCTTAGACTAACTCAAAGTCCTGAGCCGCTGAATACCTCTACTCTAATAATCTATCTTATATTTTTTAATCCTTGAGTAGATACAGGGTGTCATTCGTTTTTTGAGACAATCATAGATTAATAATTACTCTATGCAGTTAATTAATTTTTAACGACCTGGATTGACTAACTACTTTCCTATTGACTTACACTTACACCCATATTAAACCTATGTAGTATATAGGATATACTTACGGTATTGATTTATAAAAACTACGTCAATGCTTGCACTAAATATAAATTCTTGATCCCACTATCATCCAAGATCAGTAATAGTCAATAGATAGTAATCAATTATATTTATATATATTTATTTTATAATATACATTTATTGTATTAAATATTTGTTAAATTAAATGTAATTCCATAATATATATTACATAAATTGCTCAAAACTATGTAATAAACCAAATTATGTTAATTAGTAACCTTAAAAAACATTATCGTAATTATTTTTCAAAACCTAATGGTCTAATGTAAGAGCACCTGTACAATTTCGGTCGAGATTATACTGATTTTAGTGAAAGTTCGTAAATTCACAATTTTTCTAATCGAAGATATTACAGTGATTCGTTGCAAAACAAATCCAATAAAAATGCTTAGCATTAGTAATGAACACAGCATAGTAGCAGAAAGTATGGATTTTTGTGTTCATGAAAATTTTTTCGGCTGGGTAGAATCCTTTGCATTTAAAGACTTTATTTATGTTCATAATAATTACAATTTAAAATTACACTTATAGTAATTGTAAAATAAAATAAGAAAATACAATATGACTAATTATTATATTAATTAAAATTTATTTGTGAAATATATTTACTAGCAGAAATAAATAAAATAAATGCGTATCACGGAGTATTATTAATAGCGTATATTACAACCAATTACAAATTAAAAATTCAGGTAAATCAGTAAAAAATAATATCGCAACATTCCCAATTGACTATCAAAAAAAAAATAAAGGAATACATCGAGAAAGATTATTTAAAATACATTATAGTTAAATATAAATGTTTAACATATCTGTTAAAAAAATATTTACACTGTGGTAATTATTATTATCCAAAATGTATTGATATAAGATCATATATTTGAAATCCGTTGGTACATTTAAAATATTATTAAAATAATTTTTTTTATTTCGTTGTATATACATCGTTGCTCTTTTAACTGAATTAATTAAAATGTTATTTAAGAAATGTGTTATCTGTAAACTATTTTAAAATTTTCATTTATCTTTCCAGTATAAAATGAATTAAAACTACATAGAAGTTTAAATGTACCAGCATTTTTAAAAGTGGAATTTCTTGAGAAGTTTTCAGCTCTTTCAACAGTACCCAAATAGGTTAAAAGTCTTTAAAATTTAATTGATTTACCTGATAATGAATTTTTAATTAAAACCGGTTGTAGTATATTATACTAATAAATAATACTAGACTAAGAATTTTATTTATATATTTTGTTAATACAATATTATTTATAATCACGTATTAAGAAATCATAATCTGAGTAATATTAATAAATAATTAAGTAACAGGATTACCAAAAAAATGAAAAATAAGTGTTATTATTTTTATAGTATAAAATTTCAACCAAAATATTAATACATTTTTTTGAGTAACACTAATTTTAAAAATATAAAGCTGATTAAAATTTGTTTATTTTAATAAACCAGTTGAAAACTTACAATTAGGTAAAGTTAAAGCTATTAATTGAAAAATAACTTCTCTCTAATTAAACTTGAATATAAACTTGGATTTTTGAAGTGAAATGCATTTATATTATTTATAGTCTTCGTAGATATTAGTTATAATAAGATACAATAAATTGGCTTAAAAATATGATTTTTAATAGATAATAACAAAATAATTTATTATTAATATTGGTTGAACTAGGCTAGTATAGGTTACAACAATTAACTTTTATATAACAATGTCTTAGTTTCCTGCTGTATGTTATTTTATAAAACTTTTTGGCTACAAATTATAATAAATAATATTTAGTTAAATTTCAAAATTGAAGATTAACATACAATAATTAGATATAAATTAACTGTTGCATAGTTAATAATAAAAACAGTAGTACTATTATCTATTAAATAGCCATTAGCATATACTGCAAAAAATATTCAACTTTAAAGGAGTAGGTAAGTGAAATAACATCTGTATGACATGGAAATTGACTACCTATAAATTACAATCATTATGAAAATTTTTTTTCTTTATTTAAATATTAACATTCACAATCTGTAATGTAAAATATAGTAGAAGGATTAAGAAAATATTAACATTAAAAAGTATACATCATAATAAGGAATAATTATGAGGAAGGCTGTTCATTGCCAGAACTATCAATGAAAAATTGAAAATAAATCACATAATTAAGAAATCATAAATAAAAGTAAATGAAAAATAAAAAAAATAAATAGGTATAAGTTGATACCTGAATATTTAACAAATTTAATATTTAAGTACCTGAAATTCTTTCATATGAAATGTTAGATTCAAGAAAAAAATAATAGGTATAATTTTGAAATTAACTATTATTTTTTTTTTTTTCTAATAAGTAAATGTTTAATTGACAATATTGTGAATACCATGACAAAATCTATTTTATGTATACATTAGTACAGTATACTGATGATGTACTGATTACTGGCTGTCGACTGATCAAAAACCAAAATCTTCAATCGAGCATTCGTGTTAAACTACTGAATGTGAATCTGTGAATATTATAAACAGAAATCGGTAAATATTATCATTTATTGTGGTAAATAGATAACAGTTTTCAAAACAGCTGTTTTTATCAAAACGGCGACCAGCTTTTCAGCATGAACAATAATAATAAATTGAAGTAAATACATATTAAAAATAATTACATATTATATTTAATACAACATTATTTATTAATAATATGGAATATTTTAATAAACATTAATTTGAACAATATTTCAATTGTAATTTATAAAACTCCTAAGTATAAAATAATAAATTTAAAAACACTTAAGTCCCTTGTCCAATTTTGAATAACCTGAAAATTATCAGTAGCCATCTTGAACAAAGCGTTTACACATAAACACAAACAGTGGTAGTGGTGAAATTCAATGATAAAAATTATAATTTTTTATTAATTTTTTAGTCCCAAATTGTGACAATTTTTGTATTGTATGTAGTTAAAGTAATGTTATGTTAATGTTCGTATTTGAAATGTTTTCTTAGTCATGGCTGCTTCAAGAAAACTTCAAGGTAAATACATTAATACATGTTCTATGTATGTAAACTTATAATTCCAATAATTGTTGAATAGACATATGATTTAACTGATGTTCTATAAACATCAATTATTTGTATTTATAATAATTTTTATTTTCCTAATCTATTTGTTTTTAAATTATATATTAATAATATTTAAAATATAATTATTTTTATAAATATCAATTGGCCAACTTTTTAGTGTTATGGAAATATGGACTATTTATAGGTACCTTTAAAATATAGAATATATTAATATACAAGTATACTCAAAATAAATATAAATTATAAATTAATAAAACATTCTTGTACTCTTTATTTAATTATTGTAATCATTAACTTAATTTCTTAATTTTATAACCATTTTAGGTGAAATTGATCGGTGCCTTAAAAAAGTTACCGAAGGTGTTGAAACTTTTGAGGATATTTGGCAAAAAGTACATAATGCCACAAATAGTAATCAAAAAGAAAAATATGAGGCTGACCTCAAAAAAGAAATTAAGAAATTGCAAAGGTTACGAGATCAAATCAAAAGCTGGATTGCATCTGCGGAAATTAAGGATAAAAGTGCATTACTTGATTACCGCAAACTTATAGAAACAGTTAGTATATTTTATTAAAATATTTCCTATTTATACAATGTTTTATGATTTAATTTAATTTAATTTATCATTACTATTTGTAGCAAATGGAAAGGTTTAAAGTAGTCGAACGAGAAACAAAGACTAAAGCTTATTCTAAAGAAGGATTGGGTGCTGCCCAAAAACTAGATCCTGCTCAAAAAGAAAGAGAAGAAATAAGTGCTTGGTTAACACAATCAATTGAGTCGCTCAATATTCAAGTAATAAATTAAAAAATAATATTTTTTTCATAAAAAAATTATTTATTATTTACTAAATTAATAATTAGTTAAATTTCCTAAAATTTAGTTTGTATATAAAAAAAAAGTTAATTACAATACTTTAATTTGTTTTATAATTTATATTAAAAATTATTCATGATAACAGATTGACCAGTATGAATGTGAAATGGAGTCATTACTAGTTGGAAAGAAAAAAAGATTAGATAAAGATAAGCAAGAAAAATTAGATGAATTAAAAGCTAGAGTAGAACGACATAGGTTCCATATACGAAAATTAGAGACTGTATTAAGAATGTTAGATAATATGTCAGTGGAAGTAAAAAAGGTACTACTAAATATAATAACTATTTTTATTTGTTTTTAATGAGTTAATTTATAGATTCGAACGATAAAAGATGATGTAGAATACTATATTGAAGCATCACATGAAGAAGATTTTATGCATAATGATGATTTGTATGATGATATTATAGGACTCGCTGAACTTGAATTAGGGGTGGCTGCAAATAATTCAGCTGAAGCTAATGGTAATACTTTTTTTCAACCAACTCACATTTAATATTAAGTATTTGAATTATACAAAATAAATGATTATTGATTTCCTTTAAGCGAAACTTGTGTCAATGATAATCATTTATAACAAATTAAACATAAATTATCACAATTTTTAAGACTGCAATTAAAATAGCATTGGAAAAATACTAAAATGTATAGATGATCAGAAAATATTAGAATAAATATAATATCAAACATTTAACATTATTGCTTAACTTTTTAGTTTTTTCATGTGTAGTTTATGGGGCAGAAATTTATTTTTGACATCAATTATAAAATTAACTATTTGTTTTGCTAATTTTGGTGTTTTGCATAATTTTTTTAATTTTTTTTATATCTTCTGACAATTAGGACCCATATAGTTCAGAAATTTTAGACTAATTTGTATACTCAACTTAAGCATTATTAGTCCTGTCAGATCTTTTAAACTTTACATTATTTTTATTAAACTACTTATATTTTGATTTTCAGTAGTATAGACATTTTTTATAAAATTGTTAGCATGGAAAAACTTAAAGTTGTTTTCAGTTATGTGTTGTTGAATCCATTCATTTTTTTTACCAAGGCAATTACTATTAATTTTGTTTTATTTATGAGTTTTTTAGAATTTTCAGATGCACTCTGATACTATATTTAAATTTTGTCTGGTAGAAAGACAAATATATATTTTGAATAATTTCTTTTGATAATCATGGCTATAGTTTATAAAATTGTTGAAATAATATACCTAGGCATTTTTTTTAGATATTTAATGTGTAGATTTAATTTGAAGTATTTATCAAAAATATTTTTAATCATGGTTTTTAAGGAGTTTTTATTATTTATAAATTTTAATTTGTTAATTATTTAATCGTATAAACTATGCAATGTAATTTGGAACTCAAAACTTATTTATATTTATTATTCAATTAAATTCACTTAGGAACACCTACAAGCCAAACTGCAAGTGTGACTGGTTCTTGTCCAGCATCTCCTGCTCCAATGTCACAAAATCATTCCATTGAAGAGCCCATTACTGTAGCGGTAATTACAACATCCACACCAGTATCAACGACTACTGTCGCTACAATAAGTGAATCAATTTTAACGATCTCTACAGTATCTACAGTTGTTACTGCTACTACTACTACTTCAGCTTCTGTTGTAGCAGCACCAGTAAGGAAAAAAAAAGAAGAAACTACTAAAGTCAGTTAAAATATTAATTATTATTTTCCTTAATAATTATTTATACTAAGTTCAACTATATTTTTGTTCTAGAATGCTATTAAACCAATGCCCGTTAAAGCAAATTCTTCAAGTACTGCTAGTTCTGCAGTTAATAGTAAAGGTCCTACAATAGCTGCTGTTGTTAAATCATCTGTTAATAATCATACCACTACAACAACTAGTGTATCTACTCTAGCCCAATCTACAACTATTCAAACTAGTACAACTACAGTTGGTAATTTTGCAACCGTAGCAGCTTCAAATCTTCATAATAAACATACACGTAAGTTTTTATAATATTTCACTATAAGACTAAGTTAACCAAAGTAATTGTTAATAGTTGTTATATTTAAATACCAAAAGGTATTTTTATAGTTAAAATATACTAATGAAATTTTAAAAATGGTCTTAATATTATAATTTTTACTAGATAAGTATTTTACCATATTTTATTTATTTTTATCAATTTTAAATTATTTAATACTAATCAAAATTTGTAGTTGCTGTAAGCATACATTAATGATATTTAATTGAGAAACCAAATTAAGAATAATTTGTTAAATAAATAAAATACAATAATCCAAAAAGGGAATTTTTGTCTGTCTAGGTTAGATATTTTACATGAGCCTGTAATTAGATCTGAATGTGATAACTTTAGGTCCCAATTATCCAAGTATAGTAAGCCTAGGAAATAGATAAATTCATAGATAATTTAAACGTGATTATAAAAATAAATTTAAGCTGAAGCAACAAAAAAATAGTTTACTTGGCAAAATGTAAAAGAAATCGAAAAAATATATTTATATTTGATTTTTCAATTTCTATATATACAACAATTATATTAGATGTTTTGACATTTCTGATCATTTCATGGATAATTGATTCCCTGTTATATTATCTAAAAGAGCAAAATTACTTAAGAATAAATATAGATCAGAGGTTTTAAATGGAAGTATGAAATATGGAATTGATAACAAATATATTTTTGAAGATGGAAAAGTAAGTTTTAATTTATTAGTTTAGAAGAGAATAGCTGGTTGTGGTTAAGTAAAATAAAGGCATTTTTAAGTGACTGTAATTCAATCATTTATACTGTATATTTTTAAATAAATTGAAATTAGCAGCAAAAAGTTAGGGGGAAAAAATTAAATATTATACTTAAAAGAGTGAAAATTTGACACATTTATTTTATTTTATTATGATTTATTTAAATTAATGTTACGAAATATTTAATTTGTGTAAATATATTGTGTATGAGTACTACATTTAGTATGAATTGTTCATTTATTTTCAAATTTGGAAAGTTGTTTTCTTATATTTTAAGTTGTATTAGTACAAATAAATAAAATAAATATTTATTTTAAAATAGCGTTAGATATAAACTTTTAAACAATAAATATAAAGTGTATTTATTTTTACAGAAGCACAATCTGTTGAAAGTACATCTGTTGTGACATCAATTACAACTTCTCCATCATCTTATCATACAACCAATGTTTCAACTGCACAAGTAAATGTGAGTAATTCTGAAAGTGTTGTTAATTGTGTGTCTACTACACCTTCATCAATAAGTTCTACAACTTCACCAGTACAAGTTGACTCTCAAACAGCTCTTTCATCACTCAAGACTATGGCACAAAAAGCAATTGATCAAGCTGGTATTGATATATCACAACAGTCTACTGATACTAAAGGTAATTATATAAATGAATATATATATATATATATAATATAATATAATATAATATAATTAATCATTAATTAATAATTGTATGTATAGTTAAATATTTAACCTTGTATTTTATTTTTAGTAGCTGGCTATAAAATAATATTTTGCCAATAACATTAAGAAAAAATATGCAATATGGAGTTTTTGAATCTTATTTATTCTTTATAATTTTTTTATATAAATATAAAGTAGAGTATTGATATATTAGTCCTACATCATTTTGGAACTCTCAATATCAAACATATTATTTTTCTGTAATAATTTTAATAGTTTATTGGTTGGTTGTAAGAATGAAATTTAATCAGGGAAATAATAATTAAAACATTTTAACTTTTCGTTATTTTCTATTTATATACCTAGTTTTTAAATAATCAGGTAATACTATAGTCCCATATGTGTCATATTATTAAGACTTTGCTGTGTTAAGTTATAAATTAGTAAGCATGGTAATAAAAAAAAAGTGTTGCTTCTGTATATTTTAATAATGTAATAAGTATACCTATATACTATCTTTTTAAATGTGTGTAAATGTCCTACATCAAATTAGTTGTGAACTACCTAATATATTTTATTATTAAAGGTTTGAGTTCAAATATAGTTCAAAACTCAAGTAATCACCTAAGTTTACAAGAACAACAACTACAACAGCCACCAATTTCATTTGAAGCTAATATTTCTCCATTATTGGGAGTGGCTCCGTTGGGCCCAGTTCCACTTTCAAAAGACCATCAATTTCAATTTACAATGCTTGAATCTGCATTTCTACATTTACCTTATCCATCAGATTCAGAACGAATCAAATTATATTTACCTCGGAATCCATGTTCACCACCTCATTATTATAATCAAGTAATTTAATTATCTACTAAAAAAAAGTGACTAAGGAAGTTAACTAAAAAGTGAATTTTAATACAAATATTGTTTTTCAAGGGGCCTCTTCCTCATTCCGACTCCTTAGAATTTTTTCAGCGGCTTGCAACAGAAACTCTTTTTTTTATATTCTATTATATGGAGGGGTCTAAAGCCCAATATTTGGCTGCTAAGGCATTAAAGAAACAAAGCTGGAGATTCCATACAAAATATATGATGTGGTTTCAGAGACATGAAGAACCTAAATTAATAAATGAAGAATATGAACAGGTTTGATACTATAAAAAATTTATAACATTAAATTGTAAAATGCATTAACATTTTTATTATTTAACTAGGGCACATACATTTATTTTGATTATGAAAAGTGGGGTCAGCGGAAAAAAGAAGGCTTTACATTCGAATATAAATACCTGGAAGATAGAGAATTAAATTAAAAATTGTTTCATTTCAGTCCTACAAAAAAAAAAAAAAAATGCTTAGAACAGTTCGTGGATATTAAAGGATTATTAACCTTACAACTTGTGATATGATGTGAAAATTTGGAGAAAAGGAATTTGGAGTATACTAATTTTTTTTAATTTTGAAAAAGAACTTTAATATAGTCTTTGTTTTTATGTATAGTACATAATTATTAACAAAACGATGTACATATTAACAGACTGCTTTAAATATTTTTTCTAAATTATTTGTTCTTTATTCAAGAAGTACAAGGGTTGTATGCTTGTATGTCTCATATGCATTATTCCTTTAAAATTTCATATAAATTTTTTTTCAATAGTTTTTTATGTTTTAAGTTTAAAACTCGTGCAAATAGAATTATTATTAGTGACATAGTTAAATTTATCATAGTTTAATATTAGTTTTTTCTGTATTGTACTTTTTGTACCTCAGATTTATTGTCAAACTTGTTATTAAATCTGTGATGCCAAAAAGTTAATTTTATTTGGTGTCATTCAAAAATTATGTTAATTTATAATTGTTCATTCCTTATGTCTTGGAATTAGTTTTTTTTCTTCATTAAAAATATGTATATAAACATCTAAATAATCATGCTCCAGTCAAATATATAAAATTTTTAATTTAATTCATATAAATAAAGTAAATCAATATATTTTTTTAATCATGAAATTGTATGAATTTATATAAAAATCAACTACTTTTATTAAGTTTCAAAATCTATTTGTGTATATTGGATAATTTTTGAATGACCCTTTTTTATAAACAAATTTTTCTCTTTTCCATTTAATTAAAACAAATGTATAACTTACATTATTGGTTGTAATTTATATTTTTTCTTTTAAATCGAAAAAATATATAACAAATATATAAATAAAATTGTCCACTTTGTACTTAAAAAATTATTCACTTAGAACAAATCTTTTATCTACTATTTTTATTTTTATACTGTTATGTATAATACAATTTAACAATTTTCTCTCGTAACAAAATTGATTTACCAATACAATTTCAAATTTGTATTACCTAAGAGCCTTTCAAAAATATTATACATTTTTCATCAATAGAATTAAGCTTATTTTTAATTATTATTATATTTTTTTTTATGATTTTTGTAATTAATTGATTAGGCATATTATTCTTTCAAATATTGTTTCTAAAATGTTCAAAAAAATTTGATAAGACTCTTATGACCCTATAAAACCAAATAACCTCACTTTAATCAATGTAATAATAATAATTATAGACCAGGAAAGTATTAAATTATGTTACTTTTCCTCTTGTGATTTATCTTAGGGACAAAATGATCAATGTTTTTTTTTTTATTATTATTGTTGGCTGTTAGGTATATTAAGCTATATTATGTTAAATGCATGGACTAACAGTTTGATGTTTTGTTCCTATAACATCATCTTAAAGCCAATCAAATGAATGATAGATGTACAAAAAAGAAAGTTATTTAATAAATATATATATATATATATATATATTTATACATATACATATATATACAATAAAATTATGTTTTGATATTTTTTTTGATCTCTTAATTTGTTTTAAGTTATAAGATAATGAGTACTAAAGAAAATTTCTAATTTTGTTCGTGAAATATGAATTTACAGTCGCAATTATTAACTAATAATATCTAACTTTATTTTATAATATTAATAAATTGTTTACTATATAATGAAATATTAATTTTTAAATAATCATCATTAAAAACTATGGCGGATTTTCTTTAAAATAGTTTATAGAAGTGTAGGGTCCATATATTTATTTATTTTTTACAGTGGTAGTAGATAATATATTATAACAGTAAAATTAATTACATCATATTATTAAACAGAGGATGCTGGTATTCATTAGCAATTGGCATAAGTCTAGGGCTGTGAAGTTGATGACCTAAAAAACATTAAAAAATGACCAAAAAAAAATGCAGATATGATGTCAAAATGACAAAAAATGTCCTAAAATATTACAAATATTTGTTTTAAATTAACAAAAATACAATTTTTTTAAATATTTTAGTATAAAATTCTATATTAATTTATCAAAGCTTACCAATATATCAAAATATGACTTGAAAATGATAAAAAATGCCCTTAAAATTTTTAATTTAAATTTCAAAAATCTAAATCATTGCATTGTACAATTAGAGCGTATTTATTAAGTTATTGGCACAATGGTCGACAAGAAATAATAAGAAATGAATTAGTGTAAAATCAGTAAAAATGACTTAAAATGTTGGAAAATGACCTAAAAATGTCAAAAAATGACTTATAAAGTAAAAAATGCAAAATAAAAATTAGTTATTCAGATTTACATGCTAATGAAACACATCTGTGGCCAGAAGAGCATCATCACGTTCCAAAAAAAAATGCAAAATGCATCAACTTTCGAGCCCTAGGCATTACCACGAACATAGTTTTATTAGATATAATTGGTGCAAAGTAGTATGAAAAAAGGATAATGTGAAAGTGATTGGAAACTAGGGATTTTAAAGTTAAATTGACTTAGCAATTCAGGACAGTCAATAGATACTAATATATCATTCTGAAACATTGTTATATACTATATAGCATACCTTCATATTATTACAGTATTCCCTTGTTAATAAAAACGCTATGAGACCGCAAAATAACCTGTTAAAAGAAATGTATTACCCGATTTGCTTAATAAAAATTTGTTCAAATTAAGTGAATCATATTTGCATAATTTGCGCTATCAGATGTGATTAAATCAAATACACTTATTAAAATAAATGATCAATTATATATTCATACTACATTTTGTTTTGCATATAAGTAATATGTATTTTACTTAATACTATATTATTATTATTTGTTTATACATATTTTAATTTTTTTTTTTTTATAAGTTAAGTTTATAAATTGAAATTAACCTACAGAAAGACTAGTGGAAAATCTGGTAATTTAATAATTTTCCAGGCATTATTAATATCAGACAGAATAAGATAAAGCATCAACATAACTTATTATTAAATGATATTTTATGAGTAATAAATCAAAAATAATGATATTTTCCTGTTCATGATCCTGTTCAACAAAATGACAATATGATTCCTAAATTTTTTTTGAGTCAAGTGTTAACCGAGGAAAACCTGTTCACATTATCCAATACTTTGTTTTATAAGGGGAGTACTGAACTTGTAACAGTATTTAGAACATTTTTATGTAAAAACATCTTACCATTCACAGATTTTCATATTCTTAAATAATATAAACTAATTCAATAAAATTATATATTAACAAAATACTCCACAAAAAAATGTAATACTCATTCAAAATAATCATAATTACAATTTTCTTGGTTTTAACTTCGAGTATTTACAAATATTTTAAATATCTAACAAAAAAATTATAAAAAATATACATAAGTTCATTTAAAATATAAAGAATTATCACATATTAATTATTTAATTTTATTTGTAGTATTAATATATTAAAATATAAGTTACTTTTAATTCTTATATTAAAAATTCAGGGATTTAGGGTGTGTCAATGATGCCAATGCTTTACTAGCTTTACTACTTTTTCCTATGCCAAGTTTAGGAAGTCCTCGATTTAATCCTTCAAGTAACATACATGCTTTACAAATATCTTGACTTGACACAAATCCACATTTAGTACAAATGCCCCTCTCAGGCATTTTTACATTTTCTTTAATACACATTGTCTCACCTATACAAACCATGTAATTAATAAGGAAGCAAAAAAAAAACCTGTATAATTCTTTAATACCAGAATGTATAATGTCCATAATAGATGAAGGTTTTAATCTTTCTAAATCTTTTAAAAAGGTTCTTGCATATCCTCTATAAGCATTTGGCGCAAAAACACATTCAGTTGAAAAATAATTTAATTTCTTGAAGTATGCATACATTACTATTTCTTTTTCATAAGTATACTTCAAGGGTTTACAACGAGGAATAGCACCTTCTGTAATCTAAAAAATAAATAAATAAATATTATAATCATATCATGTAAATACTTTATTCAAGTTAAGAACCGTATGACGTGGAATCTGTTTTAATTAGAGGTGATTAGGCAACACTCATAAATGGTCACCATTAAGTTAATCATTTGTTTGAGTATTAGTTATGAGTTCAGAGCTCTGTACTTATGAGAATGTTTCATAATAAAAATAATGCACGAACATGTACTTTATATACGTGTACATATATTTGATACAGACTATTGTACAGCTAAATTCAAGTTGTAGGTTCTACAAAGTATAGTATAACAAGTATAACAGTAGGATAACAGTTTAAGAATATGTTATAATTGTGGGAATGTATAGTAGTTTTTATTTAGATAATAGGTCATAAATCAAAGTAAGAACACAATATTTGTGAGATAAAATGATGTATTTTTTTTTGTGTCAGATGATACGTTTTGAAAATGTATTCTAAAATTGTTTTGATGATTTATTTTAAAGCGATTTTAAATATTTGTTATTATTCAAAAAGTATAAGTCGTAGAAACTTGATACTTTTCAGATGGAAACAATGTAGTTAACTAGTATCAATTAATTGGTGTAAAGGAATTTTAGTTGTAATGTTGTATACAACAATATTGAGAAGTGATAAGATTAATTTATAATAAATACAAATTCAATGGAAGAAATCTAAAGTTTCTTTTCAATGTATAGACTAAATACTAATAAAAGAACGGGTGGGCCTCGCTTTGCTGTACAGTTGGGGGTGGAGTGTACCTCGTTTATAGGATAGGTCATTATTACAATGGATTTGTTAAATTTGAATGCAATGATAGATATCATTGTATACGAAAAACGATTCTGAACGGAATTAATATGTTTGTCTAAAATGTGTATATAATAATATAGTATTTTATATTTAAATTGAATTATAATGCAATATCGTAAAAATTTAAATTTAAAAACAGTCATAAATTTTTTTCCTTTTTGTCCGGTAGAAATTCTTTTATATATTTTTGAAGATTAGCTTATGGACAAACTAGTGTCAAAATTTTGAACCTTAAGTATAAACAGAAAAAATTTTATGAATTTTTATCTACAAAATAACTTGCAAATTATAGTAATTTTGACACATTTTATACAAATTTGAGCTTTATGGGCTTATAAAAAAATTTGATTAAAACGATCTACAATATTTTCTAGCTACGATAAGTATAACTTATAATAAACATTGTATTAAATTTAAGTTTTCGGACAACCTTATAAATTTTATAGATATTTCAAAAACAAAAACCTACAAAAATCGAAAATTTAAATTGTCTATAAATAAGTCAAAATAATTTGAAAAATTAATCACGATAGAAAAAGCCAATATAAAGATTTGGTAAAAATTTCAAGTGCGATTTTTCGTTTCTGAGTTAGACCATTTTAAAAAAATGTATTTTGTCAAACCGTGAATTTGCGTAAAATTTCCCGTTTTTTCGTAATTTTTTTATGGTTTTTTTTGACGCTTTTAAAAAGTATTCAAAAAGTTGCATTTTTGAGTTGCCCAAGTACCATCTTCATTCACTTTCCTTCCAGAAAAGTTGCTGTTAAAGAAAATCGAAGCATTTTCACTAACAAAAAAAGGTATCCTCCGACACAAAAACAAAAAAAAAAACACACATCATTGTAAAATCAATAGACTCCATCTACATGCTAAACTCCGTTCAGCATGTAAATGGCATAGTAGACATCAAAAATATAGTAATTCATTTTTTTATTTTATTCAATTTCAACTACTTTAATACTTACGGTAACAATATTTACACATCTTTGCAATCTAGCTACATCACCACGTAAAATATTCATTAAAACGGTTTCAGCAATGTCATCAGCATTATGACCAGTAGCAATACAGTCAACATTTAACAACATTGCACCTCTATCTAAAGCTTGTCTTCTAAATACACCACAAAATGTACAATTATTTTTACGTCCAACTTCTGCAACTATTTTATCCATTGACCACCCATATAACTGTTGATAAGATAATATCTTCAATGGCATTTGATATTCATCTTTATTTTCTAAGACTGTTTTCAAGCTGTCATCCCTATAACCTTTTAAACATAAAAACATTTAAATAGTAAATACAGGTTAAATTCAAAATATATAAGGTAAAATACAAACTATTGAAAATATTAACATAGTAATAGTATAGTAATTATAGAATAGTAACATAGTAATTATTATCACAATCAAATTAGAATAATGCAAATAGCTTTTTTAAATATGTTTTAATTTAAGTTTATAATTATATAATAATTTTCAAAAAATATTATATTACCAGTAATGCCTTCATCTATTGATAGTAATACCAATTTTAATCCATAATTATAGCGTTCATTCAGAGTCTTAAGAACTTGAGCTAAAACTGTTGAATCTTTTCCTCCAGAAGCAGCAATTGCTACTACATTACCTTCTTTGAACAATTTACCATTGATGATTGTACTATGTATTTCAAGTTCAAAGGCCCAAAAAAAACATTCTTTACATAATGTATCACCAGTTTTTGGACGCTTAAATTAAAAACAAATTTTAATAAATAGAACTATGATACTTTTTATCATACAAACAATAAGCAAACGTTAAATGATTCACAAATTAATATTTTTTTTAATAACATTAGTAAGGTGCAAAATATAGTCATGAAATTTCTAGATATTGAGATTTTATTGTATACTCCTCAAAATAATTTAATAATAACTTCATTATTGAATTGAATCGGAAAATAAAATATTATTCTTGTTTTAGTTTCATTTTAGACAAACTTCTGAAATTGTTTGGTATTTAAGTGCCCTGGCTGCTAAATATTTTTTATTGTTATTTTTATTCTTTTTTATTTGATCATAGCCAAAATCATAAGTTCAAATAGAAGAGGACGACTACAACATATAGATGAATACCTATATCTATATTATAAACATTCAGAAAACAAAGGTTGATTATACTGTTATATTATAATTTGGTTCAAAATCTATTAATTTATAAATGACCACAAATATCTAAACACAACCATGTACAAAATTAAGAAGAAGTTCATGCATTAAAAATTATAAAAGGTATAAAGAAAAAAGCTAATGAACATCTAGATGCACAGAAAAAAGAATTGCAACACCAGGTATTTAAGTGGAACTTCTAGTTCTAGAGCTTGAAAATATTAGAAAAGTAATAGCATGTGTATGTATAAGATATTTTTTGGGGGAAAATAATTTAGAAAAATGATAGTAAGAAGATGAATTATTTGGAAAAATGTATAATTGGGAAAAGTGTCTTCCCACCTACAAATATCAATAACTAAATACATTAAGTCGTTAAATTGTCAATAATAAATAACCTTATTTAAACAAGTTATTACCTAATAAAATATTAATTATAAATATTAATATGTATTCTAAGTATTCTTTAAATGTCTTAGTTTTTTTTTTGTCATTAAATCAACACATATAAAATTAGTTAAATCATTTAGTATGACAATAACAATTATAATCCAAGATATCTAGAACTATATAAAACATATCTATATTATAAAAGCAATATTCTTGCCTCTTATGTCCAGTTCGAGTCAATACACGAAATATTAAACCAAATTATATATTAGGTATAAATACCTTAAGAACGGCATTTCGCCCACATTTTGCTGAACATGAAATGGTCATTTTGGCTTAAAAATTATGAAAATTATTTCCTAATTAAATTGTATGTTAGGTAATTATAAAGATGAACATAATATCACACATATTATTTAAACAGTCACAGCATAATCTTAAGAATTAAGACACAGAATAACACAGAATATTCTGTGATTTAGATATCTATTATCTACAGCCGAGCTCATAGGCATTGATAAATATAATTATATTATCTATATCCATGGTTCTGACTAAACTACCAGAAACTCGTAAGTATACCTTGGTCACTTTCTCTAGCTTTATCACAATTCAGATTATCATATTCATCCATAATAGATAACATAGTTACACGTCATTTACTACAAAGAAATTAAATCTGAATTTTTAATACATTTTTTGAATAGCAAAAAAAATTGGGTTGATTAGTGTATTATGAAAGAATAACAACTTGAATAAATTGTATTAACTTTAAAGGAAAAAAAATATGGGAACTGCAAATAGTACACCGATTCCCGGTGGCGGAACAGAAGGATATCACGTCTTAAAAGTAATTTCATATTTGAATTATCAAATAAGTAAAATTACTAATTGGTGTACATGATTTTTTCTGAATTCCTAAATGATTAATTTTCAAACGTTATATATTTTGATCTGTAAATGGCATTTTGGTTTTCATATAGGTTCAAGATAATTCACCAGGCCGAGCAGCTGGTTTAGAAGCTTTTTTCGACTTCATATTAGCTATAAATACCACAAGACTTGTAAGTTTTACTGAATTACATGATTTTGTGTAGAACTTAACAAATTATAATTCACATTAGTTGTAAGAACTATTTATTATTAAAAACATTTATGATTGTGAACAAGGTACATTTATTAATATATTAATACTTTGAATATATGATCTAATATTCTACAAACTATATTTGATTCATAATAAATGACAAAATGAATTAGTCTTGCGGTGAACTTTATATAATGAGGTATAACTTAACGTTGAATTATATTTATTATAATAACTATGTTTACTTATATTACAATCAAATTGTATTCATGTTATAAAAGATATTTATTTTCAAGGATAAAGACAATGACACTCTAAAAGAAATGTTAAAAAATGGAGATGGACAAGAACTCACATTAAACATATACAGTAGTAAAACACAAATAGTTAGAGAAGTTAAAATTACACCTAATAGCAGTTGGGGCGGCCAAGGTTTATTGGGTGTGAGCATACGGTTTTGTTCATTTGCTGGAGCCAATGAAAACGTCTGGCATATTCTCGTTAGTAAATAAAGTAATAATTTGTGTTCATATTAATAGTTGTAAAATTTCAAAATATTCAGGATGTACTTCCAAACTCTCCTGCTGATAAAGCTGGCTTTAGATCACATACAGATTATATTATTGGATCGGATTCTATTATGCATGAGAGTGAAGATTTATTTATGTTGATTGAAGCACATGAAGGAAGACCATTGAAATTATATGTTTACAATGTTGAATTTGATACTTGTAGAGAAGTGTCAATCACACCAGATTCTGCATGGTCTGGTGAAGGAAGGTAAATATAATTTCCTATTGGTAATTAGAATAGTCATAATAATGATTATACATTTTTTTATTTTATTAAGTTTGGGCTGTGGAATAGGTTATGGATATCTTCATAGAATACCTGTTAGAAAAATATCTGAAAATAAAGACATTCCTGCCCCACCAGTTATAAAACCAGCAGTCGTAAATAATGTTATGGTAAGCTGATTAGTGATTACATAATCAAAATAGTTAATAGTATATTAAAAATAATAGATATTATTATAATTAGTTTTTAAAATAATTACTTAATACATGTATGATATTCTATTTATTAGAGAAATACACAATACATTTTTTAATTACAATTCGGTATATTGTGAAATAAAATTATTTTTATTTAGTTAAAATCGTTTTTAAAAGCTTTAATGCATGACTTATAAGCAAAAGGTTATTTAAATTAAAAAATATTAACTTTGGCCTATTATTGGTTTTGATTATAATTGACTAAACACATCTGTTTCCTTATAGTTTTTTCTCTGTAGAATTTCCTGGATATTTTTTAATGTAATTTTTATGTTCATAAATTACATTTTTATATATTTCTGTATAATTTAATTGTATGATAACAAAAATGTTTTTCTGTGTCTATTAGGCATCTGCATCTCAAGTACCTCAAGTAATTAATCCACCAGTTCTAACTCCTCAACCACCTACAATCAGTCAAGAACATCCTGTTAGCGATACAAGACCTGATATTAAACCAGAGAAAACCGAGGAGCCTTTAAAGGAAATGAATCCAAGCACATCTTCACAATTTTTAAACAATACAAACTCTCAAGTACCCACTTACACATCAACAGATCAACAAATACCACAATTTAATCCTTCAATATCAATCCCACATTTCTCTTCAGAAACAACCACTTTACAAAATCCTTCCGTAACAGCATTCCAAGCAATTAATACACAATTTAATCCTCACCAACAGGATTCTACTTCAGATTCAATGAAACCTTTTGTACTGATGCCACAAGTAACAACTTTACCATCATTTTCATCACAAGAATCTACTGCTGCCTCTAAATCTCAAGAGCCATTTGTAACATCTGTTTCTTCTTCCCAATCAGCCACAACTCAAGAATTGATATACCAGTCATCCATCCCATTTTCACCTCAAAATAATTATTTCCAATATCATTCTACTGATGTAGGGAGTACAGCATCTACAACAGATGTACCAAGTTTTAAAGACCCAAGTAATTATTTCACAGCGTTACAACCTCAAGCCAATTCATCAAATAGTTCAAGTACAATACCAATGTTTTCAGTAAAAAATTTTCCTCAGATTTCACCTTTAGCACAGCCTCTTGGTAAATAATATATACTTTATCATAGTTTTGATTTAAGTTACTTTTTTACTTAATAAATTCATTATAAGATACAAATTATTATTATAACATATTTATATAAAAATTTTTTCATAATGGTTAATGTGTAACTATCAATTAAAACTTTTAGATTCTGAACGGAGTGATGGAATCTATTGATTTTACAATGATGTGTTTTTTTTTTTTTTTTGTGTCTGACGACAATTTTTTTTGCAGTGAAAATGCGTCGATTTGTTTATACAGCAACTTTTCTGAAAGAAAAGTAAATGTAGATAGTATTTGGGCAAGTCAAAATCCAACTTTTTTAATACTTTTTGCAAAAATCGAAAAAAACAATAAAAAAATTACGAAAAAACGGGAAATTTTACGCAAAATCACGTTTTTACAAACTACATTTTTTAAAATGCTCTAACTTAAAAACGAAAAACCTCAACAACTTGAAATTTTCACCAAATCTTTATATTGGTGTTCTCTCTACATGGTTAAGTTTTCAAAGTATTTTGACATATTTTGACATATTTATAGACAATTTAAATTTTCGATTTTTGTAATTTTTTTTTTAAACATCTATAAAATTTAATTGGCTGACCAAAAACTCTTGAAAATGAATTAAAGGATTAAATATAAGTAATATTAATTGTAACTAAAAAATATCGGAGACTGTTTCACTCAAATTTTTTTTATAAGCCCATAAAGTTCAAACTTGTATAAAATATGTTAAAATCTAGATAATTTGCAAGTTATTTTGTAGTTGAAAATTCATAAAAAAATTTCTGTTTATACTTAAGATTCAAAATTTTAACACTAGGTTGTCCATAAGCTTACCTTCAAAAATATATAAAAAAAATTCTACCAGACTTAAGAAAAATTTTATGACTGTTTTAAATTTAAATTTTTACGAAATTGCATTATAATTCAATTTAAATATAAAATACTATATTATTATATACACATTTTAGACAAACATATTAACTCCGTTCAGAATCGTTACTCATATACAATGATATCTATCATTGCATTCAAATTTAACAAATCCATTGTAATAATGACCTATCCTATAAACGAGGTACACTCCACCCCCAACTGTACAGCAAAGCTAGGCCCACCCGTTCTTTTTTTAATCTTTCATATAAATTTTAATTTTTTCATACCTACACATTTTTTTTTATTATAAGAGATTGTTTTTAAATTTAATGTTAGTTCATGGCTTATTTATTAATTTATCATACATAGAAAATATTTGGTAGGATTCTTCAGTTTAATTCAATACATTGATTTTATGATATTGTAAATTATATGTTAATATAAATTGCAATATTGTTTTTAGGAAATCATTTTTCAGAAATGCCTATGTCTCAATCACAACCAACTCCAGTACAGACTCTACCAGGTAATTGAAATGACAATAAATGACTTTAAGCTGGTTAACAGACAATTGTCAAATGTTTCAGTTTCATAGTGGTGGAGTTTTAATTTATGTTTATACAACGCAAGGTCAATTTAATTACATCCTACGTGAAAATTAGTAATAAAAAATGTTTTAACACTTATAACTAGAGCTCGGATTTAAATGATCTATGAATATCAACAAATGCTCTTTCAAAAATGCATTTATGACCTAAAAGTTTTTAAGTATACCTTTTCAAAAAATGTATACAAAAATAAAATGCAAGTATTCATAAAATATGTGACATATGAAATTACACTTGCAGTAATTTCGACATAATAGGAAACACGATCAAAAGTGTCTGATAATTGGTCAAAACCCACATGTACCACAAATATTATATTAGTGTTTGATAAGAAAATACTCCAATAAAAGATTTATGTAAATAAACCAGCTAAATGGTCGATGTGACATACAGATAAATTTCAGCCTTGTCTTACCTAATATTGATTAACAGATGTTATATTGTTTAAAATAAACTTTATATTTAAATATAGTAATATTTTTTCAGTCTTAATACGAGAAAAAGATCAAAAATATCTCGAAAATTTTTATAATTCATTAAAAACGTCAAATATGCCCCAAAAAAATTATGTAGTCAAACATTGAACACATTTGTAGTTTGGAAAACAACACAAGATATTCCAAAATAATATGCAAATGCATTGATATCTGGCTCTTGGTTATAACAATCAAGTTGCGACCTGTCAAGCTCTTGATATTTTGAAAAAATTATAATTTCTTATTTAAAAAAATTAACCAAGTTATAAATAATAAATTACTTTTGTTTCTTCATGTGTTCTTAATAACTTTATTAAAATACAATAAAAATAATGAAATAGTAAAATTCTGAAATAAATTTTATTAATATTAAAATCATATGACGCTCTTGAGTTGGATGCAGAAATATTTGAGAAAAAAAAATATTGGACCTGGTATTATACTAGGATGTTATTAATTTTATATAATATGGAAGTTTTTTTTCAGGAAATATTTATTCTGATGTGTCATCTCAATTTCAACAAGTGAAACCATCACAATTACAGTATCAACCAAGTAAGTAGAAACTACTAATTTTATAAGTATTTCTTATTCATATTATCAATGTTGAATGTAAATACTTTTAAAATGTTTTGTTTTATTTCAAAGAGTAAATGAATTTATTCTCTTATGTTCCCATCAATTTTTTTGGAAGTATACTAATTTCATTGACAAGTCCTTCATATGGCAATTTTTATGAGAAATACGATGATCGTAGTGGGTGTAAATAAATATTAACAAAAATAATTAAATAGTAATGATCATCTGATGTAAAAAATGAATATCCATTACATAATGTATTTAAACAATAATATTGTTAAATCAATTGCTATATTATATTTCATATTTCTTCACATACTGCTGGAAAGTATATGCAGTATACTTTCAATATAAAGTTGAGATCATATACGATGTATATGATAGTATACCATATGTAGTATACACCTCTGCTCTTAAACCTTCCACATTTACAGTTGATATAATTCATGACTGGACAAAAAATTCTATCATTATTTATTAAAGATTTTTAGTATTTATTAATGTTATTAAAATATGTTATAGGTGTTTATCCTGGAATGCCACTTACAACTCCGATATCTTTACCAGGCATGCCTCCAATAACTGTTAGTGCTACTCTACCATATTCAGCAATAGAAAGCTTAAACATTGATCAGAAGAAAATTATTATTAATAATAATAGTTAATTAATAATTATTATTCATGTAATTTTTACTTATTTGATTATAAATAAATATTATAAGTATTAAGTAATATAAAATTTATAATTATTAAATACTCAACTGAAACCACGAATTTTATAATAAAAAATGTATTCAAATATTTATTAGTGTTTAATAATTATATTTAAGGTCTTCAAAATAAAACATACATATTTTGGGTTTTTACATATTGTGTTTAATAATTGTACTTAAATCCTAAAAAAAAAATTGTATAAAAAATATATAAGAAAACAAATTATGGATAATGCTAAATTAAGTTATCTCGATTAGCTTAATTAATTTTCAATGTATCTCATTGACCAATTTTCTATAAAACTATAAATTTATTATTTTCTGAAAAGAAAAAAAAACAAGTTACTTCAAGTTATTTTATGAAATAATATTAATTTCTATACTTATGTTTTTTTGATGAATGGCGATCTCCGCTATCATCATGACGTCGTTTTTCACTTCCTGAAGACTTATGTCTAGAGTGGTTTCCACTGCTACTGTGACGATTGCTACTACTACTTGATTTATGATGGGATGATGATTTACTTTTAGATGGACTGTAAAAGAATTAAATATTATGATTAAACAAAATTAAAATATGTTACATAAAGATCTCAGAATGATATATAATTCCTTTTAGCTTTTAATATTAACCTAAATTAATTTTTGAACATGCATTTTAAAATAAACGAAGCATAACTATTAAATAGTTAACTTGGTTAACTTGTATGATTATTTTGGAGGATCATAAGTGTTTAAAATCTATGTGTGTAGATCATAAAAATTACATACATGAATATCAATTATTTTTCTTATGAATCTTTAAAGATTATTAAGTATTTCTTAATTTGCATTCCATTATTGGTTTCAAATAAAAACAAAAAAAATATTTGAACCTCAATGTCATGAAAATGAGGGAACAATTTTATGGTTGCAGGAGAAAAGCTTGAATTCTTTTCAATTTTACTTGTTCGTTTCTGGGTTATTTAGAAAATATCATACATTATATATTCAGAATAATCATTGTAGAAACCATGGAAATAAAGATACTATCCATCTCTTAACAAGTTTTAGAAACCTTATTTCACCACCCTTAATTTTCTTGGTACAATTTTATCTCAAAACATCAGGAACAATTGCATAAACATTGGTATACATTTAGTACGAACTTCAAGCTAATTTTAGCAAGAAAAACAAAATTATTGTTTCTATAATATTTACTATTTGTTAGTTCACAACATTAAATTTCCAAGAGCTTAGAATTTAACCATAAACAAATACAATATGGCACTCTTTTCTTCTAAAGATTGATTATAGAATAATTATTCCATAATTAGTGCTTCTAACTTGTGTCAAGTTATTTTTTAATTTGTATTTTAGTCTTTAGGTATTTTTTTTTTTTTAAATTGTTCACTATTATTTTCCAAACAATTTATCTTATTCTATATCTTAGTTACGCTTCATATACTTTAAAAGTAAATTCAATGATTTTGTCTTATACCTAACTTGAATATTTTCTTTTCTTTAAAAAATTGATATAATCATTAACATCTATAAACATATAGAATATTTCGATTGTAAAACTTAATTTCTATTGTGCTTAATTATAGTAAACAACAATGCTGAAAAATAATACTAAAACGGTAACATTCAATAGAACAAAACTATTGATTATATCTAATAATATTAGAGTACAAAAGTTCAAACTTAAAGCAAATTTAATAACAACTAACATTTTACTGACCTATTATATTTAAAAATATACAAATTTAAGTGCCAAAAAATACAGTTACATTTTAAATTATTTTCATATAATGAAAACATTAAACAATAATTGATAAAAAAACTTAACTATAATGATAACTACAAGCCTACACTTATCGCCAACACTTTAAAAATAATACTTTACCTTGGATGATTGCTAGAAATAGATTTGCTTTTTTGAATTGAGTTTTTTGGAACATTATTTGTTTTTGTATACGACATAGAAGATTGTCTAAAATGTATAATAATGTCGCTATATTGTGAACAATTATCCAATCTATTTTATTTTTATTTTTGAAGAAAAATTACTGCCACAATTGTACAACAAAAACATTACAGAATAACTATTTTCTTAATTTAAAAAACAATGGTTATAATTAGGGATGGTATTTTAAACCAATGTCATCTTATTTTCTGATATTTTTATAATTATTCAACATTAAGTATAAATGACAAAATCTTTATGAATTTTCAACTACCTACAAAATAACATGTAAATCATAGAGATTTTGACATATTCCATAAATATTTTTAACTTTTAGCGATTATAAAAATAATGGGTAATAATTATTAAATTTCTTTGTAATTGAGATATGTATAAATTATATCATTATTTTTTTCGAAGATCTTCAATCTATACATACTTTTTTTGTAAAATAAGTAGGTTTGATAAGTAAATACAATAATATGGTAAGGGGACGATCACTCCACAATATTTATAAATATGCTTATTCATATGGTTAATATTTAAAACCCACTTTTACCACAAATTAATAATACTTCCAATAAATTTTTTTTTTTTTTCTGCAGTAATTTGCTTATTATTTTAACTTTGCATTATATTAAATTATAATATAAATATAAGAGCATTTATTATTCATTATTTTACCTGTGCTTATCACCACTACTTGATTTTTTATGTGATGAGGAACTTTTAAAACGGCTACCACTACTACTGCCAATTTTCTTTTTTGAGTATTCATCATGGAACTCATTTCTATCACGGTCTTCTTCAGCAGCTTCTCTTTCCAAATCTGACCAATCTTTTCCAGATTCATCAGAAGAACCTAATTCTTCTTCTACGATGCAAAACAATTTTTTCACCAAAATATTAATGATTAAATTAAATAAAAAAAGGAAAATAATACCATCACTGTCAGAATCCTCGGAAGCTTCTGAATATTCAGATCCATCATCATCTGATTCTTCAAATGATTCAACATCTGATGGCTGGAAAATAAGTAGTTTTACAAATTTTAAAACATTGTATGACACATAAATTAATTTTGAAAGACAATATGAAATTGAATATAAAATATTTTAAAATATATAGAGTTTTAGATTTTGCTTGATTAGAATTTTATATTATACTTGGCTGAGATAAAAAATAATTTTACTAAAAATATCTACCCTTCATCAAAATTTCAATAATATAAATATAATAAAATTTTATTTTATAGCTATTTATATTATAGATAAACTAATAAAAATACCTCATAGGGTTCATCCTCTTCTTCTTCTTCATCAGCTGCCCCTTCTTCATCGTCAGATTCGGGATCAAGGAATGTCCAGCCTCCATTTTCAAAAAAACCTTCAGGATCATCAGTAATTGTTTTCATAATTTTAGTCCAATTTAATGACTGAATACCTTCAGCGTATCGAATGTCACAAGAACTGTAAACAATTTTTTAAAATAATTAAATAAATTATTAATTTAAACAATGTATGATGCTATATGTATCTATATGGAATTAATATGTACAGAAAAATGAGAAGTGAATTTTTAAATAAATACGGTTCAATGAAATAACTATAATATATAAATTACACTATTTAAATTGTAAGTTAATTAAATATCAAACTGTATAATTGTTTAAAACATACTTTAGCCATTCTTTAACATGATCCAACATGTTCATTGGTATAGCGTTAACCATAACAACTTTCTTTTGATAATCTTTAAAAACAAATATCATATCAAAATTTTTTAAATGGAATTGAACTCTTTCAAAATGAACCAATTCAACATCTTCCAAAGTTATTACAAATGGTGGCCATTCAGTAAAGTTAACAAGACATCCACTAGTGGGTTGCAGAAGAACTGTGCTTCTAAATGGTGCACCGGGAAAACCTAAATCCCTGAATGGAGTATCAAACTCTATTTCTTGTTTTGTCACTGACTCTACCTAAAATTATTCAACAGACATAAATATAAAATGTGAAAATATAAATATTAAATTAAATTAATAGTGTACTTTTTCACAAAAACTTTTGAATGCAGTTTTTAATTTAACACGTAATTCACGTTCAGATTGTTCAGCAGCTAAATCATCTCTATCATGCATATGCTGATGTTTACCCAAGTCTGTAGTTATTTCTCCAACTTCTGTATAGAATTGTACATCTAAATGTTTTTTTTTTCCAAACATAATAGCATGCTGTTATAATAAAATTTAAACAGAATTAATTGAAATTGTATCAAATGACGTTTTTATATAATGAATATTATGGTTCTTAATTTTTACTTTTAAATGGAAATGTAACAATATTATCATTTCACCATCACAAGGTTGGAAGAACGCATTTTTAATATTGTTGTATAAAATATCAACTTTATCTCCTCTGACTGAGTTATATCTAAATCCATTAGAATGAGCTTCCAAAGTACCTATAATATAAAATATATACATTTAACTCACAATAAAGTAATTAATTTTTTTTTTTAATTGTACCAGTCATTCTTTTGTTAACAATATTTGGTCTAATGTACAAGTCCTTCAATTTTGGGTTTCCCTTATTAACTGATAAAACTAAGGAATCTTGTTTAACTAAATCCTCTTTTTCTTTTTCTTCAGCTTCCCGAGTTTTAAATTTCTTTTGTACTTCTTTAATTATACGATATGCATTCACTAAATTTGTTGACGCTGTAATTTGTTCTCCAGGTTCTCTTGTATTTGAGCTTCGATAAGTTCTTAAAAGTAAATAATTATTAAAGATTCATCAAGATTAAAGATTTATCAAGAAATATTTATTTAAATACTTACAACTCTTTAACAAACATTGATTCTGGATTTTGAAAATAACTTTCACCTCTTGCTAAAGCAGCTCCAGGGTGGAAAAAGTTAATTCGTAAGTATGTGTAATCACCTTCAACACTCTGGGAAATATTTTTAATGGTAAATATATGAAAAGGAACAGGAATACCAAACACTGGAAGTATAACTGTTTCATATTTTTTGTCTAAAAACAAATGTAATATTAAACAAGAAATTTCATAAGATATGACACAGTAATACAACATATAATTAATTATCCGCAAAATAAGTATTCTGATAGATATTCATAACTCACCAACATAAATTTTAAGATCTTTAACATCTCTTTCTTGTGGCATTTGATTACGATATTTATAAGACACATTTGACTTCCGAACCTTTTGGGCTTCTTTACCACTAGATTGTTCAGCTAAACGTTGTTTGGCAGCTTCATTTAAAGCCACAGCCAATTCTTTTTGATGTAATTTACGTTTTTCTTCACTTGAAGAATCCATCTAAAATAAATTAATATAAATAATAAAATATATATACAAAAATATAGTTAACATTAATTACCCTAAGTTTTGATTCAAGGACCGCTGTTCTCTTTCCTCTACTGACAATTGGTTCTTGTTTGGGCTCATTTTCTTTTTCATCATCCTCTTCTTCGTCTTCATCATTATCATTCAAATAAATGGCAATGTTTTTAATTTTTTTTTTTGAAGGAGTCAATAAAGTAGCGGCAGTATCCTAGAATATATATTTATTTGGTTATTAAATTAACTAATGTTTTAATATTAATAAAATTCTGAAAGAGCTAACAACATGCTCATTTAATTTATAGTAATACTATTGTATATTGAATACTAAATAAATATACATATAACCACAACATTTAAAAATAATTAATTTTATACCAAGGTTATCTTGTAAAATTGTACTTTTCCATAAATAAAATAAACACAGTCAAATTGTTTCAATTACATTTTTTAAATAAACTTATTATAAAATTTGTATTAAGTTCTTCATAAATAAATACGTTTAATATAGTTGTAGTTTGTAAAATACTTACTTCGTTTATCAAAACTGTATCCCCAACATACAAAGCATAAACTTTACTTTCTTTATCAGATCCTTCCTTATTTGTTAATCCAGATAAACCAACAGACAAATTATAAACTTGTCCTTTTTTTATTAAAGCAATGGTTTTAGGTGCTATCATAAGTGAACCTTCACGAAACTCAATACCCATAACAAATCTGAAAAAAACACCATTCAACAACAGTATATAACTCATTTACAATTTAATTTCAATTCTAACTAAATATAAAATATGAATTAGGTATACTTAAAAAATCAGACATACCCAAAATTTTTGGTTAAAAAGTCTACTAGACTTGGTTTTTCTTTCTTAGCAAATTCTAAACCAGCATTATAAACATCACATAATTTGTTTCCCGGTTTTAATTTTGATATTAATAAATCTTGTAAATTGATCAAAAATTCATAATTCAACTTAAATAAAAAACATTTTTTTTAAAGCTTTCTTATATTATTAAATATTAGTCTTTACATACTCGTATCTCTTCAGTAGGATTAACAAGAATTGTTCGAATAAGATTTGAACAGTATGATTTATATCTTAATCCTAGACTGCATATTATCACTCCAAAATGTAAAATATTTTTATCACTAAAAATAATAGATTGAACAATAGCTATAAAAAGTAAATTTAATACAATTTAAATACCTAGTAGCTGAAAATTTTAAGCTATAATTGCCTCCACTTTGAATAATAGGTGGATAGCAAAATTCTAGTTGTGATGGATCAACATTTGTTGGCAAATATTTTTTATCTGAAATTGCTCCTTCTAAACCTTCAACAAGTTTTGTATGTTTTACTTTCTAAATATACATAAATATAAATTTGTATTAATATAAAATTAACCTTAAATACTATGAATAAAGTTAATCTAAAAAAAAAAAAATTGTACATAATTACTTTGTCTGAATCAATTATTTCCATAATTTGTTCCTTAAGATATTTTGTAAACATTTCTACCGAACTCAAACTAGCTTTCTTCATTAATGTTACTTCATTCTCAGCTTTTACACTCAAAATATAACCAATTGCAGAACTTATATCAACCTTCATAAATAATTTATTAAAGCCATTAATATATCAACAATAAAATAATAATAATAATTAATACATACAGTTTCAAAATCTCCTTTGTCGAATTCTGATTTCCATGCATCCATAAATGCACCTGGGTATTTTTCTTTCCCAAATATCCCAACCACTTTACCATTCTTGCTACTTTTAATAGCTTTTATTAATTTATCAAAGGTATCTTTATCATTGCCGCCCTACAAATGACCAATGACCATGAAAATTAGAGGAATACATTTAAAATTGGTAAATATTAATTATTAATGCACAATATAATTCTTTTAAATGACATAGATTTATTGAACTTTTGACATAAAAATGGGTCAATATTTAAAAAATAAAAATATCCAACTTACTTTTTCTCTTGTGATTAGTTTTACAAAGGGACAGTCTGGTTCTTTAACATTTTCTGCAGGTTTTAAAAATTCAACTTTTTTTTTACTAGCTACAATATAAATTCCTTCAGCCGTAAATACAGATACAGTGTCTGTTAATTCATATCCAAACAACCAAATCTAAAAAGAAATTATAAAATACATTTGATAAATGATTAAAATTCAAATTTAAAAAAAAAAAGACTAGATTTCCAAATCTCTGTATTGGTATTGTAAGCTTGAAACCTATGTCACTGAACTCAAAAAAAACAGCTCATAGTGAAAGAAGTTAGATTGACCAAATTATATTTCTAAAGATAGTTGCTATAGTAACAAAACAAATTTTCTTAATAAGATAGGTTTAATTTTAAATCAAAAATCTGTAGTGCCCACAAAGAGCAAAAATATAAGTGAATATTTTCAAAAATGTCTAATTTTTTTATTATTATTGACTACAAATTTTATAAATATAGTCACTAATGGAGCAGTACATGATCAATTCTGGCGGAAATTAAATTCAAAACTTGATTTTGGTTAAGATTAAGTAATTTTTCGTCGATTATTTGGAAAACTGTTGAGAATTAATTCAAAAAATAACTCATTTTACAGTTTAACTAGATACTATTTATCAAAACCACCCATGTCTGTGATAATTAGAATTCTTTTAATCAAAATCACATACATACACACACAAAATTAATAATTAACTAGAAACATACACCATGGTAAAACCAATACATTCCTCGTTTTACTCAAAATTCAATATTAAACTTATTCAACACTATTATTTATCTGTTTAGTTGTATCTAAAGCAGTCAATACAATAAACATTAAGCAAAATATGCATTAAATTAATTATGCAACTTTAATTATTAAAATAATCAAAACCCGATATTTTTTATAGTTGGCATAAACATTTATATTATAATAAAAGTATGCATACTTGATGAAATGTATAAGTTTTTGAATTTATCTTTTAAAATTTAACCATGTTATTAAATTAACAGTTATAGATGCTGAAGGAAGCATTATTTTCAAGCAATAATATTCAATACTACATAAACGTGCTACAACAATATTCTTTTATTAATTCTACACCTCCCTTGTAGATTTAAAAATTTCACAATCCCCTTAAAAATTTAAAACATTATTTTTTTTTTCATTCTTAGCAAGTAAATATACCATATATGTAATGAGTCATTCTCATTAAGTATATTGTAAAAAATTAAGAGTAATAATCATCACTAATGACTACATATTATTCCTTTTTTTTTATATAATAATAATTTAATATTTATATACTCTGTGATGACTACTTATGCCTATCAGGGAAACATTGTGCAATAAAAATGGTTCTTAAAATGGAAATAAAAATCAATGAAACCCAATCTTCCCATACTACTTTCACTCTTTGTTCAAGGGATTGTTATCTTATCTCACTAAACATATTAGTGATCAAGCTATTATTATAGTTGTTTTTATAAGTCTATTTCCCTTTTGAATAATTTTAAATGAACTATGTTTTTTTACTAACATGGATATTCACAAAAGATTTCTTACTTAAATACAATTTCATCTCAATATGACCTGTAAATAACCAAACCTTAAGTCAATCCAGGATATACAACTATATGCCTTCAAACTAAGAATGTAGTAGTTTATTTTTGTAAAAATGCATTTTCAGTATTAACTGTATAGATTGCACAATGTAAATCTCATTTCAAGTCTAGATAAATACATTTAGGTTATTTTATTATATTATTTATATTATATGCATATATGATTATTGTTGTGGCATGGTGTAGCGGAGTGGTTAGCCGCACTTGCTAATTAGTATTGCAGTTAAGCTCCGTCCGGCGTCGTTAAAACGGGATGGGTGACCATCCAGGTTTTAGCGACGTTAACCATGCCACATATACACATACGTGTTCCAAAAACCCACAGTAATAAAAATCTATCTAATCCAACATCTAATAGCCTCAGTTGCCGCGGATTAACTAATAAGTAAAAGAAAAAAAAATTATTGTTGTTGAATGTATATACTAAGGATTTTTAATTAAAAGCATAGCTTAAATTAAGACAAACAAATTCACCATATTACAATAATTTTTATTAAATTTATCGGTCTACCTGTAAAGATGATGATTTACTGTAGATAGTATAGTCATCAACTCCTACAGCACATGTAAATGCATCTAAATTATTTAAGGCTCGGGCATTTTCATCTTTATTATTCTGAAACACACAAATATAATATTTTAATTTTAATGAATAAATATTGAATAGTAAGAACAGTTGCAAAATTTTTTATAATAAATTAATGACAAGGCAAGGTATAAAGGAAAATTTTTAAAATAAACTTTTCAATAAAAGACAATAAATTGGTATATAATTAGTTGTTAAAAAATGATAAATCTGAGAGTTCAATTTAATAAATATAGTTAAATATGTTTCATTGGACATTGCTCAGAGTAATATTTATGTACTTTGATATGATATAAAACATTCAATATTCTAATATTATAAAATTTACCTACACCTGAAAAAAAATAGAAGCTAATCCATATATATTTATTTCAACCTAGATTTTATAAAACAATTTAAAGAAAATAAGATAAGTATATTCTTAAAATTTAATAAATAAAAATAAATAATCGTTAACAATTTGCCTGTAATTAAGGAAACATAAAGAATTACAGAACAATTACCTTCCAGAAATTATATAGGTGTTTTATACGCTTAAAAAATGTTTCTTTATCTAATGCCACTGACGGCATTGTCAATACACATTCAAAACTACAACTAAATTAACAAATTGTTTTAAATTATACAAGAATATTAATTTACACGCGTATTTCTAAAACTACTTAGGTCTTAAGACACGTTTAGTACCGTCGGATTTCCCTCTAAAAAACAACTTAACAACGTACTTGTACTATAACCAGAAATTTAATTCGTTCAATAAAATATCAACAAAACAATATAACGTCTATCATGCTTGTAGATGTCGCTCTTAGTGTTTCAAATGTACAGTGTAGCCAACGAATATTTCCATCAGCTGCTATCTCTTATCATATACCTAAAAAATGAAGATAAAAATTAATTCTTCTATGCTGTGCTTATTATAATCCTGAAACATAGTAAATTAAAATTAATCCATTTCTTTAGAATATCTTAATAAGTATGAGTTTCATAAAAATGAGTTCCTTAATCAAACTTGCTCAGGTTTCTAAAAATAATGTTCGGTTGTTTCAAGTAGTCCAACGTCAAATTGCAACATCCAAAAAAAGTCAAGAAGTGTGTGTTACAAATGCTGCAATCAATGAACAAGAACCAGTAATATTTTTTAATGAATACCACAGAAATTTATAAGATATATCATTTATTTATGCTTACATTTAAAATTTGGGAAGTATAAATTATAAATTAATTACAGATACCGATATTTCAATTTCTTAAACTTATATTACAGCTGTTTTAATAATAAATTTATCATTATTTTATTAATTTCTTGAAGAAAATTAAAATACTCATCTGGTGCCTAAAAATAGAAATTAAATTTAAATTAATGCCTTAGGTATGAACTATGGTGTATATAGATTTAATTATAAACAGTGGATTCCACCTAATATGAGCAAAATAGTCTGGTTCCAATACAAATATAAAAACTTTTTCCTTATACAGTTCTTGTTATATCATAGCCATCATAATTTCTAGTGTGCTTTTGTACTATAATATTTATGATTGATAATAACACTATAGTTTAGCCCTCTAATATAATAGCCCTATGGTTATCAAATTCTTATTTATCAGGTAGTTACTTTAGTCTTAAATAGAATCGTGTTGTGTCCATCTTACAAATGAAAACAAATCAGGTATGTGTTCAATAGTTCAAATGCTGCGTTTTTAGCTTCAATATTAGAGGAATCTGACCTAATATCAAACATCATGAGAAGAACATTATCTGTATTCTTTTGGTCGGCTTTTACATTATTTTAATTTTTAAGCTAGTTATGAATATGTAAAATATTACTTTATAATAAAATTCATAGTTAGCTTAACAATTAAAACATTGTAAAAAGCCGACCAATAAAATACATATCATATTCTTCTCATAATGTTTTATAATAGGTAAGATTATGCTAACAACACTGCTTTGGAATTATTGAACGCACGTTTGCTATTTACAAGGCGGATCCAACATGTCCGTATGTGTGGTTATTTTAATATACAGATTATACAATATAATATATTAAATTAATGAATAAAAACATAAATCATTGGGAGAATTCTTCAGTTATGTCATTCAAGCCACATACTCTTACTTATACTTTTAAACTTTTTACTTTATCACAATTAATTATTGAATAAATTTTTTTAGATTTTAAGCTAAGTATGGAATGCATTAACTATTATTATTATATCTAATATTTTTTAATAGTTGTAAACAATTGATAAATAATTACTAATTCATTATCTTTTTAGCCGAAACGTAACTGGCAATCATATGGGTTTGAAAAAGATGATGAGACGAAAGACTTGAATGCTATGCATGCAACAGGATTTTTTTCCATCACTTTGTGTATAGTTGGTGGTATATTTATCTTAACATATATGCCTGACTACAACAATAAAAATTGGGCAGAACGGCAAGCTTTTCTTGAGTTACGAAGAAGAGAAGACCAAGGCTTACCACTTATTGATCCTAATTACATTCAACCTGATTTGATGAATCTACCCAGTGAAGAAGATTTAGGTGACCTTGAAATAGTAATTTAATGTTTTTATTAATTATGTTGTTACAAAAATACCAATTGTCATATTTAGTAAATTGAATAATATAATTTTCAATTAAAAGAAACCAAGAGTTTCAGTGTATAATAATCAATATTTTTATTTTACAAGTCTGCTGACAAATAAATTGTTTTATTCATCTTTAAAGTGATATTTTCTATGCTTGATCATATGATACATTTCTGTAAAAACTAATCCACAAATTCCACATGTAACTAATTCATTTATGTTATGTAATTCTCTATGTTGTTTTAATGTAGCTAATTCACTAAATATATTATCACAAAGAACACATCTAAATGATAGTTCACCTTTATGTACTCTAAAATGAATATCTAAAGCGCATCTGAAATTATACAATATATTTTAATTAATTTTAGTATGGAAAGTAATATTATAATTACCTAGACCGAAATTGACCCAAACATATGCCACACATGTACCTCATAGGACCATTTTTATTCGTACATTCATTATAACTTTCTGGATCATCTACAAAATCTAATTCTGGTTCCCACATCATTCCTATAATATCAATATCATTGTCTCCCAAATTAGTGTTTTTGTCTCTTAAATTAATTGTTGACAAATTCAATTTGTCTAATTTATTTTGATTTATATGTACCAAAAGATCTAGTTGTGTATCTGATTTCTCAATACTATAATTCTTGGTTAATGAATTCATAATAGCTGCATCTATTTTAGCTCTTAAAAAAAAACAAAAAAAAAAAAATTGAAAGATCAAAAAATTAAATAAAAAAAAATTTTCAAGGAAGTACTTACCCATAATCGAATGAAATATCGTGATTATACATTTTATTTTCTCTCATGGTTCGTAAATTATACTAGTACATGTGCATCAGAGCCTAGTTATTGAATTACTGATGTGGATGTAAGATTTTTCTACTCCTTTTTAGTATGTTACTACCTATTTCGAATCCTAAAAGGGTTGTAAGGACCATGACGAATTTTATGGTTTTAAATCATTATTTCCCTTAGATATTGGAAATCATAAATTATTCTTACAAAAATGTAACAATAGGGTCTGATCAAATATTTAAACCAGTTCGACGGATTTTATTGTCATTTATAACACTTACAATAATAAAATAGGTGTCATGACAAGGGTTGTAAATATTGAAATAATGACAGTTGGGTTTCCACAATATAATGCACTCAATGAATTTGCCCATAATTCATGAGCGTGCCAGATTGCGGAGTTTCAAAATAGGCCTATGCACAGGTCACATACTATAGCAAACATTTTTACTGACCTCATTTTGCTTTTACAAAATACAAATCAGTAACCACTCATAGCTCTAATAATATTTATTAATTTACAAAGAAGTAGGTAAGTATTGAAATGCTACTATTAAAACAATATTGGTGAGATATACTCACTTAATTAATAAAACTCAAGAATTCCTTATAAAAGTACGAGTTGAATGTTTTAATATTTTCATTCTCCAAATTACTGAGTAATGACATTATATTTATGACAAGCACAATTTTATTCAAGTCTCAAGATGATTACATCGTACTGACAAAGTGATAACTGAGTCTGAGACTGAGTACTAACTGACAAGTGACAACCTAACTACGAATCCGTAAATAATTAATAAATAAGTATATTCATCCATGCTAATGAGTGCCGAGTGGTGACTAGTGACCCACGTCCCACCGGCCAACGCCATACTCCCATACTAATTACTAGTTATTTATTACGTATTTTATAGGCTTTTGGTTTAACCGAATAACATAAATAAATTTTTAGTTAAAAACTGTGTATAACAGGAAGTTGGGAAAGCACATATTTATTTTAAGATTTTTCTATAAATACCGATTGTATAACAAATTGAGATCACAGTATCAGACTAATATAATAAATAATAATAAACTTAATATAATCTGCGATTGTATGATAAATCAAAGATATAAAAAAATAATATAATATTATATAATATGTCGATAAAATATATTTTTAATACATGTTTAATATATTTTGTAATTTGTATTCGGCATCAGCAGCACATCACGACATCACGTCCATAGAGAATAAAGTAAGTAAAATGCTCACGGCTTTAGCGTTTAGGTAGCCTTTGATAATCCAATTACTTAATTGACCCTATTATTTTGTAACTCTTAAAACAATCAACTCATTAGAATTGTCAATTGGTCCATGCTTACAACTTAAGGATATGATCATTCAGAATGACAAAATAAATAAACTAAGAAATAATTTGTCATGAGATTCAATACTGCAGCCAATCTCAGCTGCAAAGGATTGATCAAAATCACATTCCATTGGATGTATTAGTTTTAAACGCGAATCTTAATTCGTGGTTTTAAAGTTGAAAATGATCAGGTAGATACAGACGTATGGTGAATTTTAAGTGTCAACAATTCGTAAAATAATGTTATTTTTGATATGGGTAACAACGGACAACAGTGTTAAAACTTAAAACAATAATAAATAAGTCAGAATTCAGTTTCTGGATCGTCAGATGCTATAAAAAAATAGTGTCATTCTGTGTCCTGTGAAAAATATCAAACTAAATTAATACATCTCTTTCGAGTATGATGATTATTATAATTTGAGTATATAAAAATAACGATATTAATGTTGTTACTTAATGGGTATTCTTTTAAAAAACAATTGACATTCACGTTTTGTCTATATAGGTCACGGGCCAACAAGACAAGTGAGAGATGTTAGAGGCTAGACTGGTGGTACACACCATAAATAATAGTACATTACAATTAATATTTTAGTTTAATAATAAATTAAGGGGATTTTAGGTACACATATATTCCTCTTGGGTGTATTTTTATTTAATTTGTTTCCGTATTGTAGTGCATCAATTCTAATAGAAATCATTTTCGTGATAGAAGAACAAAATCGTATATCGATACTAAATAATCGAGGTCAATAATAATGACCTCGATGTTTCTCAGGCATAAATTGTATAGTATACTAACGGAACCAATCGACCACCGTCCACCAGTATTATTATAATATACTTATATGAGTAATGAGTTTTCATTTCAGTTATTAATTATTATAACTTGCGTTTTAAATTTGGTTTTCATTCAAATAATGAAACAAATAACTAACAACAATATTTTTTTTTATTCGTAATCACTAATCAGTTATAATGTTATAATCAAAAATCACAACATTTGCGTGATATGATACGGAAGTCTAAAGCTTAACCAATATTTGTTGTTATGATGTAAGTTTTACACTTACCTATGTCTACTATATGAATGTATCATCCATATTCTACATGACTTCATGAAATGTTTTCGGAATTTAATATATTATATTTATTTGTTTTAAGTCATACTTTTTTCATTGAGATGATTTTCGATTAAGTAAGTAATAATGTTTACATATTTTCACTTTATTTCTGTATCTACCTTCTGTATTTTTATTCCATTTGATGCCTACTGGTAAAATAATGTTGTTTATTGCCTAGTTTTGAGTGTAATGAAATCAGATCATGGTGGAAAACGTGGTAAAAGAATGGTTATCAGAGTTTGCCACATTAGAAAAAGACGACTGGGCAACATTTGCTATTACAACTTCACAGAATAAAATACTCATTGAATCAATATATGCTGTGCTTGATGATACTCATAAATATGCCAAGGTAAATGTAGTAATTAATTAGTCAATGTACTAAGTATAAAAATGGTTTTTTCTAATGCAATTTATACATATCAGTACCCTATATTATACATTTGTATTCGGTAAGTTACGTCAATTTGACATAATTTTTATTTGGAATTTTCATTTAGGTATACCTAATTATATAATGTTTTACTAGTATTTGTATTATAATAGATAGTTTTCAAAATGTTGTTTCATAGGTGCCAAAATAGCAATATTCTAATTTCCAACATTTGGTTTAGTTTAAAAGAGTGAAAATTAAAAAATTAATATATTTTTATAGATATTTTTGTCGTTATTGAATAAATAAATATCTTGTATATAATATTCATTCTTTATTGATTGAAGATTTATGTGCATATAAGTTAAGATCACTTTGTTAAAACATTTATTTACCAAAACTATATTTTTTATAAAACCTTATTTACAAATGAAAAGGAATACTAGTAGGTTCTATTTGTTAAAATAAAAATGTTGTATTTTATATAAGAGATATTTTTTATAGACAATTGTGTCTAGTTAATACTCTGGGAAGGGGATAATTTTTTAAATATCCCAATAGTTTCCTAAACTAATGAAAAATGAGAAAAGATTGCAAATAATTTTAACAGAAATTGAATTTCCAACTTGCCAATTTTTTTTCTGTATTATTCTATTAGACTAGGATTTTGTATAAATATTTGAAATATTTTTAGTAAAAAAAATAAAAAATTGAAAATCGTATGTTTTCAAAAATATTATTAAAATCGTGTACAAGGCCACAAAAAAATTTAAAAATAACTCATTATGGTGAAATTTATACGAATTTCATGCAGAACCTATAAGTTTGAACTATTTTTAAAAATTAATGCAGATTCAAATTTTTTTAAAGTTAAACTTTGGCAGTTATATTTTTTAGAATTAACATTGTGCACATGAAAAAAGAGCTATATTTTTTTAACTTAATATAATTTCAATTTTTTTTACAGTTGATTGATCGTGTTTGTGGTGCTCTTTTCAATTGTTACCGAACTGAAGAAACTGACTTACATTTATTTGTTCTACTATTTTTACCCCACTTAACATATAGCTATCTTAATTCAATTGCCCATGTTGATAAACAAGTAAGATTTATCTGATTAATAGTACTTATCTTTAAATTTTACTCATTTATATTTACTTTTATATATACTTACATTTCATAAATAATTAATTTAAGTAAAATCTTATTTTATAATATTTAAAACAATTATTTATATAAACATATAATTAAATATTTTTACTGTCATTTAATTTTTAAATCTGTAATGTATTTGTTAATATTTGTAGTGTAGAAAACATTATAAAAGTTTACCTAGTTTTATTATTATTATTACTTTAATAGCACATGAAATAAATAATCATAATATTCTTGAAAATATTTCAGTTGAAATAGTTATAAATCATTTTTCTAAATTTCAGAAGATAAATATTTTTTAAAATAATCTGGATATAAACTTCAGTGTTTTTATAGTATTTTTGGGGATTTTAAAAGATTTCCTAAAATTGTCTTTAATATTAACTTTGTGCTTTTTAAGAAGCTAGAATTTATCTACTCATAACTAAGTTTCATTGTATTTTTTATTAGAGTTGTCGTAGTATTGAAGCATTAATAGTTGGAATCTATAACCTTGAAGCTGTTGATGAAAATAATACGCCAAGATTTATATCATTCCGACTGCCATCTTTAGCTCAGCCATCTATTTATCATGAAGTAAGTATTTATACAACTTTTATAAAAATAATATAGGAATTAATAGGATGTTAACAATTTTTGTATTAGCTCCTTGATTCTTTATTAATTCATGATAGTTAACTAGGCTGGTTAGTTAAAAGAAACTAAGTTACATATAAGTTTTATGGTATAAAATATGTTATATTTGTGTACAACAACTTTATTATGTAAAAATAATGTGGACTGCTTATGTATAGACTTTTTATATTTACTTTAGAGCCATGATTTTCTGTCTCTGTCTAGCATACATGTAATGGGAGTTTAGATCTTTTCTATTTTCAACATACTGACTGTTCAATTAATGCAATAAGAATTTTGAAAACTGATTTAAATTTGTATTTAAGTCTGCTTTAGATTAACTTCTACTTTTTTAATTTTGTTCTTCAAAATTTCACGAAATGAAAATAAACAAATTGGAAACATAAAAATCAACAAAAGTTAATTTTTGGGTATGTTAAGTACTTAATATAAAAAATATGAGAAAGTCAATCTAAAGAAGACTTCTCAACGAATTATAATCAGTGTTAAAAATTCTTATTGCATTAATTAATTGTTACGTTGGAAAAAGAAAACTTCTAAATTTCTATGTTGTGTATGTGATAGGATAGAAGATCATGATTTACAATCCCTTAATTAAATTAAGAAAAATTTTAAAAAAATACAGATCTACTTTTTATAATTAACTATTTCTAATTTTTATTTATTTAAGCCAAGCAGTTTGGCTCCGACTTCATTGACAGAAACCGCCATACGTCGTTTAGAGCAAAGAGACACTCATCCAGTTCGTCGAGGTCCATTTAATCAGATAGAAAGACTTTCTGCATCTAATAGAATGGAAGTTCTCAGCAATTTATATTTTATATACTATAAACATTTGAATCTTTTACCAGAAATTTATAATCCATTTGATCGTTTCTATAAAGTTACATCAAAGTAAGTGTTTCTATTTTTTTATATTATTTCTTTATTCTTTACTTAATTATGTTTTTTTGTTACTAGAATGGTTACTCAGGGTTTTCTTAATAAACGTTCTACATCATTCAGTAATTCTGATCTATCAACATCAACAACATTGCCTCGTATTCCATTATCCCCTAAATTTTTGATTCATCTTCTCTACTGTTTATACATTTCAATGTAAGTTAATTTATTAAAATATACAGTTAATACTAGAGGTTGTGAATACACGGATTTGTTATATTTTCATTATTGCTTATTTCATATTTTAATTGCTTTTTCTACCACAAGGTTTAGAAGAGCAATTAATCTGATTTTTAATATTTTTTAGTTTTAATTATCTTTGGCTTAATAGTTTAAAATTTGGGCTAACCTCAAATTCAAATATACTCAATTTGGAAATTAATTATATTTTTAAGTGTTATATTTATTTTTATCATACTGTGCTATTTTTAAGATTCAACTGTGGAAAAGCAGAAGCATTACAAACATTAGATGATATTTATCATCGTGCATGTTATAATTGTTATTGTGAAGTGATATTATTAGCAAATGCAATCAAAAATTCTTGTCAAGGATATTTTGAAGGTCAGTTAAAATACCTAAACATTTTGTTTTAAATACTTTAATTATTTGTCTTCTATATATATACTTTTAGGTAGACAATCTCCTAATGTATCATCAGTGGGTACGCCTGTAAGCAGTAATACTTGTAGTACACCAATATCTAAATCTATGATAACCAATGCATCATTCAGAACTAAAAAGTTACCAGGTAGAAAAAAATATACACATTGAGTAATTGAGTTATATAAATATTTATTTATAATTTCATAATAATGGTCGTAAGGTTATATGATTTTATTAAGAATTAATTACACAAAATTAATAAATTACTAACCAACATCCTAGGGCCGTCGTTTCCGGGGATTTTAATGTTTGAAAATATAACATTTATAATTCTTTGGATGTTTATATTCTTCATCTATTTGATATTATTAAATAGAAATTACTGACATAGTTATGAACAAATAAATACATTTTTATAATATTATTTTAAAATTAAGCATTTAAGAAATCATGTAGCAGAAAACCTATCGATTGAAGTCTTGTAATCAATATCTATATCTTTTTCACTGTTAAGAAGCATATTAAGCTTTCTAATCTGTCGTAGATTTTTAACCCATAACTGTGTCTTAATCTTAATCAAATATCTTCTTTAGTTATCAATATCAAAATTCCAATAGCTGTATAATACCACCACCTAAAGGGGCTTGAGGCCACACCCTCATGAAACACCGTATTGTGCCACCACTGACCTCCAATATTCACATATAATATCTTCTAAAGGCCTATGAAGTCATAAATATTATTTTAATTATTTATATATGACAGTAATAGTTATCTTTTACTTATTTTAAAAATGAAAATTATATTTTATGCTTAAATTGTTATATTATGAACTGATAATAATATTTTTTTTATTCTTTGTAACTGCTTGTATTGAACATTTTATGCAAAAACTCCCCTTTCTTAATTTATTTTGGGCTTTTAAAAATTACCAATTGTATTTATTAAACATTTTGTTTAATTATTTTAGATGACATTCCAATTCAGAATAATCAAGGAACATTTGATGAAAGTTTTGATACTGCTGCAAATTTATCATCAATAACAGAAGAATCTAATGATGTAAAAGATCCAAATTCTGATTCAGCACCAATTAAACGTAGTTTGCCAAAAATTGCTGCTAATTTTGGTAAAAAGACAGCTGAGAAAATAGCAACTGCTGTAAAAAGTTCTGGAAATACCAAAATTTCAAAGTTGAATACACAAAATGGTTCAGATATATACGAAACAGATGAAAGTGGTATTGATTTAGCTGGCTCTGATATATCCGACACTAAAACAGGTCTAGGACATGATGAACGAACAACTATGACACCATTATTGAATAGGAGAAATCCCAGTATGTCCGTTGAATTAGAATCTTCAAGATCGATTCAGGTAATTATTTATATTAATAATTTTTTCACTTTTACAAATTTATCTATATAATACAATTTCAAAAATTTATAAGTACAATTATAATAAATGAAATGTTTTCAGATGGGTGTTAATGTAAAGTGTTACAAAGAAAGATTCCATTAACTTTTAACCCTCATTCTTCACTATATATATTGGTAATACTATTATGTCGCATGTTAAACCTTTTATGACATTGGCTATTATTATATCCGAGTATTATGTATTTATAAATTGTCATGCTTTTAGTACAAACCCATTCTTAGTTGCACAAACTTATTTAGTAGTTACATGTAATAATTAGAAATACAAAATTATTTTTCTATCAATTTTTACCAGTAGATAGTTTTTTTTTTATTATTATTATTCAAATGAAACTTTAAATTTAAGTTTCTTGATATTTCTGTAGTGATTTCTATAAATTTTCTATTACACTTACATAATTTAAGTCTACCATTTGGTTCTATTAAAATATCTTCATGTTACAGAATATTAAATATAATGAAAAAATATTATCAACATGTAGCAGTTTAATAATTAAATTTAAAAAAATGCATAGTGTCATGTTATTATTTGATTGAAAACATTTTATATTTAACTGTGAAACATTGTTGCACAATACTATATATATATAATACTTATAATATTAATTTATTTACTATGTATTCCAAGTCTTCTATTTTTTTTTTTTTTTTTTATTTATTGAAATGTAACCGTTTATTATTGAATTTAAGTATTCAATATAGAGTCTAAATATCTTCCAAGTGTAAATAAGGTACCTTATTTTATTTTTCAATAAAATCATTGACCACGACTACATTTCTTTGTCACTGCTTTTTATAGGTAAATACCTTAAATTTTATATATCAATTTATATATAAATATAAATTAACAAGATAAATATAATTTATGCTAGATAGGTATATACTAGTAATTAGTAATATTAACCATAGAGTAATAATATTAAGTTAATACCAAGGTGGATATATATATTATGTCCACCTGGGTTAACACTTAATATAAGGTCGATATTTATTAACACATAGGTTATATTCATTTATTTAACATGAAGCTATATATAATATAACCATATTATAATAAAAAATAAATATGTATGATTTATTTCTGTTTATTTTTAAAAATAATGGTTTCTCTTATAAAGTGCTCTCTTAGATATATACAATATTACAATATGTTTCATATATTTTTGAGTGTACTATTTGAAACCATAGACCATAGTGTTTGAGACTGACTAGTGGCATGAACAGGGATTTTGTATACTAAAAGTTCATTATTTTAATTTGATAATAACATTATATTATTATTAATTTTAGGTATTCAATACGAATATAATTTTTAACTTTCCATGTTTACTCTCCTAGAACAGCTAACTTTGTTTTTACAAATCATAATAACATATTTGATGAAAATAAGTTAATGTACAGTTGCTGTTTTATTTTATCATAATAAAATATATGATTATTTTAGAAATGTTATTGCATATAATAAAGTATAAAACAATTATAATAATAGTATAGATATTCTTTTAGTATTTACTATAATCTATGAAATGTTATGCATTAATATTATATTATAACCATACATTTTAAGTTAATGATTATTCTATGATGTATAAAGGAAATTGTAATTTAATCATTATAATAACTATAAATTGGAATGAAAATGAATTTTCCTTGCTGTTTTTCTAAGTTGAATTTAATGTAGTTAAAAAAAATATGGAATATTTTTAAATTATTCTTCATAATTCATAAAATAATTTTATGTTACAGATGGAAAGTACTGCGTTATGACTTGCAATCAAATAATTAAATATATTGGGCTTCTGGAAAAAAAAGAAATTTGATGTGATTTTCTTAAAATGTATCAAAACTATTAAATTAGCTCTAGAATTTTATTGTGATAATCAAGATTAAATGTCTATATTAATTTATCTTATACTGTATGTACTTAATTAATTTTAATCTCATTTATGAAATTGTTATATTGTATGATAACAAATGTTATTAAAATTTAAATCAATAATGGTTGAAACCTTGTAAGTTTTTATCACTGTTAGTATATAGTAATTATTAGCAGTAAAAACAGTTTTCTGCTTTATCACATACCTCGTTTATATTTAATTATTAATTACTAAAAATTTATAAAAACTAATTTTATAAAATATCAAAATTATAATTAATATCAAATCATTTTTAAATTTTATAATAGCTACTGCTATTTTTAATTTTGTAATCTAAAACTGAAAAGTTTTCTGAAAATTATGTACAATAATTATGCTTGTGAATATATTATATGAAAAATAATTGATTGTTTGGAATGTCTTGACTAAGTAAATTCTACCCAAAAAAATAGATTTAAATGATACCCTAACTTTCTCATGATCCAACGATAGGTTTAGGTTACCTGTAAGACATATCGAGAATTTCTTCAAGGAGATTAATTAGTACAATGTAATGATTACATAATTTCACAGAGTAGTAAATACTATTATAAATAGAGCTCAGATTTCTAAACATTACAAACTAAACAAATAAACGCTAGAACATCTTACATCTTCAATAATATATGCACTAAAATGTTAAAATATGTATAAAAAAAAACATTAACATTTAGTTCTACAATATATTAAAAAGAAATAATTAACCATACATAATAGTCATCTACTTTTCTTCATTTTCACCATTTATTCCTACAAGTATACATATTGTTTTATTTTGGTACCATCAAAATATGTATATTTTATTCTTATATTATGAAATAAAATTATAAAATAAGCGTTTAAAATAGAAAAATGTCAAAATATGTACTAAAACTGCAAAAAGCATAAATTACACAATTAAATTGCAACAACTTGAACATAATGTATTATTTAAAATAAAAACTCTTTGACGACCATTTTTATAAGAACTTTCTCATGTCATAGATTTACATTTTAACTCTAGAACCAATATTTTATTATTGTTAGTAGCTCATTAGTAACTGATTCATTTTTTGGGATCTTTTCAAAAATTAATTATAATAAACAAACAGTATTTAGTTTTCATATAATTTTGTAAGTTTAGCAAATAATGTATATTCTAAATAAAATTGAATGTGGTTACAACTAGCTACATTATAATCATGTCTTGACTTCCCAGCCAACCTAGATTTTGTAGGAATTAATAATATATTTTTGACTTAGAACAGGTCTGATGTTATTAGTTGCTTACTTCTGGTTTTCAAACTGAACAACATATGATCTGCTACTAGACTGTACAGTATTTTATCCATTATAATTAAACTCACGAAAGATTGATCTTCGCAGAGCAGCATTTCTTCTACATTATGTATCTTTTTTAAGGAACAGGAAAATAATTTTTATATTAATAAAATCATTGTTAAAATATAGGGATACTTGACTAGAAACCATGTATTCCAGTATAACAAATTAAAAAAGATTTATGAAGAACTAATATATAGAAATTTCAAATATTTTCAAAAATCTGTATATTCTGAATTTTTAAAACCAAAAACAAACCTAATACCTTAATATACAAATACATATGTAACATACAAAGACAAGGTGAAATTGATCCACTTTATGACTTGGTAAAATAAAAATTTTTAAGTTTTTAAAATACATAAAATTAAATCAAATTCAAAAAATATTTATTTTAATGACACAATTATTTAAATTTATTAATAGAGAGAATTGTAAAAACAATTACAACACAACATAACTAACCTAAGTAAAAGTATAATATTCTTATTACTAATTAAATATGTTAAAATAGTAAGTAGATTTATTTTTATAGATTATTTACTATATAATAATACATCCAAACTTTTAAAATAAAAACATGAAAAACTGAAACAAAAAATGGCTGGTATACAATCATTATACTTTATTTACAAAAATAAATAGTAATTAACACTATAACAAAATTCTAAATTACTAAATAAAAAATGTATTATTTAATCAAATAAATTTATAGGGTCATATGTCATTCTCATCAACATGGATGAGATTATATAATAATCTTTAAAAATCATTCACAAAATACTAGCTGAATAAGGATGGTTTTAATAAGTTTTTTTTTTATATAACTCTTATATATAAATTATTCAAACAAATAGTTTTGTTTTTGTAATAAAAAGAAAAACTTAAGTTTATATCTTGGGACAGTTTAAAAATAAATAGCTCAAAGGTACAAAAATCATTAATCTAAAAATAAAAATTATATTAAAACCATTAAATTAATCCTTGACCAATATATAATATAATTTCATAATACACTCAAATTTTTCTTCCAATTTGTATCATTTAAAATAAATACCAATTATAAATTCACATTATTTTAACAAAATTAACAATAAGGTATATTTTACAAATCTGGAACATAATACTGTATTTTAGTAGAATAAATAATGAGAGTAATAAGAACAGAATATGTTGTACAATCAAAGGATCAACATAAAATGTATGAGAAAGTAATATCAAAAATTTGATTAAAATAGTACTTTAAGTATAATGTTAATGGTCATAAGTTTGATACTAAAAAAAAAAATTAAAATATCAATAATTAGTCTAAGAGTGGACTTGTATCAAGGATAGTAATTTCGATTATATGAAAGTCAATCTAAAATAATAAACTTATTATTTCACTATTATTGACATCTTTCTTTAAAACAAGAATATTGCAATGATTAGGTAAATGTATAACTTACATAATGGTACACATTTTTTTTGTGGTATCAGAATTATGTTCAGTTACTGTCTCTGTTTCTGAATCAATACATTTATTTGACTCCTCGGTTTCTAAAATACCACTATTGTCTTCACAAATATTTGTTTCAGACACTAAGGAATTGTCTTCCTGAACTGTGGCTTTAGGTTTGGACACAATTGATTCATTTTCACTTATGGGCATACCATTAGTTATTTTCTGAAAAGGATATTTCATAATATTCCACAATTTAAGTACTTTGCTGTTTTTCTGTTCTTGTTCTGGTGAATCTTCAAATTTTCTTTTTTTTTCATTAATTTGTAATATGCCTTCATCCAATGGTAAGATATTATCATCTTCTAATGTTATGTCAAAGTCTCCATGAGAATGTAATGGTGCTCTTGATGATATATTAAAATAAGATGCTGGAGATTTAGGGTTATTTACTTCCAAATCATCATCTCCCAGGTCATTATATTCATCATCATCTACTGATTCACTTGGAGAATATGGAATATCTGAACATTTGATTGAAATTGCCTGTAAATTTATTTTTTTTTGTTAATTGTTGTATATAACTTTATAAACATCTAATAACTTATATCCAACATCAAAAGACTATGTTTAATCCCTACTCGTCACTCGACTATGACATCCCCCAAATTACAAAATTGTGTAAAGAGATAAATCATAAATGTCAAAATTATTTTTTTTTATGTTAACTGGTTTCCAACTAAATAACAAAATGTCTTTACATAACTTAATGATTAAAAATATATAAAAACAATAATACCACCATTTATTAGATATTCCTTGAATAATTACTTTACTAGTATTCATATTTTTGATTAGTAAGAACTTACTGGAATATCCTTTTCGCCATTTTTTATGTCAGCTTCGTTTGAATTTTCGTTAGAAACATCTATATTTTCTGATTCTTGATCTTCTTGGGTACATATTGAGTCAATTGTAATATTACGATCTGTATCACTATCCAATTCTAAATTTGGTTCTAATGATGATGTATTATCAACATCAAAATTAATGCTATCAGTTATATTGTGGTTTCCATTTAATGAACCATTAGTGTCTTTAGACTTTTTATGATTCTGTTTCTCACAATCATCTTTGTCCGACTTTTTGGATACAACTTTTTTCAAAGTCAACAAATCATCCCCATTGTTAATGAATAAACAACGAGTATCTTTTCCACTTACCACAGCTTCGGTCATTTTTAATCTTAAATACCTAAAATCAAAAAATATATTTTATTTAAAAGAATGATTTTTATCACAAGAATGTGATATAGTCACAAAGTGTATATTCAACAATATTTGAATTTTAATATGCCGTTTTTAAATGTATAAACTAATTATTCTAATAATAAAATTAATTTATATTTAAAAGTTTTAATGGCCATATTATATTGAAACATGTAAAAATTATCAAACTTAAATATTCTTTAATCCAAAATATTTTAAATGTATAATAATACAAAACTAAATTAAACAAGATATTGTATTTAATTTACAAAATAAACCTATGAGGAATCACCATCATTATTTTTCATAAGTTAAATTATCAAGTAACATATATAGAGTATTGATTTAATTTTTTTTAAAAATCAATAGTAGTAAAATAGATGTTACTAAACATTTGACCAACAAGTACACCACACTTTCTTATACATTTATATATTTTTCTGGTTTCATATATTTGCATAGCTATTAAATAAAAATTAATTTCATAAAATAATAAACTTCTATATTCTTGTAGCTATTTTTTCATGAGATACTTTTTCAAAATAAGAAATATTTTTGGATTAACTGAAAGATGATTTGATGATTTTTTTTTTTCATAAGATCTCAAAATTATAATTGAAAATTTAAAGCATCTTAAAGTGTATATTTTATAGACTATAGTATGTATAATTTAGTTTATTGTCATTTTTTGGACATAATTAGTGGACAACTAATTAGTGATCTGCAATATACAGAAGTAAATAAATGACACACATTTTTAACAAATTTAAAACACATGAAATGGTATTTAGTTGTTTTTCTTAATATTTTATAACCTATTTATAATATTTCAAATATAATATCAGGTTAAGAATTCCATCACAAAAAACTTTAATGTAAATGTTTATTACATTATATTGTTGTGCGTACATAAGATTAATAGAAAAAATCTTTTCCCAATAATTTTTTTAATTAATCTGTTTTAAAAAGTTAATTAATAGTATAGAAAATACTATACTTCAATCTGAATCAAAATTTAGTTTAATTTAGAAGTATAAACATTTAGTAATTGGTATAAAATTAATATAAAACTAAATATTTTTTTTTGAAATAATACTATATTCAATTAATATAAACATCAAAAGTAAAAATTCATAAATTTACAATAGTTGATTTTAAAAAATGTATATAATTAAATTAAAAATTAGAACATTTTCCTGTTTAGATGGAAATGTATTTATTATGAAACAAAAATAATATATTATGGATGAAATTAATAAGCCTTATAAGTATCATACATAATAATACAAAAAAGAAATGACATTCGTTACATTCGGTACATTCGTTATTTTGTTATTTCAAAAATATTAGGAGAACAATTTAGAATTATTAATACTAATTTATTTATGAATTTTATAAAGTAATTAATTAAATCATGTTTATGTAGATGAAATTTATCTGTTTACAAATAAGCATTAGAATAAAAAATAAAACTAGTATATCAATCAACTGAATTTATTTAATGTAAATAAAGAAAGCAGATTTAATTGATATTTTCGTCCTCATCATAATCTTCAAATTCATCGTTTTCATTGTAGTAAAAATCATCATCTTCACTATCCGAACCATGACTATTATGTAATGGTTGAACATGTGTAAATGCTCTATATATTTCATTCAGGCATTCTGGGTTATCAGGCACAAGTTTTATTTTAGATTTCAATTCTTCCTCTTCTTCTTCCTCTTCATTCTCAACATTGTTGTCATCTTCATTCACACAATTGTTTTCATGACTATTACCATTTTGAATTTGTATAGTATCAGATGGTTTATAAGTAAAATCGACAATTATTTGCATACAAGGTTTTTCATGAACAGTTGGATGATTACATGTACCAAAAACACACATAGACTTGTAATCAATACTAACCGTTTGATTATTAGCATCATTCTTCCAGTAAAGTTTACTTTCAGCAACATAAAGTGTACCTTTGCCAAATGTAGCTTCATCAACAATGAATGTAATGTTTGATTCAAAATGTTGAATTATTTCATCTTCTTCATTAAAATTAGCAACTGTGTCCATTTTACTTAATGTTTAAATAATATAATTATTTATAAATGGAAACTATACAATTAACAATATATGTACCGTCTTGAAACTGAAAAAACAAAAAAAAAAAAAGCCTAAGCCTAAATATAAAATACAGTCATAATTTAATACTAAACAGCAAACTGAAACTAAAAAAAAGTTATCATTATGCTTAACTAGAATACCAAAATGGTTATGTACCTAACACTACAAATATTCATTAAAGTAAACAATAGGTTTAAATTATTAACTATGCAATATGAATTAAAACATAATAGTTAGACTAAAATCTTTATTGATTTACTTGGCTGTCATTGCAAATTGCAGACGAACAAAATACGGCCTAACAAAAACAGTCTAAATGAAAACCCAACGACGACCTACCGAGGCAAACCGGCTATGGCGGTTTTTTACAGGCCACGTTTATTAAACCAATGAACCATTCCCAACGTAAACGGGTAAAATAATTACTTAGATAACAAATAATAATGATGTTTCTTACCTTCGAAAATATTTTAGTATAAGTGGACAAACTTCAATTACAATTTACAAAAAACGGCGACAAAAAGACTTTAAAATAAATTCTTAACAAAAAAACATAAGATCAGTAGACCGAAGAGTGGAGACCGTAATAACAAAAACTACAACTATACAACTAGATGGTATGTGTTTTATTTTTCTTAATAATTATTATAAAATTGAAAAACCGGAGGAGGTATAAGTATTAAGGTTGGTTTACAATTTGTTTACACTTGAACAGTGTATCCAATTATGATTCCAACGGTAAATTTAATGTTCAGGATTATTTTTCTTAAATTGGCATTGATACAATATTGTAGTTGGCAGCTGAATATGCAATATTATACTAAAACCATAGAACTAAAACTAAAGTGGGGCAAACATTCCCAGATAGTCAAGTCTACTGCACATGCGCAATTAAAAAAATGGACGTCAGTTTGACCATATTATAAACGAACATTTTGGCGGTAAAAAATTGATATGATAACTCTAGATATTTAAATCTAGAAAATAAATATAATATACAATATTGTTATTGTATATATCTGTGATCAAAACACAAATACACTATATTGTCTAAAGTCTATGATAACTAGAGCGTGTATATATGCATTAAAAACCAACCAAATAAGGGCTAAGAAATCTTAATTTATTATCATAAATATATGTACTAAAATGTTATAATACGCATAAAAAATAAAAGTATGCGTGGAAATAATTATTTTTTGAACATCAAAATATGCTATTACAATTTCAAGTTAAGACATTAAATTAGAAAAATATCAAGATATGCAAAAATATGCATTTAAATGATAATAGACGTAGTGGTACCAGCATAGATAATAAATTAATTTATTCATAAATAAATCTTATTATCTATGGGTATCAGATTACATGAAAATTTTTAAATAATCTGGTGGTACCTGTATTTATGTAACAGGTATAAACTTAACAATTGTGACGTCTGATCCTCTGATCGTCGTATGATCAAACACTGTATGGTAAATTTCGTGCAGTATCAATGTATTATACTATCGTGGTATCGTAGAATGTTTCCTCAATGAATAATGATTGAATAATCCATAGTAAGGGCTACTGGCTACACACTGAGGAAACTTGTTTTATAGAAACCAATTTCATGAAACTAGTTTAAAAAAACTAATTGAAACTAATTTCATATTTGCAATACACCGATGAAACTAACAGTATAGTTTTAACAATGTCGTCTGATGATGAGAATGTGTTTATGTTATATTGGAGGCTTCGTAACGAAAAAAAGGAAACGTAGGTATTAGATTCATCCAACTCTGAAGGATAAACAACATAATACCTACCATAGTATCTAATAACTATATTGCTAGGTAGTCGCAAAGGAATTAACCGCCGATGAGGATGAAATATGAATTCCTAATTTTCTATAGAATATCTTAAGTTGCTTATTAGTTATCACCGTTTAGTGCAGTACTGCAGTACTACAGTTATAGGTGTCATACACGGCTATAGATAGTTATACAGGTTACAGCCATGAGTTGTAGCATTGATTATAAATACTATATTTTTTATAATTAATGCTTATAGTTACACAGAATATAAATCGTTCTTTTATAGTATTATACTAGAAGTTATATAAAAAAAAAATGTTCTTCTTTATAATCGTGCACAGATTTAAGTTATCAGTTAGTCCACAATTGATATTTATAAAATAAACAAAGATATTATTGGTCAAAACGTCGATATAACGTTTATATAGATTATTATGTCTATACTCAACATGCAATTAGTACCATAAATACTATTTAGTTTTTACTATTTTTATGCTGTAATACTGTATCCCCAACAAAAACATAACAGTGAAAAAAGGCCAAGTTAAGACCAAACTCCCTCCCAAAAAAGTCGGCCTATCAAAGTAGTGAAATCTACATTGTGGCCAAGTCTACTATTTTTTAATTCATAACCTCGCTGCACTCCTACATTAAAGAGCAACACTCCTCTTTTATTTTTATTGTTTAACACTTGCCCAGTTTCTGAATGAGGTATAAACTAGAGTTGTCCGCAATGTAGATACCACTACTATGATTCGCTGTAACTTGAGAAGAAATCTAAACCTTTTACTTTTTTCTGAGTTCTCTTCTCCACATCACCCAAGTAAGTCATAAGTGAGTACATTTGATAATGATGTTTTATGCCAGTTTCAGAATGAAGCATAAACTAGAGTTGCCCGCAATGTAGATACCACTACTATGATTCGCTGTAATTTTTGAGAAGAAATCTAAACCTTTTACTTTTTCTGAGTTCTCATATCCTCGTCACCCAAGTAAGTCATAAGTGAGTACATTCGATAATGATATTTTATACCTCATTCAGAAACTGGGCAAGTGTTAAACAATAAAAATAAAAGAGGAGTGTTGCTCTTTAATGTATGAGTGCAGTGAGGTTATGAATTAAAAAATAATAGACCTGGGCACTTGGCCACAATGTAGATTTCACTACTTTGATAGGCCGACTTTTTTGGGAGGGAGTTTGGAACTTAGCCCTTTTTCACTGTTATGTTTTTTTTGGGGATATGATTTATTTTTGCGGGTTTAAGCATCGTAGACGACGTGTTATTATTATTTATTTATTTTTTAAATTTTTAAATTTTACGTACGACCTTTCCCTTCTTGCCACCACAAACCACACCAACACGATGCGTCGCGATTACGATACCGTCGTGGTTATTTCGGTAACTAATAATTCCATTCAATTCATAAGAGTTTAGAATATGCAATTTGTCATCAATGTTTTCTTATGACGTTATCACGTAAAATTATCGTTCGCAAACCGACGAATATTATTAAGATTTACACGTTGAGTGCCTCGATGTTAGATGTTGACGTCGGCCACCAGGGCAAGACCGTACTCATACAGCCTATTCTCATTATTATTTATAATTTTGATGAATGATAAATATAATACATTTATAAACTAACTATAACTAATAAGTATACGAAATAATATGATTATCTAAATTGCCCGTTTCATTTTCGTTAAAATGTTTTACTTATTTATAAAATTATACAAGTTTTGCTGTACAAAAATAATATTTTATATAACATTATATGTAATAACTAAGGTTTGGATTTGAAGGCAAATTGAAGAAAAATAATTTTTATACAAAAATGTGTTTCATTTAATTTCTTAGACGATGGAACCTTTTTTTTGCCTTTTATTGGCTTTTTACTTATAAATGCCTTTTTGCCTTTTTAGATTCTGAATTGGTTTTACAATGATGTGTGTCTTTTTTTTTGTGTCTGTCATCACGTTTTGGGGCAGTAAAAGTGCTTCGATTTTCTTGAACAGCAACTTTTCAGAAAGGAAAGTGAATGTAGATGGTACTTGGACAAGTCAAAAATCCAACTTTTTTAATACTTTTTGAAAGCGCCGAAAAAAACAATAAAAAAATTATGAAAAAACGGGAAATTTTACGCAAATTCATGATTTTACAAAAAACATTTTTTTTTAATACAAGGTTAATAATAAGCTTAACTTATCGTCACTAAAAAATATCGGAGATCGTTTCACTCAAATTTTTTTTATAAGCCCATAAAGCTCAAATTTGTATAAAATGTGTCAAATAATTTGCAAGTTATTTTGTAGATAAAAATTCATAAAATTTTTTCTGTATATACTTGAGGTTTAAAATTTTAACCCTAGTTTGTCCATAAGCTAATCTTCAAAAATATATAAAAAAATTTCTACCGGACCAAAAGGAAAAAAAATTATGATTGTTTGAAATTTAAATTTTTACGAAATTCCATTATAATTCAATTTAAATATAAAATACTATATTATTATATACACATTTTAGACAAACATATTAACTCCGTTCAGAACCGTTATTCGTATACAATGATATCTATCATTGCATTCAAATTCAACAAATCCTTTGTAATAATGACCTATCCTATAAATGAGGTGCACTCCACCCTCAACTGTACAGCAAAGCGAGGCCCATTCGTTTTTTATATTTATTTTAGAATTGTAAAATAATAAATGTAAAATATTGTATAATATAATATTTTTCCCCGACATAAAACTAAAAACATTCACATTCCTAACAAGTATAAATATACCTATAACTCATTGTCTACTTGAGTTATCGAATAAATATAAAAACAAAACGTTTACAAATAATAACTTATACATATTTTACTATATTAATTGAATTATTATTAAATATTGTTATTAGTTATTATGTACTAGACTAGGTAAGTAATTAATACACAATAAAATTATATGAGTATATATACATATGTCTAACTACTCATTTTTGTAAATTTTACATAAGCATTTGAACGCGTTTGGAAAAATTAAAAGAAAGAGCCATCGTTCATAGAATAGTTCATTATAATGGATTTGTAAAATCTGAATACAATGCTAGGTATTATTTCTTATTACGAAAAACGATTCTGAAAGGAGATGATTTGTTAGTGTAGAATAGGTATAAAAATATACAAGTATAGTATGTTAAATTTAAATTATAATATTATATCTATATTTGCTGTGGAATCTTCTATTAAAATTTCAAGTATTTTGTCTCAGCCAATTTTTTTTTATCAATGATTATAATTTTTTTTAAATAAATCGAATATTATAAGTTACTATAATTACGATAAGTAAAAGTAATAGTAAAAGTGCCTATAGATTTTGATGATTTTTGAATGACAATAAAAACAACTTCTGTGGAATCTTCTTTTATATTAGTCATTTTTATTTATCATTGGTTATAAATAAAAAAGAACGGGTAGGCCTCGCTTTGCTGTACAGTTGGGGGTGGAGTGTACCTCGTTTATAGGATAGGTCATTATTACAATGGATTTGTTAAATTTGAATGCAATGATATATGTCATTGTATACGAATAACAGTTCTGAACGGAGTTAATATGTTTGTCTAAAATGTGTATATTATAATATAGTATTTTATATTTAAATTGAATTATAATGCAATTTCGTAAAAATTTAAATTTAAAACAGTCATAAAATTTTTCCCCTTAATTCTGGTAGAATTTTTTTTATATATTTTTGAAGGTAAGCTTATGGACAGCCTAGTGTTAAAATTTTGAATCTTAAGTATAAACAGAAAAATTTTTATGAATTTTCAACTACAAAATAACTTGCAAATTATCGCGATTTTAACATATTTTATACAAATTTGAAATTTATGGGCTTATAAAAATAATTTGAATGAAACCATCTCCGATATTTTTTGAATGACAATAAAAACTACTTGTGTGGAATCTTCTATTAAATTTTCAAGTATTTTTTACAAGCCAATTTATTTTTATTACCGATTATAAAAAAAAATCTGAAAAATTCGAATTTTTTAAATGCCTATAAGTGGCTTAAAAATCAATATAATATTTTGAAAAGAATATGACATAAAGGAAATGTCAATCTTAGGAGCTGGTAAAAATTTCAAAATTCTGTGATGTATACTTTTAGAATTATAACAAAGATTTAAAATCGTTTGAGGATAAATCGCTATTTTATGCAATTTCGTAAAAATTAAAATTTCAAACAGTCATACAATTTTTTCCTTTAATTCCGGTAGATATTTTTTTAGATTTTTGAAGAGTAGTTATGAATAACCTAGTGTTAAAATTTTGAACCTTAAGTATGAACAGAATAAATTTTATGAATTTTTAACTACAAAATAACTTGCAAATTATCGTGATTTTTACACATTTTGTACAAATTTGAGCTTTATGGGCTTATAAAAAAAATTTGAGTGAAACCATCTCCGATTATTTCTAGTGAAGATAAGTTAAGCTTATTATAAACCTTGTATTAAATTTTTGAGAGTTTTTGGCCAGCCAATTAAATTTTATAGGTGTTTAAAAAAAAAAATTTACAAAAATCAAAAATTTAAATTGTTTATAAATAAGTCAAAATATGTCAAAATACTTTGAAAACATATCCAAGTATAGCGAACGCCAATATAAAGATTTAGTGAAAATTTCAAGTTGTTGCGGTTTTTCGTTTTTGAGTTAGAGCATTTTAAAAAAATGTATTTTGTAAAAACGTGATTTTGCGTAAAATTTCTTGTTTTTTTGTAAATTTTTTATCGTTTTTTTCGACGGTTTTAAAAGTTGCATTTTTGACTTACAAAAGTCCCATCTACATTAATTTTCCTATCAGAAATGTTGCTGTTTAGAAAAACCCAAGCATTTTTACTGCCGCAAAACGTGATGGCAGATAAAAAGAAAATAAAAACACCCACATTATTGTAAAACCAATAGATTCCATCACTCAGTTTAGAATTTAAAACACACATCATTGTCATCATTGTAAAACTAATAGATTCAATCAATCCGTTCAGAATCTTAAATTATAATAAATTAAGTAGTTTACATAATAAGTTATAATGAGTTATCAAACTACTTTGGATGTGTTTTAGTTGCCAAACTGAATAATAAGGTAATAATTAATTTCTTCTGATAGATATTATAATTTAATTCATTACATTAATTACATACATACAACTACACAAGTATAACGTATATCAAACAGAAATATAATGATATTATAAGTACACATTTTACAATATTTATAATATAATCTATTGGACCATTTGAGTCTAACATTACTTTTATTTATCAGTTATCTACACATTCATTTGAACAAACATTATTGTACTGTAAAATCTACAAGTTGCAAAAATTGAAATAATATTTTTATTTCCAACAAATACTTGATTTATATTTCAGTATAATAACAGAATATTAGCATAGTAGAATAAACACGTAATAGACCGTCGTCAATATTATTATTGATGGTGTAATTATAAACATTTGGCGATAGGAAAACTTGTATTGTCTTTTGATGAGGCATCAGTGTTATGCGCGCGGGGTAGCGGTATAAAGATAAGGGTTATTTTCGATTGCTGCCGCAGCAGACCAGTACATGATGGGCATAATTTCGTATATTTTTTGTACAAAAACATGGCCCGTTAGTCGTAGAGACACTATTTTGGTATCAAATTAAACATGAGAAGTTCTACTAAGTTTTGCTGGAACAGATTTTTGATAAATCGATTGCTCTATTTTATACAATTTTTTAAAAAAAAGTTTTTTTTCGTAAATTTCAAATGCTTATAAAAAAATTGCTCTAAAAAAAAATTTCGAAAAACTGTTCCAGCAAACTTAGTAGAACTTCTCACGTTTAATTTGATACCAAAATCGTGTTTCTACGACCAACGAGGTCTAAGAACTATTGGAAGTACGAAAGTATGTTTTACGGTCGATTTTTGGCCACTGCTACGGCCTCTAAAATAATGATGTTAATAAGTAATAACTATTATAACTGTGTATGTGTAAGAGTCAATAGTCATTGAAACATAAACCAAGAGATAAGTTACAAAAATACATCATCGTGGCAGGTCGCCTTCATCGACGTTTTCCAAGAAAAGAATACCCATAACTTCAATAACATAAACATGTAAATAAAAAATTACAATTTTAAATAATATTATAAGTAAGAACTGGCTTAAAACAGGGGCGCTATTTCAGTTAAATTAGGGCTGCCAAATTTTTTACCAGGCCACATTTTCTACCACCAAGCCACAGTTATAACTGATAACAAAGAAAATTTAAATCAGGGACTGAAACCGTACCGAAAAGAACCGGTTTTGGAACCGGAACCTCACCGAAACCCTTAATAAGATTTATTTTAAAACCGGAACCTCACCGGAACCCTTAATAAAATTTCTTTTAAAACCGGAACCTCACCGGAACCCTTAATAAGATTTATTTAAAAACCGGAACCTCACCTGAACCCATACTTTTTTGTAAAGGTTTTCTACGGTTAATTTCGGTTTTGTTATAATTCCTTTAATTTTTTTTTTATATCTATCATCGGTAAATGGTATGTAATAAGAACTAAACAAATACGTAGATCTATTTTTATTATTATCAAGAGGATTCTGAGGATTAAATAATATTCAAAAATGAATCATTCAATATTTATATTTTGTATGTAATATCATTGATTTTAGAATATACAGATAAGCGGTGATATAGGAAGATTCGGCGACAACAATTTTATTGATGAAAGGTGTTGAGAGAGGTCGTTGTTGTATTTACCATGTACATTTAATTATTTTTCCCATTGAATATTTTATATTTATATATTATTGTGATTGTGGCAGCCGACAGCCGCGGCGGCGCAACAACTTATCAGTTATCTGCAACCGGTTATTAATTGATTTCCTTTGGTTTGGAACATCGGAACACAGAAACACACGACATTTTACAAAAAGTTCATATGCGCCAAACCGGTGAAGGAAACGCGCCATCGTCGGAGTGGCGCGTATGAATTTGACCAATGTAAATTAAAACGCGCGCGTACGATACGTTGCGTATGATACGCGTCCATGTGAAACGGGCCTTACGGCTCCACAGTCTACAGCATGGCTACTATCTACAGCCGTGGTCTACAGTCATATATCATAATTTACACAATACCATTGATTTTAGAATAAATTCTAAAATCAATGCAATACTCATTATGTTTAATAAATTTCTACTTTTAAAAGGAAGGTTAATCAATTAAAGACAAGACAATGCTTATTCATAATAATTAATAATTCTTTATTATTTTTAATTATTGTCAAATGTCAGCTATGTAAATAATAACTTCATAATATTAGGTTACTGTACTACAGATTACATCATGATTACAATTATTAACAAAATTAATAAATAATTAAATAAAATTGAGATAATTCACTTTCAATTTACTACGTTTTGTAAAAAAAAAAATCAACATAGATTTTAATAAAACGGGCAAAACTTCACGGCCAATCCATATCGCGATGACGGACACAAAAATAAACAAATAAAAAAAAAACCGAGCAAGGATTCGTTCTGCTGTACAGTAGGGGGTGGAGTACACCTCGTTCATAGGATAGGTCATTATAATGGATTTGTGAAATCGAAAAATGATTCTTATAGTTTAGAATAGGTATAATATATTATTATTATAATATATTATTTCATTGATCCAGTTCTGTATCAATTTGTCCTTTTTTGATATATTCAATAGGTTTGACTTTAACTTTTTCTTATGCTGGATTTTTTCAAAAGAACATTCGAATAACTCTAATGTGCGATCCACAACACAATTTAACTTCTTAGATGGCGCCATAAGCCCTGTATCTTTTAGAATATCTGAATAATTTTTATGTATTAGAAGAATTTGATTTTTGTCGATTAAATTTTTTTCGATTATTAGGCTATCTTTACAATCACTGCAATTAAATTTTTTTTATACATATATGAGCCAAATATGCAGAAAAATATGTTACAGAACAATCTTCTAAAGTAATTGATTCATTGATTTCTGTATTTGTGTATTGTATATTTGTCGTTCTCGTTGATAATTAGAATGTAGAAGAGGATGATAAACTATTAGACATTTCTGATTGTTCATCGATTATCTTATCGGTTACAATATTATAATCTTCAACGGTTACAGAATCATCTATGTCTTGATTAATCTCACAGTTAGTCCCTTTCGAAGTAATCAAAGAAAAAATGCATGTACTTCTAAATGAAGTTCTGATTGTCCTCGCCGTAGGATTTTTATTATACCCGCCTTTTTGTCGAAAAATTGAAAAAAGATTTTCCAGTGCATCCTGATTTAGTCTGTTCCTTAATAGGAACTGTATATTATTATTTTTGAATTCATCTTCAAAAAAACTCAAAACTCCTTTTATGGTTTGTGTAAATTCACTAAAACAGGGTGGACGAGTTACTTTTCCTTTAACATTAATTTTCTGGAGATCGTTAAAATAATTAGCTGCATTAAAAAGAAATGGTTTAACTTGGCCGAAATCGGTTAATGCATAATTGTATGGGTTGTTACTAAATATATTTCTACTATTTAGACAATATAGATTGTTCATGAAATCTATAAAGTCTACTCTATCAGACGCAGTTTTATTCTTCAATTCGCCGGTAGATAAAAGAGTTCGTATAGTTGATGCCATCGAATGGCTAAAAATTTGTGTAGCCAATTTAACGCTCATTTTTTGGAACGAGTTTGGATTTATATGAGCCTCAGTTATTTTAATTAAAGCCCTACTTTTTTTATTT
>JAIPRK010000174.1:0-55953 GCA_025469195.1 Chaitophorus viminalis
TGTTTTGTTTTAAAAGAATCAATAACTGATTGTTTTTTGATCAACTCATCAGCAAGCAACAATGTAATTGAACGACTTTGTAATTCACGAGATAAATAAGACAATTCTTTGTCGTGTGTACGTCACATATTAGTGCAGTCACTAATATGCAGTCACATATTAAGTCTAATACAAATTCTGGACTTCTCAAACGTTTACATAATTCTAGATATTTAGATCTAGATTTTTGATCTCTTTCGATATCGTTTGAAAATTTATGCAAGTGGTTGTATAAAGCCGAAAATTTTTAACATATTCACTGTACTATCATACAGTTCAATGATAATTTTATTATATACGTCAATTTATCAATTATTATATATTTAATAAAAAAGATTATTAATATGTAACATAAAAACAGAAAAGTGCGTATACGCCGTATACCCGTGTATCAGATAGCATTCTCTAAGTATACGCACCAACAGAAAAACATAGAAGTGGGTATACGCCGTATACCCGCGTATACGCTCCACTACACTACTGCTTGCAACAACTAAATACTCAAGGTCATCACTTACGATACCTAACAATAATTACAACTATCATCTTTCATCACATAAATCAACTCATTGTACATGTTACAATTCAAATAATATTAATAATAATAAAATTGCTTCAAACTGATATTTTTTTGTTTTCATTCAATCACAGTTTTGTACTAATAGTTAATACGGATCCCTTTTAAAAGCTATAGCTTATAATATACAACTATTAATTTATAAGCTATTTTAAATTAGTATATTTCCTACGATTTTAAATTTAAATTATTTTTGATTTTGATATATTATTTGGTCCATTGGCCTTTGGCTGTCAGTTTTATAGTGTATTTGCCCAATGTAGTGATCTCCTATAATACCTACCATTAAAATACTACCACAAAAGTGAAAAATTACATTTATATTTGTATAACAACAAAAATTAAAATAGGATGTGTTGTGCTGGTGGTATAATTTAATAACTTTTCTACACAACAAAAATATTGTTTGATGCCACTGCTCTGATAATTGGGTGATACAATAATTATAGGATGTGTTAATAAATTTCCTCAATTTTTTGTGTGAGAGTGAGTGTTTATGTTACACAAGTTGAAATGTTCGGAAATTACGACAGTCGAATGGCAATAAAAAAAATATCACAAAAACCTCATAAAATGATGATCAAGCATTTGTTTCTTACAAAAATATTCAACTATATGTTTAATTATTTATTTTATGACAGAAATTGTCTACAACCTGAAGTACAGAAATATAAATATACATATATTATAATAAATAAATATAAAATAAGTCTAAGCTTTTTGGTAGATATTAATAACATAATAACTATCAGCAATAAGTAGATGGATTCTCAGTGGCGATGGGTATCATTGGTCAATTATAGGAACGCTGTAAAATATAGTCATTTAATTTTAATAAATTACACTTATTTGATCATAAAAATGAACTTTTTTTTATTTTTATATCCCACATAATAACAAAATTGAATTAATTAATATTAAAATTAAATAGTAACAATTGCACGAAAAATAAAAAACAATGTTTATAATACATACATATTTTATATATACTAAAGTAAGAAATATCCATAATTTAATGAGAAAAAAAACAATTGAAAATTGAACTTGGATTCAAAATAGTGATAATTAATACTACAGAAATTATCTTTACAACAAACCAACTTAGCCTAATGTCTAATAGTTCACAGTTTTTTTAAACATTTATTATTTAGTAATTATAGTATACCTATAATGATAATTAATTGACTGAAATTAACTTATAATTAATATTTATAAATATATATCATACTTATTTCCTGAATACGAGATCAGCTAAAACAGTATAAAATAAATTTTCATAGTACAATTACAAATATATATACTTCAATCATTAATATAAAAATATATATACAAATGTAGTATCAATGGCACAAAAATTAACTTGGACGAAAAACATTTTACTACTATTAATACACCTAATAGAATTGAAAACTGAAAAACAAAAAACAAATTAAAATGAAACACATTTAAACAGCAAGATGAACTTTATAATGCCATAGCATAGGTTTATAAAACAAGCAGAAAAGATAAAAGAATTTATAGTAGAACTGTATGTTAAATGTGTAAATTTAATATTTTCTAAGATCAACACTCAGAAAATTAGTAGTTTAAAATATTAACCTGCTAAGATTGCTTCGGAGTCTTTGGAATCATTATCTAAATTAGAATTAGAATAATAGTCTGAAGTAGAAGAAACTGACCTATCTGGTTGATCTACAGTATTTTTAATGTCTACAAATACTGCAAAACTGTCAGTTCCTTCACCAACGCTAACAGGATTTTTATTGGGCAAATCTTTAATTTTTAGGTCGGATCCAAATTGTTTAAACTTAAAACCAGATGCAAGTGTATTATCAGTAAACAACACTTTTTTGACATCTGCAATAGATTTACGTTTAAATACACTATCCTTATCTTTATTTTTAGCACTATTTGGAGAATTTGATTTCAATTTCAGAACTGTATTTTTATGCTTCATTACCAAAGAACGCATCGTTTCACTAGTACTTGTTTTTACATGACTACGTGGCTGCTCTAACCATTGTTTAGAACATACTTTGAATAATTGCTGAAGAAATGGTCGGAATTGCTTATGATGACTATCAACACCACATTCTTTTAACACTTCAGATACAGCCCATAATAATTTCTGAAATAAGGTTTGCATTATAATATTATATATAATAATATATTATTAATTATCAAAGTATGTATGTAATACAATTTATTAAAAAAAATAGTTGGTATAAATTTATAAAAAAATTTGATTAATAGTATACATACCTGTTTATGAAGTTTACTGAGTTCTTTTTGACTTGGATTAGAGTTAAACAAATTTTTTTGAGCTGCTGATTCTGAAGTGTTAAAAAACTTTAATACCCTTTGGCATTTTTTGACTGGTTCTGTTTTAATACCTTTAACTGGTTTAATTTGACATTCATTGTCAATTAATGAAGCACTTAAAGGTGCAACAACACTCCATCTAAAAATTGAAATTCAAAATAAATATAAAACAATACCTTATAATGAACATTCTCAAAAACTATTTTTCTTGAAATTATACTTTTGCCCAAGTATTACATTAATTATTTTATAGAAGATTTTGTACAAAATAAATTAATTTTTATTCGTATATGATGAGTATTAACCTTGTTTTTTCTAAATATTATTGATGACTATAGCTGAACAATAAATACATTATATTTTCATACAATACCATTGTAATAATACAAACTTTTAGTTGACAAAAAGACTAAACCCTTAACTACACAGGTATTATATTTATTATTTGAAAACATGATTGACTTCAAGCCTTAAAAAAAAATTTATAAATTATTACCTTTTAACTGGTGTAGTGTTTGATGTATCACTACAAATTGATTCAGCACTAACAGGCTCAGATAACTCCTCAGAATCTGGATTTTGTCCATAACAAAAACGTTTTCTAGAATAATGAGTATCAGGACTTTGGAATAATGCCCTTTTATGGGCAGTTGAACTTGAACTAGTGTTACAATTTTCAAGGTAACTTTTTTCTAATGGTTTTATATATTCTCTCTTAAGTTTCCTTTAAAGTTGTAAGTACATTAATAATTAATTAATATAGTAAATACCAATAACTTATAATATACTAACCCTGGTACTAATATCCGACGTTTGTTTTCAACAAGAGCTAATTTCGCTCTAGCTTCTGCTAATATTTGTGGTTTAGAAACAGATTTCCTTCTAAATAATAAAGTATTTTGTTCTAGAGGTTTAGTTTGTCTGATTAATCCCCGTTCTCTCTTAGGCAGTGGAGTATTTCCAGTATTCATAAGAGATTTTGTTTCGTTAGAAACATATCTTTGTTGATATTTGGTTTCCAACAATGCCATTTCTGCCGATTTGTTATCAATATTATAACTATAACAAAAACAAAATATTATAACTATAACAAAAACAAAATATTATAAACAAACTAATTATTTACTTTAAATTAACACTTGACTTACTAAACATCAAAACATTGAACATTTGCAACTTCTGGCCATGGCCAATTTATCGCTCGATCTATATTTTTTAATTCTTTAGTTTCAATTTTTTTAGTAGGACAATTAGAAGATTCATATTGGTACCATTTCTCTAGTATATCATCCACACTAAATCGACAAGTAGTTACTGTTGGTGGAGGAGGCAAAACATGGGACAAATCATTTTTTAGCTTTGAGATTATACGATCTCTATTATGAAATAACAATGACTGATACTCATCTTCATAACTGACTGAACTGGTTAGGGTTACCACACAATCATTTGAATCTAAACAGTAAAAATATTTATAAAAATTAGTTCGGTAATAATAATTTTATTTTCATAGATGGGATAATGATATTTTATACAAAATAGTATGAAAGTACCCAGGAGGTTTGGTCCTTTCGATAGTGATTTTAAAAGCATCATAGACTTCTAACATACTAACATGTAAGTAGCAGTTTTTTCTCTGTAGAAGGATTGCACAGACTAGAGAAAATCTGCCTGTAGCTAAGCTCTAAACTAGTGAATATCTATATACACTTAGTTAACAATTGTGACCCCAAATATCATGATTTAAATAAATTAAAAATATAAATTTTTTTTTTCTTTTATAAATATATAGGTATCTACTAGCCAATTTATGTATTTTTTATTAGGTATATACCAAAATAAATCAAAAATGTATTAATCTTTTTTTCTTCATTGCAAATATGTTAATTTATCATTAAACTTGACTAACTTGAAAAGGAAACAATAGCTGTCAGCATAATACAGTTGATAATCTAATTTAACAACACTTTACAATAGCTAAGAAGTTAAAAATATTGGTTATGGATATGGTTATAGGTTATATACAATGAGATTTATATTTAAAATATCAGACCTCTGAATTTCTTAGATATTGTGCAACACTTATAATAGACATAATAGATATATATTATAATAGACATTTAACTATAATAGATTAATATATTATTATAGCTGATCAACATAGCATAGAACTTCTCTAAACTATAAACTTTATTAAAAAAAAAAGAAGAGCAACCATTGTACCATAAAAATGTGTTACTTTATTTTTATCTTATCTTTACATTTAAGGTATTTGAGTATTTCTGAAAGGCTTAATTTGTAGCTATGTTATTAATTTAATAATAATAAATGATAATTAATTAAAATTTAATTTAAGAAACTATATAAATGATATAAAATAATCAATAGTACAGTTCTATGTACATATAGCTACATCTAATAATAAAATAGATGTTTAAATAGCTGTAATGTCTAAATCACACTCATCATATTAAATGAGTTTAATATTGAAATTCAATTTTTTTCAAAGGATTTAAGACAATGAAGAATTGCATAATATATCTGAAGGAAAAACCCGTAATTTGTACAAAAAATAAATTATAAAGTTCAAAGGAATTTAGATGCTTAAAAAATTAAATCAACATGGAAATATATCTATAGTAATTACTAGTTACATTTTAAGGAAAATAAGAGATAATAGCATAAAATAATATAATATTTAGTACATGATAGAGGTAGAAATAATTAAATCTCCTAAATAAAAAAAAAGTGTTATCTTTGTAGGTGACCAGTCATTTGAATTATACATATAAACACTAATTCATAAATTATTTGTATTTATAGATAGATATGAAGTAAGCTATAATCAAAATGTTATTACGAAGAGAACTGTTCAATAAGTAATGGAATAAGGAAAATTAACAAGAATAATAATATTACATTGTTGAAATTCTTATGATTAAGATATTATCCTTTGAGATTGTTCTCAGGTATAGGATAGTAAAAAAAATCTCACTTACAATAAATGAGAAACTGAAAACACATGGCTAAGAAAATATCTTGAACAAATAATTATTTCTATGAAAGAGTTAGTGTCCATTATATGAAATTAAATTATTAATACCGAACACAAATAAATGTACATGCAATTATGAACAAATATTGAAATATAATTAAGTGCAGTAAAATTGCATTAATAAGTATTAAATGCTGGTTTCATTAAACTTTAAATAAGCATAATAACAATAGAAGTTGTGTCATTAATTCAAACCAAAGAAAAATAATAAAATACGTGTATCCAGAACCAATAAAAAAAATTAAAGAAAAAAAAATGTATTAATTCTATAATTTATAATTTAAATACTGTCAAGTACTGATAAAAAATAACAATAATAATGCAATAATAGGTTATGTATAAATAAACATCGAGTGTTATTACCGTTGGCAAAAAGTTCTTCGTCCGAGAATAAAGATTCTTCGTCTTTTGCTGACATGTTTGTGTCGTTGGTCATTGTAGTCGTATTTCAAAAATCATTTTGCAGTTAAACACAAATTGAACATCAATTAAAAATGTGCTAATCAAAAGATTATCTAATTGAGTAAGAACATTTTTACAATTAATCAAACGTTTAACATTGAACGTATCATCGCGAAAATATTAATCGTATTCACTATTCAGCGATCGAAGTCCTAACTCCAAATCCTATCGGTGACAAGGAGTGAGGACGTCGCATCGTCGATCCCAACGACTTTTACGGTTGAAGAGAATTTGGTTGAGTTGGTTCAGTAATCAGCACAGAAGTTAGTGACGAGACAACAATGGAAAACCGTTCACACTATACAGCAGAACGTATCCCTATGGAAAAATATTTTAAAACAACTATGCAAAAATGTACGTATCAGCAAAACGTTACTACGTTCTGTTCTGTTACGTGTTGTGATAACATTGTTGATAAGAACGATCAACAATAATGTTTGTTAAGTTTGTTTACAATAATTTGAACGATTAAAAATCCGTAGTCCGTACAACAATCGTAATATCGTCTGTCGTCTGATTCGGTAAGTTTTCACTTGTTTGTTTTGTAATTTGTATAATATGGCAGAAAATATGTTGAATATCGAAGACATGGAGATCGTCTTGGACGAAGGTACGCCGGACGTCATTATGGACGAGATTACTTGTGCCGACATGCACGAAGATGACATGTTTGAATTTTTGACTGTTCAAGAGATAGAAACACCCACCATAGAAACTAAAATCGAAGTACCCACTGATACTTATGAAAACGAGGAGCTGGCCATTGTTTATAACTTGGAAGGTAATGCTGTTGAAAGCTACAAAACCCATCCAAGTTCTAGTAAAACATCCATCATCGATAAAAGTACTTCACAGACAAAAAGTCTAACGGTTGATGATAATGATGACGATACAGTTGTTGAAGGACCTCGTTCTAGGCAAATGGGAAAAATTCCATTGGCTTTAAGAGGACTGATTGGTCAAGCTAAAATGTTTATGTTGAAAAGAAACTACAATATGGCCATTAAAATTTGTGTTAACATTTTAAAAGAGTGTCCAAATGCATCTGAACCATTTTTCACACTATCTGACATTTATGAGCAAATGGGAGACATCAAAAAAAGTTTAGAAACGGCTGTAATTGGGAACAGTTTAAGTAGTGTGACATCTGAAGATTGGGTATTGTTGGGTGAAACGTGCGAATCAAATAATATGTTGCCATTAACAGGTTTTTGTTTGACAAAAGCCATACAGAAAGATAAACGCAATTTAGACTTGTATATTAAACGAGCATCAATTATGGAACAACTGGGTACAACTAAAAGTGCCATGTATGAATATGATCGTTTATTACGTAAATTACGACCAGATCAAAAAGATTCAATTACTACTTTATCCAGATTACTAATTGAGAATTTTGTTAAAAATAATAATTATGACCGTGCATCAAGTATATTCATACATGTGTTTAGTTTATATCCAAATGATATAAACTCTGAAGATTTTGTTACATGTTTGGATTATCTGATTAAAACTAAAAATTATAAAAAATGTTTAGAAATTTTAGTTCAATATTATAATCTTGAGTTTGTAGCTGACGTTAAAAATGATTCATCTATAACAGATATTGTAGAATGCGTGGTTTCTAAAACTATGCCAATGTTGGTAAGAGTTAAACTGATAGAGATGCTTGTGCAATTGGAAGCCTTCTCTGTATTACCACCAATTTACGAACCTGTTTTAAATATGACTGAAGTCAACCATTATCATTTAAATATAGCACTTGCTTTGTATGAGTCCAATCAACATAAACATGCCATTCTATTTCTAGAACGATTAATTAACACTAATAATGAGCTGTTTGATCAGCATTCACTTAAGATTAAGTATTCTGATTGTTTAAAAACTTTAGGACATCTTGAACAAGCGGTTGATAGTTATAACAAACTATTGGAATTCGACCCCCTTCAATTAACTGTTACATTTGACTTATACATGTCATTGAAAAAGTTAAACAGAATCGATGAAAGCCTAGAAGTATTATTTCAGAATGATATGGAAAATCGAGATTGTAGACTGTTGTACGAATATATTTTGGCTACACTTGATAAAGATGACATGTATGAGCAGTGCTTAAAAGCAGTAGATTTGATGTTTTCTCGTCATTGTTTGCCGGTAAATTCATTAAGAGAAGTGAAGTCTATGTTGGCCATACAAAATGTAGAAAATAGGCATGATACTTTATTAACAATGAAAAAACAATTGTATGGTTATGAACCTAAGAGTATTTTAACTATAAATCCATTACCTACTGCTGAAGAAGAATGCAACATCATGTATGCCATTTGTTTGAAGTGCATTGAGAAAAATGATTACTATAAAGGTTTAAAGATGCTGCTTTCAGCCATGAATTCCACTGTATTAGCACCTTTCAATCATCAAATTGTTTTAAATGCTATAAAATTTGCATACAAGGTTCGGGCATATAAATTAGGTTTCATGTTGTCCAGGTATTTGCTGTTCAAATATCCCCAAGCACCACAAATTTCTAATATATTTTGTTTCCTTTGGAAAAAGTGTGCAGCCAAAAAACAAACAAAATTCATTTTTCGGTTAGCTGCTAAGTATCCAGATAATATAGCTCTAAACTTACTTGACACTAATGTGTTTAATGATACTAACAATTATCAACTCATATTTTCAAGGTATACTGAACTATTGAGTAAACTAGAAGATAAAAGTATGCTTTTTTTCATGTTAGGAGTGATTATTCTCAGATTGTGCACTTTTAAAGTTGGTGCAGACAGACACAGTTTAGCACTACAAGGCATTGGATTCTTAATGAAGTACAATGAACATAGAGGTGTTCAACACAGGCAGGAATGTTATTTTAATATTGGCAGAGCATATCATCAGGTTGGTATGGCAGCAAAAGCCATACACTATTATAAATTAGTTTTGGAAACTAAACCGTTTAATGAAGATAATTGCTTAAAAAATGCTGCAGCATATAATTTGCATTTGATCTATATGGAATCTGGGAATCATGAAGTTGCATTGATGTACATTAGTCATGTGCAAGTGTGAATTATTACTACTGTTATTAGGTGTAATTTATTATTATTATTTTTTTTTGTACAAAAGTATTGTGAATATTTAATTGTTATAATTATAAAGTTATATATTTAGTGTTTAATGAATAAAGTTCTGTATAATGTACTCAATTGACATTTATTTTTGTATTTAATTGAAATCTATAATGATAAAACAAACAGTTTGCTCAAATAATATACTTATGTATTATGACAAATGTTTTAAAGTAACTACATAATACAATTAGTAACAAATATTATAAATGTACAATGCATTAATTATAAAATGCTATAAAGAAACTAATTTAATATTAATTCTCATAATATTTATTAGAACAATGGCCACCAAAATTGGTAAATCTTGCAACACTGTACCATTTAAATTATTTTGCCGTGTTTGTGAAGACATTTGTAATGCTAAAAATGAAAAAAAAATTCTCATACTAGAAAAATTCATCAGCAAATGCCGAGGGCTGACTGAGAAAATTGATAATATCAACATAGTAAGTCCAGTTAGTTCTTGATAAAGTATTGAAGTTATTTATTTAATAATATTAATATGTTCAGGAAGAAACATTTTACCCTATACTACGGTTATTATTACCCACATCAGACAAAAAAAGGGGACCATATGGGGTTAAAGAAAAAGCACTGGGAAAATTGTATGTAAAAATATTATGTCTGGCCAAAGACAGTCCAGATGGTCAAAAACTTTTGAATTATAGGTAAGGAATTTTTACTACAGTAACGTCCAATGATAACATTTTCAAAATATTTTCATACACTTAATAAACACATTTAGAGTGCCAACTGTTACTGGGTCTTTAGCTGGAGATTTTGCTGAAATAATTTATTGGGTTATCAGAAGCCGTTTTGAAGAAGATGGCTCGATGACTATTGCTGATGTGAATCAATTATTAGACGAAATTGCTTTAAAGCATGCTAACAATGAATCAAGTAATTTATACTTCATTAGTTAAAAAATTAACCTCAAATTAAATAAAACTTTCATTTAATGATAAAATCTAAATTTTTGGATATTTTACATAAGGAAAAGTAATAAATGTATTTCTTTTGCATATATTAGGAGAACTTGAACAAACTTTACAGTTAATGTTGTTAAAGTTCAGTGCTATTGAACAGAAATGGTTAATAAGACTGTTGTTAAAAAATATGAATTTGGGTATAGCCCATACAAAAATATTAAACGCATATCATCGTGATGCTAATGAATTATATGATGTTTGCAATGATTTAATAAAAGTAGTATACTTTTCAAATCTTTTTAGAATAAACAATATAACTTAGTCTTTTAGGTCTGCAGTATGCTGAACAATCCGATGGTTGTGTTACATGAGATTTCAATTAATTTATTTGAACCATTCAGTCCAATGTTGAGTCAACGTTGTGAAATTACTAATGTTAATAAAGTAGTCAAGTCAGAAAGTGATGTATTTTTTGTTGATGAAAAATTGGATGGTGAACGATTCCAACTTCATTGGGACAGAAATAAAAATCAGTTTAAATATTTTTCTAGGTATGTTTATAACATGTATCAAAATGTTATAAGTTTCAATTCAATGATTATTTTATATTTAATATTTATAGAAGGGGCAATGATTATACAGATACATATGGATATAACAATCTTAATGGTATTCTAAGTCCAGTATTAGCAAAACAATTTAAGTCTGCTGTAAATAATTGCATTCTGGATGGTGAAATGATGTGCTACAATACAAATTACAAATCTTTTTCTACAAAAGGTATTTTTTTATTAGAAATGTTATTTAGATTATTATTAATGTTGTATTTACACTTTTTTTTAGCTATGAATATTGATGTTAAAACACTTAGAATTGGATGTGTTCATCAACCATGCTTTTGTGTATTTGATATACTTTTTTATAATGATAAAGTTTTAACCAACCAACCATTAGAAAAAAGATTAGAAATTTTAAACACTATATTTGAACCTTTGGAAGGCATTTTTGTACATACTACTCGGCACAAAGCCAAAAAGTAATAAATTAACTTACATTTTTAATATTTAGAAGTATTATCAAATAATATTCTAAAAAAAGTTACTTGTAAATATAAATCTAATTTGAAATATTTTAGGAATGAAATAATGAAATATCTTGACGATGCAATTGATAATAATGAAGAAGGAATTGTTGTTAAAGACCCATTGTCTATTTATAAACCAAATTCCAGAATTTCAGGATGGTATAAAATTAAACCAGAAGTAAGATTTTTTTAATACTTAACAATATATTTTTTAATTAAATCATACTTATTAATTTTATACTTTAGTATACAGAAGGTGCTATGATCGAGTTGGATCTCTTAATTATTGGAGGATATTATGGAGAAGGTAAAAGAAGAAATATTGTTAGTCATTTTTTGATGAGTCTTTTAGAGAAAGGTAATTGTATTTTATATTGCAAACATAACTTTTTAAGCATATGTTTATAATTTTAATAGGTACATTATTATTTATCAGCAACGGTATAATATTATTTATATTACTTATTAGATATATTTTTATAATGCAATATTTAATAATTATTTATAAAATTTAGCTTCTTATCATTATTTTATAAACAACATTTTTAGAAGGTGAATCGTTTACATTTACTGCTATTAGTAGAATTAGTTCTGGATTTTCTACTGAAGATCTAGCTGAATTGTCAAAAAAATTATCCCCTCATTGGAAAAGAGTAAAACCTGGAGTTAATTTGCCCTCAAACATTGAATGGGGTAAAAATAAGCCAGATCTTTGGATTGAGCCTGAATCATCAATTATTTTGCAGGTAAAAAAAATATTTTCACTATAAAACATGTATTTTAAATAATTATTTATTAATAAAATGTTAATTTGGAATAGATTAAAGCTACAGAGATTACGACCAGTAACACCTTTAAAAATGGAATAACATTAAGATTCCCCAGGATCGAAAAAATACGTTATGACAAACCCTGGCATGATTGTCTTACTGTTGAAGAATTTCAATCTATAATTAAGGTTTGAATATCAAAAAAATATTTTAATATTGGGTAATTTAATGTCTTGTTACTATTATAGACCACAGAAGGGAAGTTATATACTGCAAGTATTCATGGATCAAATTCTGCAAGTAAAATTCAAAAAATCCGTGTTACACCAACAGTTGATAAAAAATATCAAATGCCCAACCTAAAGGATGTTAATTGTATCAATAATATGTTTGAGGATAAAGAATTCTGTGTTCTCAATGACTGTGAAACTATGAGTAAAAGTGAAATTGAAAAGAAAATTCATGAATACGGTGGTAGAATTGTACAAAACCCTGGTAAAAAAAAAACAATCACTAGATACATTGAATAGTTTTTAATAAATCTATTTTAATTTAGGTGTTGATACTTTCTGTGTACTGGCAAATAGTATTAAACATATAAGGGCACATGCTATAAAATTATCTGGTAAACATAGTATAATAAATACTAAGTGGATACTTTCATGTTTCATGGATCAAGAGTTCCTAAATTGGACTCCTGAAAATGTCTTATTTTTATCCAAGGAACACGAAATATTAATGAATGAAAATTTTGATGAGTATGGAGATAACTATTCAGAAATGGCAACTGTTGAAAGCTTACGCTGTGCTATGAATCGAGTAGAACTAGATGTATGTATTTCATGATATAATTTTTTGATTTACCAATGGTGTGCTCTGTTGGGAAGGAAATAATCGTATTGTAATTTCACTAACAAATAATTTTAAATTCCCCCAAAATTATAATATTGACATGATTTTATAGTGAATTAGCTGCTACAGAATCTATAACTAGGACCCTTTATACCCATTTTTTCACTATAAACACCTTTGTTGTATACTAATATATATTACAACTAAATATTATTTTTAAGGATGATTTAGTTAACTCAGAAGTTGACACTTTTTTGGAATTTCAAAAAGAACTTTTTAATGAAGAACAATGTTTCAAAATTTTTGAAAAGTGTCAAGTCTATTTTGATAATTTAAATCTTGTAAGTTAATATTTAAATATCTATTTTAATTAAACAAGAATATAACATTAATATTTCTTTTATGTGTGTATTAGGATAACTTACCAGTCAGAAATTTTCACCTAAACACAGTATTAGAAATGTTGGTATTCAAGTTTAATGGAGGTACAGTTTGTAAGAATATTGATAACAACACTACTCATGTAGTAATTCATTCAAGGTATGTTTATAAATTATTAATTTTTCTTTTCATATTGTCTGATAAATACTTGCAATGGTTTAATTTAATTTTAATTTTTCAGCTGTAAAAATAACATTAGTAAATATGAGTCTATGAATAAAGACCGGAAACAAGCCTTTGAGATTGTTGATGAAAATTGGATAACACAACAAATAAAATGGTAACAATAAAAACAGAAGAAAAAAAAATTTATTTGTGATATTAAATTTTCTTATTCCAATTATTGTGCACAACTCACTATATAAACGACTACATTTATAATATAATATGTTTACTATGATAAAAACTTTTTTTTTTTTTTTTTTGTTAATTACATTCTTATTTTTTCATTCAAATTAACTAAAATTATAAATTAAAAAAAAAATCTCTTTAAACATAAATAGTCTACTTTACTAGCCATTTTGTCTCAATATGTTGAAACAAAACCGCCTTTATAAATACATAATTATAGTTTTTACCTACTGTTAAAATATTAATTTAAAATATTTACATTTTCCAAAATAGTCCATAACATAAAAAACAAAATAAATCTGTACTTTGATAAATAAATAGTTAGGTATGCCTAAAATATAAGCATCAATGATAGCTTGCTTATGTTCAAAGACAAGGAAAATCAAAAACACAATTATAAAATCTAAGCAAGTGGGAGTAAGGGAGGATTTAAGGAAGCCAAAAGTTTATATTTTGAGATCTAACGTTCAATACTTAATGTTCTTTTTCTTTCTTTGTTTTTTTTTCTTTTGCTCTATTTACATGTATGTACCTCAGCATTACGAGTACATGTTTTACACTGCACATAACAGCACCAATGAAATTTGCATTCACATTTTTCACGTGTGACCAATCGTTGTGTATTGTAACCTCTACCACAACAGAGTAAACTGCACCCATCCATTCCATGTGATGTACGATTGCATTCTCGACCATGAGTACCTGAAAATTATTCAATTATATTATGCTGTATAATCAACAAGCTTTTTTTTAAAATTATATGAATTGTAAAATGTAATATTTGTACTTTAAATACTTTGATTCAGGTTACATTATACAAAGGGACAAGATATCTATCTATAAATTTAAAATTCTAAACAAATAATACATATATACATATGAAATTAACATTAATTTTCCTTAATAAAATAATTTACTTTCTCACATGATAAGCCGTAAACAATTCAAAAATTTACTGACCTCTGAAAACTAATACTCGCCTGCAATTATAGTTCTTGAAAGCAACATTAGTTGACCTAATACCAGAAAATACTGTTATTCCATCTTTATCTTTATTTAAAAAATAATTAACGGAGTTGTTTCATTTTGAGTTGAATTCAAAAGTACTATTATCTACTATGTATACCAGTTTCAAGTTTGTATGTTGTTTATTTTGTACACACTCTAATTTTTATAAAATGTTTGTAAATACTCATTGTGTGTATGAATATGTAAAATTTCAATAGTTTTTACGTTGTAATCATATTTCAATTATTTCAATTGTATATACTTCTTTTCTTTACAATTTGTATAATAATTGTAATACTAGTTTTCTTATTTGAGGCCCAGTAAATTAAAAACAAAAAGTTGTCAAACCCATAAGTTTAGATTATATAGGTACATTTTAAATGCTTCTGGCTTCTCTCTACTTACAAATATTTAATTTCTCTGAATGTGGTTATACAATATAATTTAGTACAACTTATGTCAAGAGAATAAAAACAAGTATTTTTAAATTTTATAAATGAATTTTTTTTTTTTCATGACTGCTTATAATTTAATTTGATCTTCATAAAAATATAATCTAAGAAAATAGTTTATGATTTTTATATGCTATTATTGTACCTTTGTGCTTGGCATTTAGTCAGTAGCAACAAAATTACCACTTTCTTAAAGGTTGTATTATTGTTTTATTTATATTTCAAATGTTAAAATTGAACTTTTAACACAGAGTGTGGTTCAAATGTATCAGGTTGATTATTTGTTTATATAAAAAAAAGAAAATATATTTAGTTATTTAAATTTAAAAAAAGTTTGGCACTCTTTTTCTGTCAGTGTTCATGTGTCATGGAATAGGATGAAATAGAATATATTTAAAAAAACCAAACACAGTCATTGATCTACAATACCTAAAATCATTGAACATAAATATTAGTAACTGCTACTACTAATACCTACTAAAATGTTAAATTAGATATTAGAAAGTATACCTAAATATGTTCTTATTGATTATCTACCTCCCTATTTATTATTTGTTTATTATTTTTAAATACAAAAAAACGCACATCTTTAATTCTGAAAGGTGAAAACCTACATATGTCCCTATATAATAGGTGTTTTATTATTACACTAAGAGATTACCAGTGTTTCAATACTTGGCAATATTCATATTTAAATCAGAATAACTCAATGACAATAAATATTTAACAATCATAGTGATTAATAAAATAATATAGTTACAAATATTATTTAAATTATTCCATAATTTCTTATTATTTACCTAGGTGGACGACAAATAAAATTCCATGCAAGTATTTAATTTTTTGATTAGACGTTTCGTAAAATTCTTGATTTAACTATTATACGTTTACTGGTCTACTACAAGATATCTTAGCACAAGGGTTTCACGAATTATAATATGAATCTCGAGAGAAATGGTGCGTCTTTCACGGTCATGACGTCTCGGTCTCGTGATTCAAATATTGGAGTGTTCTCTAAAGAATAGTACTTATTGTGTATTTTATAATATTGTATCGTTACAAATTGAAATCACGTGTATCAATCACACGATAACGTTTGTTTTCGATGGGAATTACGGTCGAGAGAACAATAAAATAATCATTATGGATTACGATTCGTGCTATATAATAATAGTGTACACACGCACACGCACACATTCGCGTATATGTGATCGAAATCGGTGGGAAGTCGCGCACAATAATAATAATAATAATAATAATAATGGTCGTGAGCTTTCCATTGCACTGCCGTCATAATAAGTATTATAACGATGACAGATTACAGTAAAACGCTCGTTTGTCGATCAGAACTTGGAAAACGACACCAGTACGCATCAACCGACTCCATAGACGTACAGTTGCTGCACGTGAGTGTAGGCTGTAAAGAAGCACTTCAATGTTGTTGTAATGTAGAGATAATAGTATGACGTCATCGTATAGGTGGTACCTAATCGTCTGAAATACTATTACAACACTTGGGCGGTTAGATCTTTTTTTCGTTGACATAGTGCGGCCCTTGAAAACGTGTTCCTGTGGATGATAATTGCATTTTACCGCGGACGCCGACTTTTGAAATAGTCGCGATGAAGTCTCTCGGCAACCGAATTGCCCATATCTCGCATAATTATATTACAGTTATATTATCCTTCATTTCGTCCCCTTGGATAAACCGTTTTCTTTAATTGATTCTCGTCTCTAAATTCGCGTAAGAACTCCGTAAGACTAAACGACCACCCAAAGCTCTAATGAGCAATGACCACATTTGATGGGCCTTACTACGAAGAACACTCCGAAATTATAATCTATGTGCATAAAGGTATAGTATTTTATAGATTATTTTACAATATAAGACTCTAGCACTAGGAATATTAGAAATTAGTTTTGATATGTATACTATGCAATACCTGCTTATTGACAAAACCAAAGTAGGTACCTATGTGTGATGAAATGTGTTTAAAGAAGTGTAGACTGTATCTAATAAGTATTCAAAAATGATCAAAACTCAGAAGAATAAATACGAAAAATGTTTTGCACTATCCCATGAATGTATTTTTGATTTATAATAATTACACATAATAACTTATTATACATGCGTTTGAAAAAACAAACGTATGCCTAAACGGATTTATAATAACTCAGAAAAATGGAAAAATGTTTGACTTTGGCTAATGTGAGTATATAAACGTATGATTGCTTATCAGGTATTTCTGATAGAGAATACTCGATAACTATAAACAAACAAGAACTGTCTATACGCTCTAATGATTTACGAAAAGACTTGACTGTACGCCAATAATGCGCTGAACGATGTTGCGAGTGTACCGATTACCTAGGTATTGTATTTAGTATTTACTACTTGTTGTAGTTGCTTAACCTAAATTGTAACTACGATTTTACTGAATTTAGCCCTGAAGATATGTAGGTAACTCAGTAACTGATAAGTAAATGTTTTGCTCAGAAGTTTAAAATAAATAGAGAAATAAACGAAAACGTGAACCCGTTAGTATTCTCAAGTGAACCAACAATTGTGTAGCTTATCTCATTGAATGGCATTTAAAAGAAAAACAAATCTTCTTTTGCCTTCTCTTCTGCGGCCATCTGCAGTCATCACTAGTCATCACAACATCCGCTTCCTGCTCACCGTTTCCATTTCCTTCACATATCATATACACCAACTGTTCACAAATCATTCCCAATTAGATTCGGATTAAAATCCGACTAACTTTTTTCCGTCCAACCTCGATTTTCATAACAACTTTAAGCTCCCGTGTGCCGTCGTTTCGTCGTTCTTCTCATATAAAATATCCAAACAATCTCAACATTCTCAACTTATTCTCTCCCCTATTCTATCGATCACGGCGGTTAATATTTTATTGTTACCAATTTACCATGCAAAACTCAGGAGCTTTAAGGATGCTCACCAATATTGATTGTTTTTTCAGTCGACAGCTTTTATTTTAGTCATATGAACATTTTAAAAATAAATCATATATTTGTATTGTATTAGTAATATCATTAAATTGTACTCAATATTTTGAGTCATCCTACGTATGAATAATCGTTTTCGTTATTTATCTACACCGTACTCCCATTTAAGTATATTTCTTAGTTGCCAACCACTTCCGATCCACATACCTATGTGTGTGTAAAACAATGATATTCTAGCTTCACGAGTCCTATCCAGTAGTCTATAAAATGCATATTTTTGGTCATATGGTAATCGTATCGCTTTATCGGGGGCGCGTATAAAGTTGGAAAATATTTTGCCGGAACCGTATTTTGTCGGGAATTTTTTTTTTGGAAACATATTTGGTCGGAATCGTATTTTAGCGGAACCATATTTTGTCGGAAACATATTTTGTCAAAACCGTATTTTGTTGGAAGCGTATTTTAACGGAAAAATATTTTATCGGAAACACATTTTCCATGAACTGCATGCAAAAAAAAAATTTCCAATTATTTAATTTCCAAACATATATATTTCCAAACAAATACTATTCCGAGCATATATTGTTCCAACTGAAAAATTTCCGATGAAATATTTTTCCAACCAAATACGTTTTCAAATTAATATGTGTCCGAGAAAAAACATTCCGAAAATATACGTTCCAACAAAATATAGCCCTTCCGCTTTATCACGTATTACTTATATACATCTGTTAGTGTGTATACACCTAATTGACGTTTTGTTGTTTCATTAATATAATCACGTATAACAATCAAGAGAGCGCAGAGAAGTGCAGTTAATACGTAAAATTCCTATATTTTGTATTTTTGTTTACCTATAGAACCAGCGGTCATGTTTCTGATACAATAGTTGGGCGAATCGTCGATGTAGACAAGATCGCTGGCTGTCGGCAGACTGAACCTCGGGTCTCGGATTTGCAACCTTCCGCGTCTGGTGGCCCTCACCTCGATAGCCCCTTCGTATTTTTCTTTCAGGTACTCGCCTGCAACAGAAATACACACACGCACACACACGCATAAAAATATATTACCTTCAGTACAATAATAATATGTAATATATAATATACAGCGCCGACGCGTAACAATAATGTCGTAAATTAGTATTAGAATAATAGGTAGGGAGGTGCCTCATCCTAGTTTTCGAGCAATTTTTCGTTTATAATTTATATTTTTATGTTTATATTCGTTTGCGTCGGGACAAGGTCGTAGCTGCCACAGTTCGCGTGGAGGAACGTAATCGGATTAGAAGCGACCGTTGCCACACATCTTATTTATGTGTACTAATATAATAATAATAATAATAATAATAATAATAATAATAATAATAATAATAATAATATGTATAATATACTGGCGTCAAGGCGGCGGCGGCATATTGGTGGGTGGGTTATACGACGACTATATATATAATATGTATATAAAAAGAAACACACAACACACTTATTGGTTCATAAAACGGAAAAGAAATATCTACACTGAGGTGTTAAAAACGACTAAAATTGTCGTCCATAAAAGAGGAAAAGCGTGTGTTTAAGGCGCCTGTCTGTTGTTATTGCAGTCCGTGTGAACCGTTACCTATGTATATATATATATATATATATATATATATGTAGACGGAAGAAAATATTACTTTCAAAGCCCATTATTACCACGTACATATAATACCTGTCCATACATACTATATAGCTAGGCATCGCAGTATAATAATATTGTACACATTGTGTGTAAGCAAAACGCTAATATAAATTAAAAATAATAGGGCAACGGCTCGCGTGAACCCCATTGTAATGATATATATTATAGTGTGTACACGACACACGTCTGAGTAGAACCGTCTAATATATAATAATAATAATAATAATAATAATAATACGACACTATATTATCCTGATGACACTTAAGAGTCAGTCTGCCACTTGGACATAATCATCATCATTATAACACATATTTTTCCATCAATCTTTCTCTCTGTCTCTCTCTGTCTGTCTCTCTCTCTTTCTTTTGGGTACATACAAACACCACTTTCTCTCGTTCATTATATCTTTCCTGGTGTATAATATGTATATAAAATGTATTATAATACTCAACTGACAAATACTTCAGACCTACGACGACGATGGATTTGTAACACAGTAATTCTTTTGAAGTGGACCCCCTTTCAAATATACCCTCATAAATCTAAGAAAACACTGATTGTTTGTGGCAAATATATTTTTATGATCTTTTTTTTTTAATTAATTTCATCCCTTAAACATTAGTTATTATTTATTTTTAATTTTCAAATGACCCTGTCCATTCGTATAATTAAATCCTAAAGGAGATGATTTTAATAAAAATGTTTATACCTATTATGTAAGTATATATAAATTTAGCATCAGATTAGCGGTTGATTAATTGCAATCAGTTAGGGTATCACGACAAAAGCACCGAGAAGAACAATATAAATGTAGTGTAATTAATGTAAATCAACATTTACAAAAAACTGTATTTTAATTAATATGGTTTGAAATGACAAGTCACCAAAATCCCGAAAAAATCATAATGCTCTATATTTATTACAAACGACGACGAAAGCATTCAGATTGTAACAAATCGTATAGTATTTTGTAAAAGCATCGATTGTGGAATAGTTCTATAATCAATGGTACCTACTACCTACCAACAAAAAAAAAAAAAAAACTAACGCAAGTATTAATATCAACTGCTAATATATGCATCCCAATGTGTGCTGCATAGATACAGCCGGGTTGTACGTTAAGATGATCATCCTGCATGTATGAATATTTAGGGTGACATAATATACAAGCCACCACGTCATTCCCCTTCCATTCACAATACCTATTGTGTTAAGTTCGTATCACATTGTCTGTGCAGACGACCCTCGTCGCAGCGCAAAACGCTCGCTAACCCTCTCCCGCATATTATAACAAATACGTGTTCTTTTAGGACATTAATTCTCTTCGGCACGAGAGAAATTTTAATACCGGACCGTTACAGTAGATGTAATGCGCATAATGCGAGTAACGAATGCATTGTTGTTTTGAGAAATAAATAAACATACTTGTTTTTTATTTATTTTGGGATGAAATCAACAATTAAGTGCATAGTGCACATACAGTGGCATAATTATATATGTTACAGTTAAAGTGTTGAATTTCGTTATTTTATGAAATAAAATAGTTTAAGAATTATCTACTAATGTTATAATAAAATAATACATAAAAATATTATACTTTAACTAGTTAGGTATTTCATAGAATATCCAGTTATTCTATACAATTTTAGTTTGATTTCCATTAAACTATAGAATACATTTAAATTAAAAATTAAGTAATTACAATAGTTTATTTATTTTAAACTGAAATACTGAATTCATTGTAATTACATTATTTATTTGTGCATGCTACGCTATTATGGCAATTAGAGTTGTACAATACCTCTTTTTTCTGTAAACACACAGCTTTTTCCTTTTAATTTTTTTTTTTTTACATCTATCATCATTAAACTCGCATATATATCTTTCGTTAAAACCACATTATTTGGTATTAATGAACGATTTTTAACACTAATATACAACTTTCTTTTCATTAAATCTAAGTCATTCGAATTCATTGTAAGCTAATAGCTATATCTATTAATATTTAAAATAATAGTGTGGAGACAGACGAACTAATTAACTGTGAATATGTGTGACTGTAGAATATAACTATTACTTAACTTTTATTGACAATCTTAATAATAATACATTAATACATGCACAAATGTACAACGATAATCTTTAATCTTATAATCACACAATAAACGTAAATGAACATTGCCTTCACCCGCGTCATTGACAATATGGACATCAGTCTTATTTGATTTATTGTTATGTTGGACAGCAAAATTATGATATTTTACATATTTTGTACAATTTGAGTAATTTGTCACATTAACGAAGTAAGCCACGAGCACGTATAAAATAATTAGATTGTTGAAGTATAAATTATGTATCTACATTACCTACACGTTTTAGTTATTTCACAAACTAACTGATTCAATACTTTAACTGTAACATGTACAGTACATGTATAATTTCAGTGTGCACTTGGCACATTCTTCGAGCGGCAAATCTGCAGTGTGACTGAAGATTTTAATATTAACTTAAGATTATTATCTAGATCAGTATTATCTCCATAATTATACTCTTGTGACTTTATTATATTATTGACAGTAGTTGTGTTTAGTTATAAATCCGAACTTTGAGATTAAATTCCGTCATATCGTATTATTTAAAAAAAAAACAAATCGACATCATTGTAACAATTTTTAAACGACAATTTCGGTACGAAAATTGAAAAAATTCCCTTACATGGTGTTGTTATAGAAGTACGAAAGGGTTAGGGTTATCCGATTTGTCATCTTCTTGGACGGGCCAGCGTTGCATGTCGTATCTGCTAAAATATTAATCGAACGCGTGATGACTATAATATTGCATTATTGATCGATCCGGCAAACAACAGATTTATTTTAAATATTTAACTCGAAACTACCGCACGTTTTCACATACACAGAAGGCTATTTAATTGTTGACACTGCCAAGTGCGTATTCTATATTTTTATATAGACAAAATAACAGCCATGCAATTTAAACATAATAACACTACGCGCAATGTCACCGCACGCCGTGTTCCGGTAAGCTACATTATAATGACATAACGCTTGCATTGCTTGCAAATCACAATCCCAAACCATTTACATAAGATATTAATAATAATTTACGCGCGTCCGTTATTCGAACACGAATATTACTTGTACCTATATTATAGTATGTATGTAAAAGTGCTAGGTAAAGTATTCTTAAGGCTAAACAACACTCGGGAGATGCATTGTTTTGGTGCAAACAGTAAAATTTAATATTTAATATATTAAATGAACTTTACGTGCCGGGCTACTATATAATGTATAAACAGAGACAAGAGCGAGAAAGATAGGATTTCGTGCAAGTGTGAATAGAAGCCCGCGGACACCCACGACGTCGCGGGTTACGGCCACGGGCCGGTCGACTTTGTGTAAACAATATCGTTCTAAAACTTTTACACGCACACTCGTAAACAGTGTGTACATGCTATAAAAAGTGATTTTTAAAAACGTTACACGTTCGTGTACTGCAGATACCTACTACTATATCGTATTGTTACATATGTTTGAAGAATATAAATTCAGTTTACAACTGTGAAACCGCGTCCCAACATAGTACATATTATTTATATATATATATATATTATTACATTACAGTAGATACCTATACGTAGGTATTTTTATACGACTGTTACTGTTATTAAAATGCAAACAATTTATAATAACTTATGAAAAACACGTCTTCGTTTCCCTCGAGCCACTCCTAAAATCGCACACGTTAAATAGTCATCGACACCGCATCATTACCTACATCCCGTTTATAATATCAAAAATCCTGTTTTGTCTTACATAATATGATAATAAAATAATATAACTGCTGCAGAATATTACATTCAATACGGATTATTCGTCAGGGTGCGCATTTTAAATCTAGCCGAAAACAGAGTTTCACAGACAAGACGTCATTATTCATTTCCAATTATTATAATTGTCAGGTTTAATATTATACTTTTTTAAAATCCTGAAATATTACTTTTATGCCGAGTCTTGCGTATCCATATACATATAGAGTCTTTTTTCATACAATACAATTTTTAATTTATGTCAAAAATACACAATGAATAAAAAAAAAATAAAACGAAAATATAGATAAGTGTAAGGTGATAAAAATGTTCACAACGTGTAGTACATATATATGCGGTAACAGCATATAGTAACTTATGTCAAACATATACATTTGTAATAATTAATTGCACGTATATATATAATCGATTCGTCATACACTCATACCGTAATTTGAAATACGTTGGTCTTTTTAAATGTAATTTTATATTTGCTGGCTCAGTTTATTTCATAAAGAATTTAGGTTTCGCGACTGTATAATAGTTTGTTTAATATAGACTTCCATAAACTTAAGTAATTCAGTGGCGTATAATATGTGGTACGAATATGGGCAATAAATCCTCCCCCTTCCCTTGAGCTTTCTGTTTATTCTTCAAGTATTTTTTAATTATAATATCTTTTTTGTCTCTTATGAATGTTTAACATTTTTAAAAGTATGATATAATGGTATATATTAATTTATTCTTATATTTTATACGTATCTTGATTGAACTACGGTATAACTGAGAATATGTAAATTTTGTTACTAGAGTAATATTAGTACGTAGGTAAGTAAATACCACACCCCCTAAGAAGAATTCTAAATTCGCTATTTCAACTAAGAATATTGGAGTACTATAGTGTGAGATGATACTTTAACATCAACACGTACATCTGTGTGTTGATTATTGTACTTTGATCTTACTGATATTCGCGTTTAATCAGCCAGTATATGTGGGAATCGTGGAGATTAGTAGGTAATACCTACGTTCAACACCATACTATTTGAGCATTTGTCGTTAAGACGATATTAATACATTAATACATCGTATCTACTTTTCGGGTGAGACGTTTACATCAAACTTTGTGCACATTATTATCATTATTATACTATAACATGCTTTCGTGTTATCAAATCCTACTTACAAAACTATATAATATTATAAACAGAAAACGACCGATGAGATCTTTTATCGGAGACGACCGTGGAATAAAGTACAAATAAGTCTCGTGATTTATACTACGCATACTTATATGCACGAATTTTACCCATATGTGTATGTTATTATTAGTTATCACACGGATGAATTCAGCTTAGGCGTTAGCAAAACTTTACGTTTACTTAGCAGTTCACGTACTACGTACATCATACACAGGTGCCTGTAATATTCATAATATATATGCATTTTGTTTGTCCATAATATGAACTTTGAACGAGGGATATATTGCCATATTGGACAATTTACTACGGTGCACGTAAAATTTTTTACGGAAAACTGCTATATTTTTTGGTTAATGCACGTGCTAAAAAAAGGAAAAAAACAGATTTTTATAATAATTACATAAATCTGTGTTACACAAAAACATAATGTGAGAGCGATAACACTTCACTCCCATTTCAAATTTGAAACTTATAAACGATTAACTACTAGGTATTATAGTTAGCAGTAACTGCAATAGGTTGATTTTTATTCATCGGAATTTTCCGAAAACTATTTGGTTTCAGAATATAAGTGATTAAAAATATATGATAGGTACGTATATTTACTATATTGAAATCCAAAAACCGATTAAATGAAAAATATCATTTGCAAAATGTGCAAAAGTATAATAATAATAATAATGGCCTGGAGTTAGTGGAAATATTTCTTATTTGAAACACATAAACTGGCATCGAGGAGTGTTTGACGGTAAAAAATCATCCTGTACACTGTGTGTGTGTTTATTACACTCCGTATAATACACGTGTACGGTGTACAAAACAATATCCAGTGCCTATACAACGTGCCGCATTCACGTTGCATTTCGGACGATCATCAAAGGCAACGCGAAACTAGAAATCGCCGCCGCCGCTGCAGTGGCTATCGGTCTCGTGTAATAAATTAAATCGGCTGGTAAACGGACCGCGGTGGTATCTTGTACATATATATAAATATAAACAATTATTAACGTGTATCGATTTAGGATGGTACCGGCGAAGAGACGGAGACTTGTGCTGCTCGCGTGGAATGTAGTCAACCATACGTCTACACCACGCTGCGTTGTATAGGCCGCCATGGCCGCGACCTGTTGCACGTCCGTCTGTGCGTACAGTGACACAGTGATGTTATTCGTTTAAACAACAAATTATTATCATTATCGTGTTCGACAGCGTTCGCGTTCCATTTCGAGCGTATAATATTAAATTTATAAATACAAGCATGTGTAGGCAAATAGCTCGACGGAACCAACGCCTCCGAAAATACCTTTTTGCGCTAAAGCTTGTGTTCGCCACGAAATAGGCATAGCCCTCGCAAATATTTGGTTGAAAAACTTATTATTTGCGAATACATGGATATTGGAAATTGCGTCATTTTTAAATTAGATGTACAAGAAAACGGTTACATTTTTTTCCATCGTAAACAAACGATTACAATTTCCTTAAAATAGTTAGATGAATATACTAATCATTAATGATCTGTCTAAAATTTATTTCTATGCACAAACTATATTAAAAACATGCTACATTTTTAAATTCCTATTTACACGAATATGCTTGAAATATATTAAATGATGTTGTGAGAGAACTAGAAGCAATTAAATTAGATATTGACGAATAAGAATATTTAGCATAATTTACAAAAAAGCGTGCATAAAATAGTGACTAATTATTTTTTATATTAAGTCGACTTCAAAAAGAAAGTATATTATCTATTAAAGTATTTTCAATTTCATTAAGCAGTATGATTATTATTAGTTATTACTTATTAACTTATTAAATATGAGTATATTATACTAAATATACTCACGCAATACGCAGTTTATTTGTAACAACAAGCATTATATGTAACAAATATACAGTGATTGCACATAATCTCATATTGAATCGACTAAACAATTGTATATTCCTCGACATTTTGACACCCTTATTTAGACCAACACCATTATGTTCGTATTTTTAACCCCATTATTATACAAAGCGCTATATACATAGGAAATATAATGTATGTGGCGAAATATTACACACTACATCGATCCGTTTGATTATTAATTATTATTATATATTTATATGCTATGAGTATAAATAACATAATTTTATTCGTACACCGAAGTCGTACATTTTATTTATCGATTATTATTATATCACTATCATATTATAATGTACGAATAATTTTTCTAAAATGCAATGTATTTATTTATACGACTAATGAACTGCAAGTAACAAACTTACTAATAACCATTAAATAATACTAATAACTTATTAGTGTTATTACTTCTACAGAACAAGCCAAAATACGCGGAACAATATGTGTGTACTTATTGAAACATTCATTGGATAATTTAAAATAATAATAATTATAAATTATAATACGAACCTACATAGATAATAATTATAAGTACTATTCATAAAATAATATCAGAATGAAAAAATAACTTAAAACAAAATGTATTTCCAATAACTTGTTACATCTCATCACTTACAAGACTAAATCATCATGTATAATATAATATATGTAATATTGTTTTATTATCTCTGAGGTCAATTTTTTCCCTGGAGTTGTTCGTAACATTCGCATGTACACTGCTCGTAGAATTTTTCAACAATACATGAATTTATTATTGTTGATTTCGATGAAAAACTATACGCACGCAGTGTAGTGTATGTATAGATACATGCATACCTACCTACACCTTTTACCGTGTCCGAATGTACACACATATCTATATGTAAACATTTACATTATTTAGGTCTCGAGGCCGTTTTTCTCGAATTATCGTGGAAGCGAAAAAATAATACATTCTCTAAAAAATAATTTACGTTAATTTGTTTTTCTTGTCGTTTGTATCGTAGCGTTTCGAAAATAAAAAAAAGTCGTAGGTACATGTACCTATATAATATTATTAACCGACAGTGCCCACTACATCGTGTCCACGTGCACTGTACATTAAATATTATTGTTATTCGGGTGATTTTCCACTTTAATAATAATAATTATGTAGTGTACAAAACGGCGTGGCAGCTGCGGGGGCCGGGGAGTGTTCGATTCTCCGCGGTGGTGGTCTATTTATTGATAATTATGTATTCAACTTGTTCCGATAGAGATCACATTAGGGACCTCAAGAACACGTCTCCGTTTCCGGTGTCGTCTGCCTACGTTGCACGTGTATATACCAACGCCACCATAATAATAGTATTATGTGCGCGTGTGTATACCTACTGCACGTTGCGCCCGAGACTGGATTCACTTTCGGCGTCGCCTGGCGCAATGGCCTCCGTCGGTCGTCGCGCGTCTGCCGAGCTCGGGATGATGACTCGATACTCGCGCGGTGCACGACTAATGGAACATCGGAAATCACCACCTTATCTGCTCCTCCGGCCGACAACGGCGACAACACGGCCGGTCTCGATTGGCATTCGATCCGTGTAATATTCTCATTGCGCGTGAATAATAATAATAATAATAATAATAATAATAATAATAAAAACCACTCCAATGTGTCCTGCAAGGTCGGAAGACTTTTAAATCAAAACGTCACATAAATATACGGATTTACATGTTATAACGGCGTGAGAGAGATAGGAAGAGAGAGTGAGAAAAAGAAATAAAAACGGCAAACGCATCGTAACCCAACGGTAGGGGAGAACTCAGATGAATCTCTCTCGGAATGTGTCGTACCTACGCACAATACTTAACGGTGATTAATTGTCTACTTGGCGACTTAATGGATTTTATTAATTGCCGCCCCTCCTCCCCCGATATGCGCCCACCGCAACGCCGCCGTCGGTATTTATTCCCACCGTACGTACATAAATATATACATATATATTATACTAATTAGTATTAGCCAATACACTTAGGAATATATCTATCCCATATAACTATTGTCGTATCCGTACGGTCGTGTCAAACAGGTTCCCGAAACACAACGCTAATAATATATGTATACATATAATAATAATAATAATAATAATAATAATGAATAAATACTATCCGTATCATTTTATATACCCAACTAATGCATATTGTGTTGTATGTGTGTATAAAATAATATCATACGTCGAACAGCCGAGACCCATAAAAATGTCCCGACTCCGCGCGGCGTTATATCGCGGAGGCCAAATTAATGTGATAATATTCTTAGGCAATGCATCTTTAATTAGGCACTCTTGGTATACTACAAAGAATTGCCGAACCAAAAAACCACGCTTAACATCATGTTATACGTTATTAGTTATTACTATATTATCATCAGATACGAGACCCGTTTTCATCGATGTTATCTTATTTTAATTTTTTACTAACATTTTTAACTAAAGCATAAATATAGAACTAAACGTTTGGTATCGTTGTGTTCTGCGTATTCAACACGATTTCGTTTTATTAATCGAATCCAATCATGACGAAATATTACTTAAGAAACAGCAGGTGATTGGATGTTACCAAATTGGAAAGGACTATAGTTTGCAAAAGACACATTTATTCGGTTATCCATCTTTGTTTTTAATGTGTATTAAATTAACAAATTTTAATTCCAATAGTTTTGTATGACGAATAAAATAACAATATCAAGTAGAGATAAAATACCATGTACACGGGTTATTTCGTTTTCATAAATCAAAACGTAATATATTTTCAATCGATTAACGTGACTTTTCCTGGTGACTTTTTACCAACACATATAGTGTTGATAATTTGAATATTGTTTTACGACTATCCTTCATATTTTAGATATTAAATGCATAAATAACCTTGTTGGCTGCAGTGGTATTGATCAGAAGTTGTTTGTAATCCACAGTGCATCTACCTACATCGTGTTCCATACCAAAAGATTATTTCAGTTATCATAGCTACAAATCGTTTATTTTTTTTTTCCTAGGTTTTTTCTCTTTTATTATTATGTTACTTGGGCATTATATTCTATGCAACATTTAATTTATAGTTGTACTAAATATAAAATAAATATTATGTTCGCACACGCCGTACATCGTTACGTTTTGACCGTTTTCGTGTTGTGCGATTGCCGCGGTTTTGCCTCGTCTGACGTCGATCACGATTTGTTGGTCGGCGACATCGCGTTTTACAACCGGACGATCGCGTTTGCGTTACGCGAAGACGATGAGACTCGCGGCACCGACCTGTTGCGGTTGATCGAGAACCTGATGGCGCCGTGGAACGTTGGCAATAACGGTTTCGCGGGGACATTTGCACCGGACTACCCGCGGGTCGTGGACAATAAACAAGGGCACGCGGTCTTAGTGCTCATGACGGCCGGGATCATGATTATGATCATGTGCACGGCGCTGGTGCTCGTTGTTCTGCTGTCGATCGTTTACCGGGAGATGAGAGCCCTGAAGGGCGACGGTCGGTCAGGGATTTTCTTGATGTAACACCGAAAAGCTCAAAGTGTAAAAGTGCTTCGTGTCCGATTACCTCCGCTCTTGATACTCTTAATTTAAAAGTCGCCGTCATAAACGGCTATTATTAGAAGAATACCCGGGTGAGCGAAGCATAATCTATTAAAAAGCCCGTTTTTTCAATACCCATGTATGCATCCGTGCTGTATATTTTATAATAATTATTCCCGTGCATGTATAAATCCGTGTATTTAATAGGTAATACTCGAATGGTACCCGTGTGCAATTATTACTCGTGTATTGTATGTTAAATATTTATAACGGTATAATAATATATTATGTCAAATGTATTAATAATTAATTATTAATAAATAATGAAAATTGCAAAACTCTGTACCTATATTATATTATATACTTAGTACCTGTATATATTTTATTGTTTAGCGATATCAGACGTTATATGATTGGTGATGACCTCAGGAAATGTGCTTTCATTAACCAACTAATATTGTATGTAATGATACGTACACGAAAGAATAATATCGAAACTGGTTCAAACAATCCAAAAATTATCTCATCGTTAACTTTGCCTTTATTGGATCTTTTTATGTCTTGTAAACATTTTTGCTGGTTGTAAGATTTTCCCACACCGTATTTTACCCGTGTTTACTATTGGTACGTGAAGTATAGTCTATAAGCTTTTATAGTATACATTTTCATTGAAGAATAAGTTTCTAAATAGATCATAAAACAGGAAAAGCAAAAGAGGAAATTCGAAAACGTGTAAAAAATTTAACCATCAACGAAATGGTTGAAAATAATTGCGATGTACAAATCAAGGCATCTATACAACAAAACATCACGGTGCTCTTGAATTTGTGTTCGGTAACGAATTCAACTGTATAGTCTGTAATATTGCTGATTCTACGGTGTACAGGGATAAAAGCAACGTCAGTTAATTCTGAACGACGTTTCTCGACCGCAGGAAACATAGTTACGGCCAAGAAGAGTGTTTGGTGCCCAAAACTGTAAATATGTATTCTGGTTATTCTTAACCAAAACAGTTGTTTATTTATACACGTGTAATTGCGACCTCTAATCTAGATGACATCTCATTGTCGTCGACAAAATTCCTAATTTCTATCGTGTAGCAATTTGTTATTTTCATGATATATATATATATATATATATATATATTTTATTATAATGTTATAAATTCATCCGGCTGGCCGTATACAAAAAATATATTGTAATGTATAACTTATTATTACGTAGTACTCACCCAGCTCACGCATAGACGGTAATTGCTGCCAACACGTAATCAAACTGCACGAACCGGAAACACCGTGACACTTGCATGTCACTCTGGACTTTTTCAGCACAGCCTGTATAAAATCAATACCAAAAGCTTATACACATTACACAAGTATATTTTTAATGTACGCATATATTTAAACATTTTTTAGGGTATTGTAAGTTCTGGACTCTGGTTATTGCTAATTATTATTTATTGTAAATTAATTTTATTATGCTATTAATATATATTCTCTTATTATATTTATAACAAAATAATTATTTGGATTACAATTTTTTATATAATCCTTTCACTCAACATAAACTAATCTTACAATCTTAAAATACGGAAATTTCAATTTAATATAACTAATCAAATGATATAAAATGTATATTATAAATATATTTAATATAGGTAATATATTTGATTTATAAATTAATTTATGTTATAAAATAATAATAAAAAAAGGAAACTATATTCTTTAGATGAAGTCTCTATCTATACGTATACTATAGGTAATGCTTGATTTTTTTTATTTTTTGGTTGGGGGAACGCGAGGGGACTGAGTACCTAAACTAATTTTAAGAAATTTTAGTGTAACTCTACTTCTTTTTTTAACGGCTATTGAAGTTATATTGATTAACTTGGTACGCATATTTTTTTTTAATCTTCAGAGTACCTCTACTTTTTTTCCCCAAGTCAAGCACTGACTATAGGGTATATAGGTATAGAGATAGACGAATAGACGTTCTTATGTAAATGTATATACTAAAATCTGATGATTCGAAAAGGTCTACATTTTAAATATTTTTTATACCTGTTGTTATTTTGCGAACTGTAAATTATAATTATATCATTCATTTAATATTTAATTGCTTTTTTTTCCTAACTAATGTTAAACTATTTATTAGAGTTTAGATTATATTTTTCGAATCTCATTATCGTTATTTATTTTATACTACTTGACAACATATTTTGTGCTGTAATATAAAGTAAAAACACTAAGAACCCGATTAATACAACTCTAAAACATAGTTTAAACAAAATCATATGCTTAATAAAAATGTGTACATTTTATTTTATGTAGTTGCCATTTTAAAATATTGGCAAATCATTTAAATATTTGTGAAGTATACATAAATAATAAAGATAATCTATAATGTAGTACCTATATTTAAATATTTTTTTTTAATTTTGGCATAAACATTAAGTTAAATTAAAATAGAAAATTCATACGAAATTTTAGTAGAATGTCTTTTACAAAACGTTGAACTCGAATTATTAAAATATATATACAGACCAAAAATATTATTCTTACTACTGTACTATGTACCTAATTTCTTTGTGATAAAGTCAGAATCTTATTCAAAGATTTACAAAGTTATAGCTTTTAAGTCATGAATTGTGATTTATGATTTACAACTATGAATAGGTATATTAATTCTTCAATTGAGAAATCATAAAACTATATAATAACTATCTAAAAAATCACACTTAGTCATTTGGCTTTAGACGATGGACAACATCCATTGCATGTTTTATACATTTATTCTCGAGTAATTGGTAAATGATTATGTTTTTTTTTCAATTTAAAATTAAAAAATAAACTAGAATTTTTGATATAGGATATGTACCTAATATACTACAATAATCAGTGACACGAGTGGATTATAATCCTTTTACAAATATTATTATTGTGACCTCAACGAAGGTTGCTAGTTGCAAAGAAAACACTTATGAAAATTACCAAAATTTAAAAAAAGACAAATTGGTCCAAAAAGATTAGTCATTACAGTGCACATATATAATAATCATAATTATAGCTTGTCAGCTACCACGGAATCTTTTTGAAAATTACCGCGTGGCGTGTACACCGCAGTTTGGTAGCGATATAACCAGGCCCAACCAGTACATATAAAACTATGTATAAATATTATATATGTATTATATATATATATATATATTATATTATACGGTACGTAGCGATAAATCATTATACACAATAATAAACACAACCAGTGCATCCCCACTTGTTTCGCTTGTTCCAACGATACGATTTAATATTATTATTACAGCCATGCGTACAGGCGATGATACTAATTTATTACAAACAAGATGAGCTCACCCTTCTGCCAGCCTCATTGTTGTGCAGGTTCATCAAGCTACGACCTTGTTCGGGAGAACCTCTTTTCCACCGTTTCTCTTTTTCTTTGACGTCCAAAAACCCTTTAGTGAACCTATAAATGTAACGAAAACAAAACAAAAGTTAGCAATAAACATAGAAATAATGATTTCGGCGTGCTAGCGTTAAAATCGCTACACCAATTTATACCGCAGCGGTAACCAGTTTCCCTATATTCTAAAAACTAATATCCATTGTATTGTACCATCATCGTCTATGATTACTCATTTCATTTAAACACGTTCGTGATTTCGCATTTTGATGGTAACACGTTTTTACATTTTAGCCTAGTAAGGTAAAATAATATTGATTATCAACATATTTATATTAAAATAAGTTTAATTTAATACTGTTTTAATCTGTCGAAATTGTTGCAAACATGTTTTCAGTCTAAGGTCGTGATGGTTATATTTTAATCCCTTCCTAAGAAGACATAATGTAGAAAATTAAATAAAACAGGTTAGACGATTATTTTAAGAAAAAAAATGCTTTGCTCCTACGATGATATCCTACGTATATTCCGTTTTTGTCCAAGTGTCAAATTTGTAATATATAATTTATAGTGCTAGTTCAGGTCGATAATAGAGCAAGCGATAAGTAAAGTAAAATTATTCGAGAACTTGGCTCATGTCTCATAGAATATTATAGTATAAAGACGCTAGATATATAGATATGATGTTGTAAAAGATTCACGGTGGTATACATAGAGCGAGTGGAAGTTTACAGTTACAGTATTATATTGGCGCAACCCATTTGTGTCCCAAATATATTATCATAGTTCATATAATAGCACAGTAAATATTTTAAATAGGAAAAAACTGCTGCTGTGTTGCCAAATTATAGTGTCTATATATTTACTTATGGAACTATGTATAAAACTATAATATATTCATGTAATATTATATTTTATAAATGTTTATGGACTGTTATCAAACCAATAAATATATTATTTAAAGTTGAACATTTCACTGCTCATCAATTAGATTATAATTACATTTTCATTATAACAAAACACACTTTAAATCTAATCTATCATTATATTTTTTCATATAATTACAGTCAAGTCATGCGATAATTTGTATCTCGATAGCTCACACAACGAATTCTCAACAACATAAGTGAAATATCAAGTTCCTTTAAGTGTACAACTATATTAAAACTTATTTATTTATAATTATTTTCACGTGACCTTTCGGATTTGAGTCATCGCATCTACTTGTCTGTTAAAAAAAAACCATATGATACAATAAATTGCTTATAATTTAAAAGTAATGTAATTTAAAAATAAACATATTTTTTTTTATTCGACTAATTTTATGATGTTTACGACGAATTTCTTGTATACATTAATGCATGACGTTCTGTTATAGGTATACATTATTCATAGCTAACATTTTGTGTATTAAATTAAGTTCTGAAATGTATTTAAATGTCAAATTTAAATTAGTAGTTATTTGAGTTATTTCATCGTGTTATCGTATAGGTATAGGTACCGTAATTAATAATTTACGATACCACTGCACATTGAATGAGTATTTTTGGATAATAAATATATCCCGGTATTCTTATCCTTGTAGAACTTGGGTTCTATTCTCAATGTATACATAAACATAGTGTAATAACGTAATGTCACTGCACATTATTATTATACGTGATAGTAATAACTAATAACCGTTAAGTAGTACCGCAGAAGATTAAGTCTATATAATGTACTACAGGACTTCACTTAAAAAATAACGCTTACTACTGCGCATCTGTACTCGCCTAAAACACGTGAGTAACAAAACATTATTTTGTCGTTATGAATATGAGATATAATTTATTGAATATACTCGCGGTGTTTACCAAATGAATTTATTAACTTCCTAGACGTCACAATGCGTCTGCGGCACGGTATATAAATATACCTATGTATGCATCTATGTACACGAACACGCAGCTAATAAATATTGTTATAATTGTTTTCACACATAGCACTTAAAGTACGTTACGAGATAATATATTATGCTTGCGTCGGAGAGTTTATAGACACCAGTGATGATATTTAATCGGCATGGACCCAACGATTTTTTACTCACAGCAATTATTATTATTAACCGCGTGAATTCGTGATTCGTCCAACGCTTGCACATAAAACGTTGTTGCGCACATGACTTATCGGCAGCTGTAATTTGAGTTTACGATGTATGGATTCAATTCTATTCACCGTGAACAATATTGGAAATGTGTATACTGAAATATAGTTGACCGGGAAGTGTAGTACGCGGCAGGCATTTTATATCGGCATAACTATTGATATATTATTATTACGTTATTACACTGCGAAGAAAAATAAACGAAGGTCCTACATCGTAACGCATTTAACACTCTGTCGGACTCGGGTAGAATGTATCATGTATGTAATGGATTGTTCATGATTGCAGTGTGATTTTATTTTTTGTTTTCAAAGCGTTTATTATTCGAATAGTTTTTTTCCCAACCTGGTCGGACGAACACGTGATGGCCGATGGGTAATTATCGAAGGCTCAAAAGTATATAATATAGGATAGGTAATGTAACGTTTGGTTATATATTAAATATTATTTTCGGTTCCGGAAGCTAATTAAGCCGATATACGTCAGCTTCTCGCGGCCGAAAATTATATTATGTGCGGTGTGCAGGTACCACAGCCGTCCGAAATGAAAATCACCGAATACACGCCGGCCGTAGTCTGCAGTACATACTAGGTGTAAATGCCGACACCGCCGCCACCGCGATGGGACCCATCATCCGTTTAATTGGCTTCAGACAGCCCACCCGAAATTATATTGTAATTACGAGGCTTATACGCCATACTTATACACCGCAGACCGTATTAGGTACCATTAAGAAGGCGATGCGCGGGTCGTGCGTATATTACATAGGTACGTATGATGTAGTCCCGGTGAAAACAATGGGCCCGCTTACGCGCGGTATACCAAGCGTACAGCAGTCACGGTATACCGGTGTAGGAATTTTAATATCATGTGTGGCTCGGAGGAACCTATATTTATTTTAACAGCTTCTAGACCGCTATAAATCCACGACACAGTAATAATAATAATATAAAAAAAGGTAGTGGCACACACACACGCGCGCGCGCGCGTAAGGTATGCTATGACCTCTATAAGAATTTTTCCGACAGATGACTTCCACCTTAAATTATGTAACTTGAAGCCTCCTTATGAGCATAGATGCACATTATATAATTTGAGACCTCTAGTTAAATGCGTAAATTATTATCGAATAAAAAAAGCATGTATGCCATTTTCAGTACTTGTAGCCTTCTTATGAACTCAGATGGTAGATATACGCATTATGTATTTATATTTGAGACCTTTTAGTTAGTTTTGTACAGTAGGTATAGTATTTAAGAGTTGTAGAATAGTTAATGATTTTGTGTCCAAAGTTCATAATAGCCCGATGACATAGATATGTGTCTTATAATTTTTGGAGATACTTAATGTGCCTGTTTTCTTAATGTCCATATAGGCGCGTGTAAATCTCAAAATCATGCGATACTTCTAGTCTGATATTAGTATTATTTTACATACGGGCCAATACACATATTGTGAGTGTAGTATAACTTGTGGATTCCTTTTTTTTGAAAGCACACTTATAGATACTTATATTCAAAAATGTCAAAACTGAACAAAATCTTAATATGACCTTTGGATTTTGGAGGGTACAATGAGTCACTAGAGGCAACATAGTTGGCTCATATCTCTATTGTATGATGTAATATTTATAGTCAGATCTGGGAATTAAATGCCTTATGAAAATCGAAAACATATCTTTAAAGAAATTAATGTATAGTATATAGTATTATGCTTATACTACACAATAAAATTTCTAAATAATGCATTAATATTTTTTTTTATTTTGTATCATTTTGGTGTAGACGATATTTTATAAAATAAAAATAAAAGTTTGGTCATCATTATGACGGTTTATTTCTATATTGTCGGATAATACTCGTATAATACAACTTACAAGTTACAAGTGATGCTTACTTGATAGTTTATACTTATATAATTATATAAATATTTACATTTATCCATTAAAAATCAAAAAAATATAAAAATATCTTAAAAATAAAATTTCAAATTCGAATTTTAGATCTAAAAAATTCAAAATGTCCGAAAAATCCATCTCAAAAAACGCTTATAATCTAGTAATATTTTAGACAATAACTTAAATTGGGCGAAATGCACAGACAATCACAAAATTCCTGCGGTACATTTTCACATCATGTTTCAAACCGTTCCCGACCATAATTGAATACGAACTTCAGGATTTGTAGGTATTGAGGGGGTGGTTGTAGTCCTATTAGGTTGACATAAATATAAATTCGCACCAATAGTGCAAATATTATTTTTAAAAGTTTCACTATGTGAACGTGAAGTACAAAGTACACTGAATGACTGAATTGTTATTAATTGATTGTGATTAATGAATTATTAATCAATAAATTCCAAAAGACAAGAAATAATGTTTTGTGATGGTTATTGCCGTATACACGGTTTTCAAGTCGTTATCACGAGATCAATTACTTAATAATATTACAAACGTTGACTTTACACGACATGTAGATGTAACGTTAATTCCACGGATTTTTTGGATCATAATTTATAATGGAATCGCTGCAGTGGAAGCTATCAGAAAATAACTATGATAATTTATACCGAGGATTTGCTCGGAATCTAAAATGGCTTGGTGATGAAAATAATTTGTAATAATAATTGGACATTGAACGTACCAAAGTGCTATTGGCGTTATGTCCATGCATCGCTCATGGGCTATAGGTGCAATACAGCTTTATAGTATCTACTACATACTTTATATAGAATGCGTCATTATTTACTATACTGTAATATACATGCATTGTATTAAATTCAAATAAATAATGTATTTAAATGTAAACGACGATTGCGCATAAACCGTACAGATTAGTCGTTAATAATTTGTTTTTTTTTTCATTTTTAATATAAATTTTATTACACTTATGTAGAAAACCCAAACCAGTTTCGAACAAAATAAAAAAAAAAAAATTTGCGCACGTTGCATAAAGTAGTTTTTCGGCACTATCTACTCGAAAATGTTTACCTCGTTATTTATTTTCAGAAACGAAACAGTGAAAAAACACAGCTCTAAAGTGTTTTGTACGTTAAGATAATGATTTCTCTTACGACCGTCTGTCTTTGTTATATCGATTTACATTTTGGCGAAGAAATATCTTTCAAATAGCCCATATAGGTAATCGAAAGATTTTTTTTTCTTTTCACAAAACACGAAAAAGTAAAGTTTTATTGTAAACAGGTGGGTATAATGTAACTTCTGAATCAACGTACATTATTCCAACAATAATAAATTATTAACTTCTGACGTTTAACATCATTATTTACTTTTAAGTTGTTAATGCTTGCGCATTTCAAAACCTAATTTGGAAAATAATTCAAGAATATTATTATGCACCAATAAGTATTCAACAATAATAAGAAAAGTTGTAAGATTATATCATATTACTTTTACTTATAAATAAGTTACAAAACAGATATTTATAAATCACAAAAATAATGAAAAAATAATACTTGAAATTTATGCAATTGATACATAAACGCATAAGCATAAATACCTTATTATAGCACATTATTAAGGTACACCTTCCGTTATTAAATATTATTTTTTAAGTTCCATGTTTATTTCAGTACTATTCAAACATATTGAAACTAAAATGTCTTCACAACAGATTGATTATTGAATTTGAATTTTAAACGCTTATATTGATATTATATCAATAATTATTACAAAATGTCTAATTAACTTACAAAAATAAGTAGAATAAATTGAATAACTGTAATATCTGAATCACACATTAAATATAAAACCATGTTGGAAAATACACAAGATATATATTTTTCTAGTCATTATACAAATTCGATAAGGATCGTACATTTTCTAAAAAGTAAGAAATTCCATGTCACTGATCATTCCATATAAGGAATAAGTAACAATGGTACAAGTATATCCAAGAACGGGAGTTTACAATTGACATCCCGTGGTGGTCTAAGAACTTTGAATTGTAATGCCTTTCGTTGGCTGCCAATATGTCATTTAAAAATCTGCCAACTTGATCTGATGTATTGCATTTCATTGTTTCATTTTTATTTATTTTTTTACTCTATATGCTTGATTTGAAATCAGTCAGTTTAGTTTACCTTAGGAATATAAACATTTTTCATAACATAATATAACTTGTATAAAATGCAATTCATAAGACGAGTTCAAACAACTAAACTGATATATTAAAATCGAAATCAATTATCTGGAAGATTCAATACACTGCCATGGTTGATATATATATATACATACAAAAACCTATGAAAAAACTAACCTCATAAGTTGTTTGTTCTTCTTGTGGAATTTAAATAATTTTAATGAAAAATAATAGTTTTTATAAGAACGACGGTTAGATCTACTTCAAACGTATTAATAGTGGAAAAATTTTACAATAATATCATAAAAAAGCTTTCCCTTTGTAAGATAATAATTACTTATCTAATGAATTTGGTTTACAAACGTTTTAAGAACATTATAGCTGCTTACTTGTATCCGTATTCCATGTTATCTCCGCAACCACCCCACACCCAATCCCTTCTCAATTCCTTTGGTCTTCCAGATCTCGAGCAGCTGCATGTGTTCAAACGACCATCTCGGCAGGCGCGGGCCATAGCATGCGCAACGCCGGCTGATTTGATTGCTTGAACGAATGCTGCCTCGCGGCTACCTGTAACCGACACAAACACAAATTAAACTTGATGTTTCTTTAAACCTTCCCGAAAAACAGATGCGGGAAATTAAATATTAAACACACACACAGTAAAATTTCGGAAAATCAATTAATAATGCAGATACCTATATAGTATACAAAACAGTATTGTTCGTTCTTTATCAACATATATATATATATATATATATATATATATATATATATATATATATAGATACCAAAATATAATTATACATTTATACTTTGGGCATCATCTGTTATAACTATCGGGGATATAATACTTTAAGATATTGTTAAGTACTCAGAGAGTCAGAGACTACCTACTTCTAACGATAATTTATGTAACTCATGTGTTTTAATATAAACTAAAATATTATTTATTGTTACGAATGCGGATGAGTAAACGACCAACAACTACGTTATAATAGGTACATATTATGATGTACAAACTATAAATAAATACATAAATCATTAACTACTGATTAATTAAAAATGAAAAATTATGTTACGCCTTATATTACAACAATAACAGTTTATACTCGACGTCAACACAGTTATGTACCTACGTTCTGATGAGTGAAACAATACGTGTTGTTTTATATTCAAATCACAAAATATTCAATCAATTTCATTCGGGTAAACGGGTTACATACACCACAGCAAGGTTTCGTAGATTGTTTAATTATTGTTGTAATAAATTAAAAATATCAAAATATAAAATACCAACCCATATCATATAATACTTTAGTAGTTTTCCCATCAGTTTGTAAAAGGCTTAAATGTTTTTAAATATATTTCTAAATGTTAATTAAAACACTCGTAAGTAAAATAACATATATAATTATAGGTAGGTACCAAAATTCTAAGATTATCAACTTCAAAATAAACATTTAGCATATAATGTCCATGATACTAATACATTTCACTTGTTTCCAAATTTCATTTGAAATTTGGACGAACGCATGTGTCTACATACAAGTTTTTGGTCGGAAAGAAATTAAATCCCATACAGTTACATAGATTAAAAAAAATACTTTCACATTGACATAAATGAAAATTAAAAGTTATATGACCTACAACACCTTGATGAATATAATGTACAATACCGAACGACTGTAGGAGTCGATTTTGGGGCTTTCAATCCGTCAAGGTGTCAAGGGATGTGATTTTCCATAAAACGATGCATTATTTAAAAATGTGATCATAAATAATATATGGAGACTTTGTCCAATCTAGTAACTTCATTGCTGTAACTTCATAACACATGCCTAACTGAGAATTCATATCGACTGACACGTTACAGTTGTGGAACGCTAGACATAATATAACTGCACTATAATAATGTGTTTCCCAATAAAGTTCAGAGTACAATAACTAATATAAGTAATCAGTGGCGTAGTTATGATTTGGTTCTGGGGGAGGGGATATTTAATTAATTGGATAAACCTAAAGGGGTTTTAGTAAGTTTCGACACGAAGCAGGTAAGCAAGTACATAATATGTAAGTTCCTCCACGAAAAAAATTATATCGGAACGTAAGTTCCCACACGAAAACATGTTCTGTCTATAAATAGAAATTTGTAGAAAAAACACTTGGTTGATCTATGGTATTGCGTTCCGCGTATGATTGTATGAATGTATGGTAATATGATCAGCGAAAGATATAACTATATATATTATTATTATAATTATTATATCCGTAATTATAATATATTATATTTTATATGTCAATGCATTAAACATTAAAAAAAGGCTCTGGGGGGGATCTATTAGTAATTAAATTATATCAGGTACCTATTAGTTGTAATAATAAAGTTGTACGTGAAAAAAGGATCATTGACAAGTTAAAATCAAATAAATTTCTTTACACTCTTTTACAAACGATTTTAAAAATCCGGGTAGTAACCTGCAAGAAATGTTCGAACTCGTTTTGCAGACACGAAATCCGGAAAAAAAGAATCAAAACCGTTTCCAGAATCGGAACCCGGAGCACGCGTGTGGGCACATTTTTACTATAGACGCAATTTGATATTTTTATTTGGGGGGGCTAAATATTTTTAAATACAATGTCGTTTAATTCCCTCTGGTCTTCATTAGAAAAAAAATAACATAACAAGCATTTTAATTTAACACAAAACGAATTTAAATACAACTTTATAATTTGCGTGTATTTATTTATTTAGCGTATGGTTTATGGTTATATGCATTAGGCTAATTATAATGCGTTTATTAATTTAAATTTATGCATTTAATATGAGTATGTGATATTTGCTGTATTAAAAATATAATCCTGATCAATTTTGAAAAAATAAATTTATTTTGTAAAATTTTTATCGTTATTATACAATTAATATCTTAAGTACCCGATAGCGTTTTATTCTTCGTTTTAATCATGATGTCGATTGGTGGGGGGGGGATTATATGGATGATGAGTAGCTAAGTTCTCCCCTGACCTCCTCCCCTAATTGTGCTTATAGTTTTTACTCCGACCAGGAGATGCCGGATATTGCGATATAGTATACAATATGCGTGTAACATAACATATACGTACTTGTTTGTAAATCGGGTCCCAAGAACGGCGCGCCAACGTTCTCGGCGTTCATGGAACAGTTCCACCGGCGGTGTAGGAACTGCGACCGGCACTCGGTGAGCCCGGACTGGACGCCGTACCGGATGGACGACAAGTGTTCCTCGTAGAGCAGGCACAGCTTTGCCTGGCCGGCGGACAGGCCGGACACGTCAGCGCACTTTGGCGGCGGATCGGTGGGAAACGCGGGCGAAGGTGCCGGTGAAGACGACGACGACGTTGGGGACAGGAGCAACGGGTCCCCCATGCCCATCGGACCACCACCCGGTCCCACGTTGACCGCGGCCACGCCGTTCCCGCCGGCCGGTTCCGGCGGCGTCCACGGCACCTGTTGTGCGAACGACGGCGGCTCCTTGTAGTGGCTGCAAAACAAAACGCAAAACGATCGATATAGTGATAATAAGAAACCTGATGAACAATATTCCCGTGTAAGTACACCACCGTATTGCGTACGAATTGCTCGCCATTGCACATGTAAAGGACGCGGGAAGGACGTAATCAATTATCGGTGCATCCGAACTGAACCCTAACTTACAACTCAAAGCATGGGTCTCGAACAGTGAACACCGGAGGGTGAAAAGAGCTAATATATTACGGAACTTAGGTTCAAGATTATATTGTAGGTACCACATAAACAGCTGTGGCGCATTTACATAAGACAGTGTATATAGCACGTAAATATTTGTAAAATTAACATTTTTTACCGACATTAAAAAAGATTTTTATTGAACCGTATTTTATACGACGTACATTTATTATAATAATTTATGTTTTCAATGTTTTCTAGAAAACGCTCTTCATTACCATTGTATACCTTTGTTCTTAAATCGATCGTATAGACTTCCTATACAAGTCACTGTTATGGTGAGAAATGTTATATAGTGTGTACTTGCTGAAAAACTAGTGGGATCTAACCGTATATATATATATATATATACGCACATCTGATCCCATCACTGTTGGAGCCTATCATGAGGCTCACGCCAAGTCTCTCAACCCGACGAACAACATCGACGCCAACTGCACCTGGGTTTTTCGCAGGATATTTTATTATACGCATTATATTATGTGCAACACGATTGATAGAACACGTTGTGATTATTATTATGATTATTATAATGGAACGCGCGCAATCGCATGATGGTTCCGACGTCACCGGGTGGAAAGCGAGATGCCGGGAAGCAGCGAAAACCGTACACACTATACAATATACACACATCTCCATTGTGCTGAGACTCGAGGGCAATTATACACATAAACCCCGTTTCCGGAAACCGGCCACACAGGCGGGAGGGTGCGTGCGGCTGGGTAGGCAAGTGTAACGACTTAATACCGTAGTCGGCGAGATCCGAGTAGTTGACGCGGCGGCGGCGGTACGGTAGTATGATAATATATAGTGTGCGACGGCGGTGGCACATTGCGCGCGCGGGCCGGGGAGTTAATATTTCATTTGCATCCGTTGGACCGTGTATAACTATATTTCACCGCGGCGGCGGCAGCGCGCATAGTGGTAATCGTAAAACGCCGGCGGGCCCCCCCGAGACGAGCGAGAAAGAGAATGAGAGAAAGAGAAAGAAAGAAAAAGAGAGACAGAGAAAGAGGGATAGAGAAACAGAGCGAGACGAGCGATGGAGAGAGGGCCGCTGCAGACCGTGTATAGAGTGTACCGCAGGGGACGGGCTGGCGGGACCGCGTACACGCGGACGAAGCGAAAGACAAGAAGCGAACGGGCTCACTCATCGCGGGCGAACAAACAACCCCTCCGGGTGCGTGCGGGATCGGTCGTTCGCGGTCATACGCGGGATCGTTGATGCGGGAAGGGTTGATTGGACGTTGAGGAAGGGGGAGTGGAGGCCTGGAGCCGGGCGCGCGCGTGTAAACGGACCACCTAATTATACGTTTAAAACATTTGAGCTTTCTGCCGACGAGTGCGTTTTATATTATTATTAATATCATTTTCCCTAAACACGTTGTGCACACACACACACACACATGCACATCTATACGACGTGTGTACATTGATATTATTATTTAACTGGTCTGCTTATGCGTGTGTTTGCACTTTGCAGTATACACCGATGCTATTATATATTATATAACGTACAGTCGGCGGCCGGTTTTACGATCCTCCGACCAATGTTGTAACGTTTTTGATATATACGCGTATACCACAGGGCCAAACTTTTACTGTTTACCGACGTCTATCCTATATATAGGTATACGACCACGGAATTCTCGGTATATCGTATGTACATATATATATATATACATCACACTATATATATTCGCTAACCGGCAGCGACGCACGTCAGTTGTGCACCGCTAAACGAACGAAGGGGGAGGGGGGTGGAAAAAAAGGCTTCCGTTTATACATTTTTGTTTATTTTCTTTTTTATGTATTTACGCGTGACGGATTGCGCTATAAATCGTTCGATGAACATTTTGTTCAAACAAAAGCCGGTTTTTGTTTGCGGTGCGCTCAAAAGATCAAAATGAATATAAAGTACAGTATGCTACACTCGAAGACGCTACCGAAGAAAAAGTTTTTTTTATTATTATTATGATTATTATTTTTATTTTTTTGAAATAGAATTTAATTTTTAATATTTTTATTTGAAAAAATTATTTACAATATGTTATCTATAGCAAATAGTAAACTATATATACAAGTAATACATGGATCACACGAGTATCTTATGGAGAATGCACTAATGCAGTTCACTATAACAGCACATTAAAAATGAATTTAACTGTCCTTATTATATAATTTTTTTCAATCATTATTAATATTTATTTATAAGTTGAGTAAATTTCCATTATGTTTGAAACGATGTAAAACATTATAGAAGGAAAGGAAAGCATTATTATCGATTAAGGAATTTCGATGGTTTGATAATTAATTTAATGTGGAATATTTTGTGATAACTTTTAGTGAGTTTCAGCCAGTTCAATTGATGGGGCATAAAGATTTGTGCAAGGTTGTCGCTAAAAGTATTTGCCTTTTCAAAGTTGGAGAGAGCTAGTAAGCCATCTGATTGAACAAGCGGTAGTATCTCTTTGAGTGCAGAGATCCATTCGTATTCCAGAGAAAACAATTTTTAAAATTTATAGCGATTCAAGATGCGATTTAAAATCGTTCAGTTCTAAATCTTGATAATTGAAATTTGAAGGAATTTAAAAGTTGGTAAAAAGTTGGTAAATGGTTTTGTTACAAGGGTAATTATCTCTTTGCATTTACTCGTATGATATCTATCTCGACGTTTAGCTCTGATTAATTGGATTAAGTGCTGGACGAGTATATTAATTTATTTTTCTTAAATGCATTTAGAGGGAACGAACTGCTGTATAGGTACTATAACAGTGTCCTCAATTGCTTTTGTTAATACTTCGGTCGATTTATAGGTTTTAGTTTTGAGAGGAAAATGTATAATGATAATAACTCGTCAACCGTATGGCCATATGGGTGAATCTAGTCCAATTTATAGAGCCAAGAGTTAGGGAAGGTCTTGAATTATTATAGATGGAGATCCTCCAAAATAATGTAAGAGTAGTGGAATGTTGTTACTTGATAAATCATCGAGGTTGTTAATTGGTGTGTTTAAGATGCTCGACTCAATCTTGAGACGAATGAAAAGAAATAGTCGGGGTTGGCGGGTTGCCTGTTTCCACGTGACAGCTAGTAAGTGTGTGAATCTAAATGTATATATATATATACTTGATCAAATTCTATATATAAATACCATAAATACTAACGCGGATCCGCGTGGCAGCCGTTATCAAAACGCCTGTCACCCTGAACGCATCATTTGTTCTCTCGACAACCACTAGAGCCAGACGCAGCGACGTAACTGCACTTTTCTTAACCATCCATCACTGCAAGACAGGGATGAAGACGTTAGATCCGCAGGATACTACTTTTGAACCAGTCTGTTTTTCGACCCAGCGCGTACGCGACACAATTTTACGCGATCACCGTTTATTTTGTAAAGTACAATATATAAATAATTTACTCTAACTATTCATCATCTATAACTCATGCATCATTATTAATATTCATATATTATTGTGATCAAATTACTTGTTACCGTTTCATTTTCAAGCGTTATGCCGATACAATATAATATAAGTACCATCGGTACACTATTACCGCCATGACTAGGTGTCCTTTTTTTTATTTTGATATATTAAAATCACTTGTGTCACCCATCTACGGTTGGGCGTGCGCCCAAACGGATTATGTACCGCAACATAATATATAGGTATTCTTAGCCGACCACTTAATAATTAAATAATAAATATTAATGGCATTACTATGACAGTTATTTTAAACAGAATTCTCAACGTTTATATAGGTAGCACGACTAACCTTTCGATTTTCGACTACTGCAGGATTCTGATATGATTATAAATTATAATAACGCGTCACACATAAGATTCAAATCATTGTAAATGTCTAGAAAGGTTACGAAATTATGATTGCATAAATTATTATTCTATGCCCCAGCGTAATAGATATACGTATATTGTATAATGTATATAGGAAATCAAATTAGCGATCGACTTACCTAACACTTCGGTTATTCGAGAATTGCCTTGGGGAATCAACAAGTCAACCAATAAATATTATGAAGATTTTAATACTACGCGCAGGCAAAATTAATGTACACATCTTTAAATTTTAATTTATGGAGTCTACAAAAATTTCATCTGATACCATTGGAATCGAGGGAAAATTAATACGAGAAACAGGCTATTGTTTTGGTAATAACATAAACAACATTTTTAACATTTAACTTTGTAATGCCTTACGCATTTCACTATAAACCGTCATCGGAATAATAACAATTATTAAACATTTTATATTATAACTATATTGGACGCATGTATTTCAAGGAGTAAAATATGACGACCTTCAATGGTCACAGCTTTATTCAAATTCTTAATATATTATATAAATATGTACTTTGACGAAAATTAAGTAAACTATGTAAAACTATTATTTAATGCTAATAAGAACGTAATTATTACACATATTATTCCAAGTTTTCAATTTTTTACATACATTCTCTGACAACACCGATTGTCCACTTATAAGATATTACTTATTATACCAACACAAACTACAATTGATTGTTATTTATATGTCTCGCATACTTATTAAACAGCCCTAAAGGCCTTTCAATAGCCGTCAAATCGACGTATTGTATTTTATCTTCTACAACATTATAATATTTGATATAAATTAAATCCAACAATTACTCCTGTCTCTCTCCTATGTGTACATATATATTATATAATATACCCACACACTACGAGATATACATAATACATTCACGTCCCGAAAGAGATGTAAATGTTTAAACAATTTTGATTTATAACTTTTCATTATAGAAAAGTAATAATAGGACCAAATATATATATATAATCCTGTTGACTTGTATAGTCTATGATGTTGAAATATGAATCCCTACGCATTCGTGTTTACAATTATACAGATGTATTCCAACAACTATGAACAGCTCTAACCTAGAATCGGATAAAATAAAAATAATTTATCAACACGATCGTCGTCAAAAATAGATTAGGTTAAAATGTAAAGACCACGTTGTAGACATTATTTATCTATATACATATATATGTATATATATATAATAAAAACCTTTAAGACATTCGGTGCATTTTGTTTCATCGTAAAATGAATTGATAAAAATGAATTCAATAAACAGCTCATGCAGTGATAAAGTGCGTTTAATAAAATAATAAAAACATTGTTTTCTACGTTTTGAATTATTAAATCCCACGACTATAATTTCCATATGGTACACACCGAATCTTGATTTTATGTCTTTATAAATGTGATATTAAATCCTTAAGCCGGAAAGAACGCCGTGCTTCTTCCGATGATATATAATCCGTTTAAACCGAATGGCATAAAAAGTAAGGAGAATATTCAAAGTACGACCATAGAGGATAACTACTTATATACATATATATTAGTTTGAAATAGTATAATAACACTCCACTCGGGCATTAAAAAAATTAATCAACTTAAAAAAAAAATTCACTACTATGGTTGGAACCTTGTTTTAAATAATATATTAAATATCTATTAAAATTAGATAGGTACATAACATGGTATACTTCAACTATTCAATACATCTCTGAATGAAATATTAGCACTTTTAATATTTTTGTATTATAAATATGCGTAACGAATTACAATTACTATAAAATACGATTCTTCAAAGTGGTAATAAAACCACAGCACGTAGGCGTGCAAAGCACCTAAACACAAAAACTAGATTTTTCCAAAAAAGTGTGTTGAAACAGAACCTGAGGAAGGAGGTTACGAAAACTGTATGAAATTTGAAAATACACAACCAATATCACTATTTAGACCATATAGACATATTATATGTTGTCTAATTAATGTATTACGTGCTGCGCACACACTGAGGTTATTCGAATGTGTTTCAAATCGTTTTCTAAGAGTCTTCAATACAATTTCCGTGTGCGTATACGAGCTCGAAAACAGATCAACCACGAAAAAATGTGCGGATGAGTTAATAAAATACCATCATTCCAGATAAAACGTCTTCGAAAACATCAGTTGGACGCGCGTAATATTATGGTAATCCGATGGATTCACGTCGGGTTTTTTTTTTCAGTTTTTCCGCAGCAGCTGCTACATATAATATAATATATTATGTACAATTGCGGTCGTGTGCGATATTAGTGTGGTTGGGTCGCATGTGCAGCGTGCCTGCTGCACAGGACGAGTGCAACGGGGAGAATATATGGGACGCGAGACAGGGATTTATGGGGAAAAACCGCGGAAAAACGGAATAATCGACGGCGGGGAAAAAATCGTCGTTCCCGACGTTTCTCTACGATGACAATGTACGTATACAATATACAATTCGATGCAATATATATATATATATTATATATTTACGACGACGTATATCGCGCGACTGCAGCAGCGGCACGATCTGACCCCGCGGTGCATCTGCGGCCGCGCGCGCGATAAATCGTATGCGCGCAAACGAACGCGGCGGCGGCGGCGCGCGAGTGCCACGTCCACCTCCCCTGCCGCCACACCGGTGCTCGTGACCGTACGACTGACCGACGACGACGAACGGCCGAGGTTAAGCGGGACCGAGAAAGCCGCGGCGCTTCTGCTGTGCAGCACCAGAAAAGGGTCCCGGGCCATATAATGCGTCCGCGAGCACATTTATAAGAGATGGTGATGGAGTGTGAGAGATGGAGAGTGAGAGAGTGAGTGATAGAGAGAGACGGGGGGGGAAGGGGGGGGTGGGTCGGAGCGAGTATAATTTACGGCACGTCCGTCGGCCGCGCCGCCGTTGCAGCAGTGAGCCGCGGCCGGGATGATTTATACAAAAGGGGCGCGTGTCCGCGCGTGCACGTCGCACACGCATAATATTTCTCCGCACGTATACGTCGCAGGGGTGGGCAGCGTGTACCGGTCCCATTAATCAAGCTCAGCCCCCTCATGTGCGCGTATATACTACGGTGTTTGGGCGCGCGTGCGAGTGCGCGCGAGGCCCGCGGACGGGACGGCCCCTTCGTCGCACGATCGGCGGCGGCGCGCTTCACGATGGATTTCGCTCGATTCCTTTTGATGTCACGCGCCAAATCAATTAACGTAATGAACGCGCACAGTGTACACCGCAGTGTATACAACACGGCATACGAGTACATACGTATATTATATACGTGCGCCGCGCCGATGCGAGATTAAAAACAATATCTCGGTCCGCGTACAGGGGCTACGATGGCGTCTCGTTGCCCAGAGCGGCAAATTTTGTGAAGATTTAAAGGGATGGCAAATGTTTATTTCGAAAGTTTCGCACTGCGCACACTTGACGCAGACTCTGATGTTAATAATTTTTTACTTCCCTGCAGCAGATGTAGTGTACCCTTTGAAAGGGTTCCCCTTCCTTTTATCTGCAGTCATATTTGAAAGCCACGAAATACTTTTATAATATAATCGGTTGTTTAAAGTTTCACCACGCGCGGTGACACAGACGCTTGTCAAGTAAAATTAGTAATTTGTAAGGTTTGGAAGTATAAAAGTTGATATAATAATACAATCCAGAGGCGATACAATATACATTATATATATATATATATATATATATGTGTTGCTCCTACATCCTAAAATTCCAAATACGCCACTGTCCGTATACATGCACGTATGTGGTTGACGTGAGAAAAGACGTATAATAAATATATGCCGTCTTACTACGCTCAGACCTGCACTCCTCTTTCAACCTCTCCCACCCCCAAACAGCCGTGCAATAATTCGTGGACGAATCGACCATTTCGAGTTCGAGTGAGCCAAAGTAATCGTTTATTTTCTATACCTACTTTTTATTGTGTATCCTATATACACGCTGCATAAAGCAAACCTGCAGAGATTGCGCTTAAATTTACGAAATACTAAATGTATAGGTATCAAAAATAAGTACTAAATAGGTATGTCGTATCGAGAGAAGTGGTGAAGAAACCACGACTAACTGGATCCGTGTATAGGCACTACAAAATTTGCAAAATATTCCAACAAACTGTATGTACTCGGGGGGGGGCTTGTAGAACAATATGTTGAGCATTCATTGGCATTTATTGCAGGAAAAGTTTAAAATAATTATAACACTGATTTAAATGTACCCACCTAAGTATACGTTCATCATGACAAACAATGTACATTATTATATACAGACGAATTAAAAGTTTAAAAAACAAATATTATTATACAGCTTTGTTGGAAATTGTTGGGGGTTTTTTAGAAAAATATTTTGGTAACAATTATTATTAAATGCTATCTTTATCAAGAATAAAATGTAGTGCTGGAAGTAAGCATCACCAAAGTAATTTTAAAATAAATTAAATATTTTAGAATTCCAACAACTTTTGAAAACGCTCATTCAAAATTACTTATCCCTTTCAGTGAAGAATTTCAGTTTAATTTTTTATTTATAAATGGGCGTGCAGTATTACGCAACTTCCTACGGGGCAAAGCGGTTATAATTGCTCTTAAACTCCGCATATTTTCTACTGATTTCGTTTACAACGGTGTATTCTGATTTCCAGACAATATTATATTATAATACTCAAAAAACATATTTTAGCTGATGTACGCAGTTAGTATACGTGAATAAAAGACCCTATGCTTAGTTTTTAATATTCTTATATCTGGTGCTCAAAACTATTGTGAAGGATCATTCTGAAAACTAAAACTAATTTAAGCAAAACTAACAAGCTCTCATTCACGGAAAATTTAAATAGTCCAAATAAAATTTAAAATTACTTCAGACCTAAAGCAAACTAAATAATCGAATATAAGAAAAATGTAAAAATAAACCTTTAAGTGAATTTGTCATATTATCCAAATTTCACGATTACATTTTACACTCTTGATCATTTTATTTTTTTGTACGTTTCATATAACTTTGTAACATTTCCCATAGTAAAACTTAATATAAAATGCCCTATGGCCTATACACAATAGTCCAACCCATGTCTTTTTACATCAGTCTAGGTCTGTCTACCTGCAGCTCTGTGGGATAAACACTCGTCGTCATTTAAATTATATCTTGGACCGGGTATACCATTACAAGATTATCAATCAGTATCCTCCCTCGAACACCAGCTGAAAGCCGACTTTTCAAATGTCTATATATACCGTATATAAAATATCGTGGTGGCACACACATTTTATTCAATATTGTAATACTGCTATAGTATAGAATAGTATAGTATAGTGGGCAGCTTGAAGGGTGTATATGAATCACGCGATTCACGAATTATTCATCAAAATTATTATTTATTAGTTATTACAGTTTTATATTTTTATTTTAGAACCGACGATTATAAGCACACCTGCAGTTTTTTGAAAACCATATTAATCCTGTCGATTACTCTGCAAACATCAAAACTTGTTTTATATAGGTTATATTGAAATTGAATATTAAAAATAATTTGGGAGTGGTGTAAGAATATTTCACAAAAAGTTCGAGCTGCCACTGCAATGTAAGTACCAAGGTTATATATGGTGATCAAAACGCGATATAATGCGGTATTATAGTAATAATAATAATATTAATATTTATAATAAAATGTCTTATGATCTGAGCCGCCGCCACCATCTCGAATATAAATAAAATAATAATGTATACGGATATGTATATACGAGTTATTATATACCTACGAGTTCACGACGCGTCGTAATAATATATATTATATACGTATCCATAAATAACATAATCGACTTTTGCACCACGTGTATATATATTATTATTGTACGCTATATATAATATAGTGTATCTGCGGCGGCGTGATCGAGCGATATGCCAACGCGATGTGTACGTGTATTTACTTGAGGTCGTATCCATTACTTGCGGTAAATACCTACACGCGCGCGCGCGCGCGCACACACACACACACACACACACACACACACACACACACACTAATATACATAATACGCAATACGCATGTGTAGTAAATGCATAATATATTATTGTACTAAGTAGGTATATAAAATAATATGAAAATTTTGACGTCGATGAGAACGCGCGTACATGGTATTCACGTGTATAAAATACGTATATACATAAGCCACAACTCGGTAAAACGCTTGTAATATACGCACCTCCAACACGGACGATTTATTGCGTTTACTACAGCAGCAGCAGCAGCAGCAACAGCAGCAGAAGTTGAATACGTACAACACTTTCTCGATCCGTCTGATAATGACATCATTTTCTTTTGAAAAATACCATCATCACGCGCCAACGCCGACGCCGACTCAGCCGACGGTCGTTGTCGCTTTATTATACAAATATATCCCGCCGAACACACAATAATAATAATAATAATAATAATAATAATAATAATAATGTACACGTTTGATGCGAAATTATCCGCGAGATTCAGCCAGTCATACAGATGTCGTTAATCACGTATAACCGTTGCTTTTTCACGTCTGTACACACTCTGCAACCCGTTGAAGTCTCTGACGGCTTGACATCTTGTTACAACAATAATATATTATGTACATAGTTACTGGTTGCTAAACCGTACATTGGCACGTATAGGTAAGTAGCTGCTGTTAACGAGTTTTCCATTTGGTCACTGCGGGGCAAAATCGGAATACGTGTGAATGAAAATAAAAGTCTTCGGAAATGAATAATATAATCGTTTTCAACTCGAAGTTGAATATCGAATGTTTACGTGAATACAACTCCTTTATTGTCGTTCAACCGTCGCCACTTTACGATATGTTTAATAAAGGTATAATGTTCGATCAATCTGATGACTAAGTAACAGCTTCACGGTAATGATAACTATAATTAAATTGTAAGTACACAAATATTTCTCGACTGATCTCTCAGAGAAGCTGCAATAACCGACCAGGTCTCAAAAATATTTATTGTCGATAATACATCATCAATATATAGTCGAGTAGGGTTGGCACACGAATAGGTTAATGACACTTATAGTTAATGATTTCAATTTTATTATTGATTCCTTGTACATATAGTTATCAAATCATATCAAATTTATTACGCATTTGTTCTTAAATTATTATTAAACTGCAACACAAAAAGTTTACATTTCAATAACTAAATAACTATAATATGCTTATGCCTAAAAATATGGATTTCGAACTTTAAATTAAAAGCTACGGAGCATTTATTCTACGAGTTGGTATTTAGTTTTGCAAAGTCAGAAGAAATGTATGTAAGTAGAATACACTAATGTAGTAATGTAAATTATAAAATTCTTGAGAATGCTTTTACATTTTGTGATATCATCTCACAAGTTTTATAATGTACTTGCTATGGTATAATTATATTAACATTTATCATCATTGCTTTTAGAACAAAATATTCTAAAACCAATGCGATATGCTACAGAATTTCATCAGAACTTTCCTGCACGGTATAAAAGCTCTACAGATACATAGGTATAGTTTGTTCAGTATTTCTGATTTCCGCGAATTATTATACTAACGTACGTATGTTGTCATGGTCCGATATGATCGGAAATAATAATATTAATATATCGGTCAAATAACCGTTCATCATCCATTCATCCCTATGGCCTCTTATGCCCACGTAACCAGCAACGGTGACGACAGCATAGGTATTTCAACGGCGGTGGACTTACATAGGTACTGCACGTGGTTCCCACACACACACACACACCGTGCAGCACCAGCGGTTGACCGACGACGTGTTTTGCGAGTTACCGTCTGACATTGCCCCGGGGAATATGCATTGTTATAAATGTATATATATAATACGAATGTTATGTAACTATAAATATATATTTATATTACGTATATTGCAGTATATGCGCATAAACTTAATATCGTACAACTTACATCATACACACATACAAACACACACACACACACACACACACACACACACACACACACACACACACACACACACACACACACACACACACACACACACACACACACACACACACACACACACACACACACACACACAC